>CM070516.1:36807116-37300888 GCA_036346375.1 Guadua angustifolia | reverse complement strand
TCTTGTGTGTCAATGTCTCGTTGTAATTTTTGGGATAATGGAGTCTCTAATCGCTAAAGTATAACATTAGCAGTCTAGAAAATATAGGATTTCACAAAAATTATGTAGTTTTTTTAGGAATGTCATTTTGAAGATTTTATTATACTGTTTCATACAAATTCTACAAAGTTTGTCTACTACAAAATTCCAATGAAATTCTTAAATCCAAAATGCACGGCCCACGTCGAGCTCGACTCAAGGCAACTGCAGATCTCACCATCTACGTGCGCACACACCCACCTTCCGCTTCCTCTACCTCTGTCAAAACATTCAAACCATCGCTTATCTGGCCTTTGATATCTCATTTTCTTTAGAGTAGTCAACTGTGCATGAATTTATAAATTTGGCTCTCTCTCTTATAATAGAAGACACGGCAAGAAATATATGTCCCCTATCGTGTCCCAGGAGCGTAGAAATTGGCTAGCACTATGGCAATGCGACCGAGTGTAGCAGCACGGTAATTTGGCTCTCTCTCTCTCTTATAATGGAAGATGCGGCAAGAAATATGTGTCCCCTATCGCGCCCGAGGATCGTAGAAATTGGCTAGCATTGTGGCAATGCGATCGAGCGTAGGCTTGTGATGGCGCAGTGCAACAACACGTGAGGGAGCGGCGTAAACTCGCTACCGCATGTGAGTAGCATAGACTCTATCTTGCCGTGGTAGACCGTGCTGTTTATATGGTCAACTGAGCTCTACTGACTTTTATGCTCTCTAAGCATAATAAAAGATGAGTAATGTTTCAATGCTTTCTCTCTAAATATAGGTTATACAAATCTTAATATAAACAAAAAAGTAAGTAATCACTATCTTCTATTAATTCATACTTTAATATTCATGTAACTATTAAAAAGAAAATCATTGAAGCATCTCTCATATAAGATATATATAACGTGTCGTCCCTCCTATGATAGCAGAGAGAAAATTGACGTTTTACCATTATTATTTTGTGGACTCGCGCTTTTACCACTGATTCTATGACGCTCGCGCTTTTGCACCTCATCTCGGGCAAACTTTGCGCATTTGCCATTTTCTCCATTTTACGCATTTTCGAGCTTTTTCTCAGGTTTTTGCCGAGCGAACTTCCGGTTTTGCCCCTGGGCCACTTCTTCTCCCACTCCACTTGGTCTGGCTCAACCCGCAGTTGTTCTCTCTGTAAACCCTAAAACCCTAAAACGAGCCCCTGCGGAGGAGAAGGGGCGGCGACCCGAGCGGCGGCGGTCCACCGGCGGTGAGCCCCTGGGGAGGAGGAGTAAGCATCCATGTCGCGGTGGTAGCCTCTCGGCGCGCCCTCTCAACGCAGATTCATTTGGAAAGGGCGTGTTGACATCCCGCACGCCAACGCCTCGCCATTGGTGCCATGCCCTAAGTGCGGTGCCGATGTGATTGAGCCGACTGCGAGATGTGGATGTACTCGGGTAGGGTCTTCTTCAAGTGTGTGTTGAATGAGAAAGATGTGAGTTTTTGATCTCAGTTATGTTGAATTGCATCTGATTGATTAGGGTTTCTGTGCGAGTGACGAGCCAACCGCATTTGTTGTTGTGAGTTTACGCAGATTCCTGGCAAATGCAGGTTCTTCATGTGGCATGAGCAATATGTTGAACTTTTGTGCAGACGGGGTATGGACAATGAATTATGCAAGGGCACTTTAGAAGCTGCAAGGGTTTGTAGTGAAGATGGAGATGACAAATCAAAGAAATCAATGGAGCAGAAGTTAGATAAGATCATCGAAATAGAGAAAATTTTAGTTGTTCTGGCTGTTGTTAGTGTACTATTGGGGTGTGTGTGTGTGTTATGCTGGTGGCTTTGAAGTGAAATGGCATCCCTTGTATGGAATGAAATGAACGAAATATTATTGTTTGATAAGTATGGCTTGGTTCTTCATCTTAAGCTTCATTGTTTGATAAGTATGGCTCAGAATAAAGTTTTTGTTTTTGTAAGATTTTATTATCATAAATAATGATGACAATGAAATCCAAAAGCATGATCTCGAAATTGATAGTGATCCGAAATTAGTCGCATTCTATGTGTCTTGGCCATGTGATAGATCTGGAAATTTTGTTCAAGAGACTCATTTACAACTATGTGTCTTGACCATGTGATTGCGAAATTAGTGCATTATATATCCTTTTGGTCTCTGCGCCATGAATATTTCAGGATCTTATCGCCACTTGCCCAAAGATATGCCGGTGAATATTTTTGTTTGATAAGTATGGCTTGGTTCTTCATTCTCCCGGTAATAAAAATGAGAAGTTGTACATAAGCCCATGATGTTGAAGCAAAATCAGGACCTTTTACACAAGTTCTATGAATAAAAGGCATATGATCCTTTCAGTTTTGATAGCATCCAGAAAGCATTACTCCAGAAAGTATGCATCCAATAATCATATCTCATCACCTGGCAATTTGTCGATCACACAATAAAGTGAGCATCCAGACACATTACTCCAGAAAGCATCCAGAAAGCAGGCATCCAATAATCATGCTTCAGATATTCATACAAGAAAGGAATGCGGTGAGTCAAGACAAGAATCGGCAAGACATTTGTCCATCACACCGCAAGCACAAGATCATGGACAATGCACGGATCCACGGACACATGTTCGAGCCATTACAAAAGACAAGTAGTAGCAAGCAGGTATACTTGGCAGACACATGTTCGCACCATTACAAAAGACAAATGTTCCGTGCCATTACAAAAGATAAGGCTTCCATTGATTCATCTTTTTTCTTGGAGTGATCTTCTTCCTTGTAGCTGACCTCTTCCCTGCTTTTTTGGTGTAGTAGCAAAGAAAGACTTGAGCTTGGTTCAAAGCAGCAGAGGTATAATTGGAGCCGAGCGGCAGGAGGTGAGCTTGGAGCAAGCAGCAGGAGGTGAGATTGGAGCAGAAGAGAGAGCAGGAGGTGAGCTTGGTTCAGCAAAGATCGAAGCGATGAGTTGGCCGGCTTCTTTACCGACTTTCTTGACCCGAGTCTTACGGCTAAAATGAAGATATAATAGAGGAAATTGTCATATGAAGTGAACAACAGAAAAATGGCATCTGATACTATTTTTACCTTGATACAACAGGAGGTGAACTTGATTCTGCAGCTGCAGGCTGATTTGCACCTAAAAACCTTCTAGCTCTGGGCTTCCTCTTCCTCTTTTTAGTGCCATTCATGGAACACTTGTAGCTAGATTGCCTATGACCGAATTCTCCACACCTTTGGCATTTCACAGGTCCTCTTGGCAAGCACTTGTTACCACTACCATTGGACTTGCTGCCACCTTCAAGAATACCTTTCATTCTGAGCTTCCTCTGCCTGCCAGCATTCTTTTTGACCAATGGTGCAGCAATCTCTGCCGCTATATCAACATGTGGCCATTGAGATTTATCAGTCAAAGGCTCAATAAGAGATGCATATGCAAACTGGAACCTTTGGATTGAGTAATAATCATGCACAAAATCTTCTATCTTGTACGCCTTGTTACTAGTTAGAAGTGCTAAGGCATGAGCACATGGCTTCCCAGTGTGCTGCCACTCTAAGCATGTAAATTCATTCATGGCCAGTTTAACGATATGCCTTTCTTGTTGTTTGCCGCCATTATCCCAAACCTCAAAGAGAGTGATGGCCCGACTTGACAACTCGATGTGTCCTAACCCTCTAGTCCTACCGGTGAGTTGCACAATAATGACGGCAATATTTTTCCGCTTAGCCTTTCCCTATCCTCCTCCTCTTTTCCCGAGCACCATGATCATTTCCCTAATATTGTCTCGCAAGTTGGTCTACTGGTAGGTCTTTGTAGTCCTTAATCCAATTGTTGAAACATTCAGCTAAATTATTATTAACGTAGTCACATTTGATGTCTACATTAAAGTTGCATCTCATCCACTTATGACTATGGTGCTTGTCCAAGTACGGTAACACATCATCACATTAGGCTACAATTGCAGCCATATGCTTATCAAAGACTTCCTTCTTGTATGCCCTAGCAGCTGGGTACATATCACCACATCCAATCCTTGTGTACTTCTTAATAAAATTATTCATTAGGTGCCTAAAGCACTCCTCTTCTCTACATGTGGAAAAACTAGCCCCAAAGCATACTCCAAGCCTTTACAGCATCTCGTGCAAATAGCAATCGAAAGTTCACTCATCGCCTTACTAAGTCGGGTCATCCACTGCACCCAGTTATCTTCGATCTCACTATCAAAGAATCCATATGCTAAAGGATACATCCAATTATTCCCATCTAGAGCGCTTGTAAATTGCTAGGTGTCCACTCCATCTACCATTGAGGGCGGTTGAGTCTACACTAATGTAAGGCCTACATCCACCAATAAAGCCATCAATGCAAGGCTTTAGTGCACGTAAGAATCTACTGAAAATACACTCTATCTTCTACAACAATGGCGTCAATTTCTACTATACTACCAGGACACCTCTTATTTACCTCGCCTTCCACCTATACAACATGCCAAAACTTTGGTCCTGTGTTCCATACATTTCATCAAGAGCTTTCGATGTCCCTCCAAACTACATCATAAGAACTAATGGTAACTTTGTACTTATCTTGTAACCTCTTATGCACTCAGTAGTGCCAAGCTTAGGTTCATTCCTCAGATTGGAATTGCCCCGGCGACTATCCATCCTTGTTTGACATTTTGATTTGCAACTTTTGCTACTAGATGTGCAAGTGTGCTCATTCTTGTGGATGACACTGCAAATAATTTGCACTTGTTACTAAATTGCACATAGAACACAACAAAATATAGCATGCATAAGTACAAAAACAAACAAGGGTTAGACAAAGTTAGTACCACAACAGCTTCTCATATCTTTTCTCCTATAGGCGCAAGTTCCCAATTACACCGCCTCCAAGACAAAAACCCTAAATCTACTTTTATCGAGTGACTAGTGCCCAAACTCAAATTCCTCATTTATTGCATACATTCTTATAGCATCTCTGAAATCCTTCATACAGGGTACATAGTGCCAACATCCATCTTAGGATTATCTTTGTCATACAAGCAACATTCTTCTTCGAAGTGTCGTCACCAACATGCATAGTTGCATCTTGATTTCATGAAACAAATTTTGACCCATGCATGTAAATGGTTGAGTCGAGCAGTTCCTTTCTTTGGCACACCGAGTCATGTTCACCCCTCAAGCCAAGCAATTCAAATAAAGTGTCCTCATCCATTGTTTCTATCCTCCTTCATCATCTTGTTGCTCCAATATCTTGATTGACCTTGATCAATATCATGCATATTGGTTGACTCGATCAATATTCTCTCGAACAACCATGTATATTGGTTGCACAATCATGTATATTATCCATCCAACCTCCTATCCCAAAGATCTAAGTTATAAGCTCTACATAAACAGGGAAATTGGCATACAAAGTTTAAATTCATATCAACCATGGCATGCAAACAAAGCTTTATAACAAATGTTTACCCTGAGAAATTGTTCTCCATCTCTTCAGCAAGTTTACTTAATCCACGCAAGTCACATAGCTAGGGTTTCATACCACACAAAAACCACAACATATCAAAGACCACAATACAAATGGGTTATAAATCGAGCAACATCGAGCAAAATCTAACCTTTCCTTACTTGTCCTCCGCATGAATCCACGCAAGCCACATATCTAGGGTTTCATACCACACAAAAGTCGCAGCGATGCAATCGGTGGGCTTGCAATTTACCGATGCAAAATCTAACCTTTCCTTCCTTCTCCTCCGCAGGGCTCGCGCCGGTGGAGCGCGCAATGGGCGTCACGCCGCCGTCTCGTGCCGCCGCCACCGCCGAGAACGAGAGAGAAACCGAGGTAATGGTTCGAGCTGCACCAAGCCCTTCTTCGGTTCTTCTAACGTGGCCCAAGGGCAAACCAGGAAGTTCGGCAAAAACCGAGAAAAAGCTCGAAAATGCGTAAAATGGAGAAAATGGCAAATGTGCAAAGTTTGCCCGAGATGAGGTGCAAAAGCGCGAGTGTCATAGAATCAGTGGTAAAAGCGCGAGTCCACAAAATAATAATGGTAAAACATCAATTTTCTCGATAGCAGAAGGAGCTCCTTATGTGCCAGGACAAGAGAAGCAATGGCTTCAAAACCCTCCACTCCGCCTCCACCTCTCGGCTGCGCGTTGTCGACCGGCTCCACCCCCACGATTCCCCCACCGAACCTCAATCTGCGCTGGTCAATCCTTACCCGCCCGCCGCCCTCTCGTGGAAAATCGCTTAGGAGCTCGTCACCCCCTGCGATGCAGGTCAGGTATCCCTGTGTCCTCACATATCTCTGTGTTGTTGATTTGTCATGTCATTCAGATCGAGAGCTGCTTGCACAGTACTGCAGAGTTTCTACTCTATAATGTTCGTGTTGTTGTGTGCCTGTATCTTGGATGCTAATGCTGAAAGTTTTTCAGGCGCAGGCGAATGCGGTTAGTGGAGTTCACTCCGGAGAGGCTTCAACTTGTTCGAACGGTACGGGCCATTTTACCTTTTCGTTTGTTTTTGCTAATTTTTCTCATGTACTGCTTTAACTGTTGTTTCTAGGCCTGTGACCTGTCCCCATGTTTGCAATTTGTTTCGCCGTGTTGGTATGGATACTAAACCGGAAACAATGCCGAAATCAGATCAAATTTGTGCTAGTGCAGGGCAGTAGAAGGTTTTATTTTTGTGACACCGAGCAGTTCACTGCTTAATGTATGTGTATTAGTAACTACTTAGTCTTGGCTCACTGCCTGAAACCAATCACACGACTGTGATTTTTCCTCCATTTGCAATATATATACAACTTTGATAGTATACACCTGCTGCATTAGATTATGAGACGCTCTGGTTTGAATAGCACCCATAATTAGTTATTGCAAGGCAAGTGGTTTGCTCATCAGTGTATAATCAATGCTGTGATGATTTCAGAGTATGATAATTTCACATGGAGGACTAGTTTTGGCTAGGAGATTCATGCAAGAAGATATTGTGAATGCTCTGTTGGGGTGGAGATTGTGATGCTATGTCTGGACATTAACTGAGCGAATGTTGGTTTCTTTAATGGAACCGGGTCATCATCTTTGATGGCCTTTTGATCTAAAAAATATTGTGAATGCTCTTTGTAGAGGTGATCGGCAACGAGCATCCTTTATCCTTTTGAATCTTCAACACACCAATGGAGCAATGGAGCATTGACTTCAGAACATTTTTCTTATATATTGGAGTATAGTGCAGAGGCACCTGATCCTTTGGTAAATCTACTGCTAAACGCATGTTTTACCCAAAGCATGAAGTTTGGTATAGTCATTTTGATTATAACTCTTTTTGGAGCTTTGTCAATATTTCTAGTTTGTTATGGAGACTTTGGAACTCATAGAGGAGAAAGACATTGATATGAGTAAAAACATCTACAGATCTGTCACTTGAGCCCTTAGCAAAGGAGGGTGTTTGAAGGAGTTATGCCATACTTCTCATTTGTTAAGAATTTTTTTTGAATTTGTAACTTTAGAAGGTTCGGGGTTTAATCTGTTGAATCATATATATACACTTGTACCGTGGTCTAACTGCTCTAAATAGCGCATTGGTAGTACTCGTAGCAACATACACTTGCACAATCCAATAAACACTATGTTCTGTGTAACTTTTTCATTTCTTGGTGATACTAGCTAGTCAAAATGTCAATACCAGTACGCCCATTCTTTACATAAAACTGAAGCTTTTCATGGTGCACATTCAATGATTTGTTTACTCTTTTTAATGAATTCTTTTGATGAGAAACTGGTTATTTGGTTTATCATTTCTTTCTTTTTCTTGTAGATGCAGTCAGCAATTATTTGAAATTTAGTTTTTCTTTTATATATGCTCGTGTTATATGTTTACCAGCTTATTGAATAATGCCTTAATAGACTATCAGTTTTTACAGGAGAAATCTCCTTGCAGTCTACAAGTTGTTCACAATCATCTTCCCATGTAGGCACTTCATTGGCTGAGTCTTCTACGGGAAAAAGGAAGCATTCACAGCACTTTGCCAATTTTTAACATCTTTTTAAGTGCTTGTTGCATGCTGTCCAGAGAAAATGGAAACTCATCTTCTTGGGAAGTCCGAAATTACATACTGTGAGCTTTTGAAGGTCTGTATCAACTGATGTTCAATTTGCCAATTTATGATCTTCAGAAGTTCTTTTTTCATATGGACAAGAAGTATTAGTTCACCAGACTTCCCTGTTGTGGCCACAACCATGATAAGATACAATTGTCTATTATGTTGTTGACTGTTTGGTCCTTAACCCTTTTTTTTAATTAAAATATGATCGCCTTGATTTTTTGTTCCCTTTGGTGCATCATTATGTCTATGTTACTTCTTCTTATTCAATTGGGCCTCTTGCTGAATACATGATCATATATGACCACGAATCCCTATCGCTTGGTTTCCTTCCTTTTTGTTGAGAACTATTGCATATTGATTTTTGTTTCTTTTGCTTCTCTTGTGAAAATTTACATGCCCTTTCCTTTTCTATATTTCATGCTTTGGTCTTCTAAAGTGTTTCTTGCGATATAGAAGCTCTTATCATAATTTACGTATTGTGCTGATTGGAGTACATTAAGTGCTCTTTATTACATGTTTTTAGATATATGTATTGTGACAGATTGCTTGTTTGATTGTTATATCTTTTTATCTTGCAGTTATACAGAGAAATTTGTCTGCAGTTCATGATATATGGAAGGACTGCACTAGGTGTTATAGCCCAAGCATTATTGCACAGGGCATTTTTTAGCACTTTTCTACACTAGGTGATCTTCAATCTGCATATCATATCTTGCAGCATACGGTAGTCCTTGCTGGACAAAGCAGTGAAAGCACGGACCATCTGAGGGTGTCATCTAAAAGAAGATATCAATCATCAAGATTAGACATTCCTGTACCTGCTCTGAATGAATTAGAAGATCTCATACTTTTGTTGGACCTGCCATCATTATTTCAAGGGAAGGTGGGAAATTTGATTGATGCTCAGCCTGAGCTGTTTCAGGTGGAAAATCAGTCATTGAAACATGAGCAATTGAAGGGTGATGTGGAATTCATTTCTGCTGGTCTGTTCTGCATTCCAATTTCATAAGCCACCCGTTATATGCTCAATCACAATTTCCAAATTTCCCTTATTTTAATGGTGAAAGCATTCATTTAAACTAAAAACTTTGCACACGTACAAACTTTGTTGTTAATTTGAAGACCAGAAATTTCTTGAGCTATATTTCACATCAGAGAACTCTGATGTTTATGTCAAATGTTAAAGTTTTCTTCCCAGATGCACAAGATTGGATTTGCGACCATCAATATTTACATAGGATGGTTATATCAAGATTGTGATTGCTGGGAAAGGAGTTGGACATGCCATCAAAGTGGTATGCTACTGATAGCTTGCTGTCACTTATGATGGATCCAGCCACCTGAAAGCGTATCGTGGTAAATTAATGATCATGCACACCAATTATTTTTGTAAATGGTTTGTTGTTTGTTCATGATGGCCTCTCCAACAAAGGAGCTGATTTATGCTTGTCTTAACCTTCTCTATTTCCTTTCCAACATTCCCTGTAATATCTTGATTACTGTAAGGTACTAAACCCACTGTCAGTTTCAGTGTTTAATCCTTTATGAATTATGATAAGTATGATCTGGACAGGATATCTCAATCGGTTGTATGTAAGGCTGGAACATGCTTGTTAATATGGGTGTGCTTGGCCAGGCCTGGGCGTTAGGAAGCACTTGGCTGTGAATGGCATTATAGAATATTGCTCGTGCGTGATGATCTAATAACAATTTGCACGATGGCTTGTTCTATCTGTTCAAATTTCAAACTAGCATATCACCAGTGTTTTTGTGGAAGTCTTGGAGATCATATCCCAAGACCTCACCAGCTGGTCCTGACCAGCAGTTCACCTAGTGAAATATCATGTTGTTATTTGCCAAAACTTTCTGGTTTTGGCACTAAGAACACTTGTCAATATGATCTTTGATGATTCTTACAGTGATGGATGCTTTGAAATCTTGATGTTTATTTATGCTATTTCAGATACAAGCCTTTGGATCTGAGAGGATGATATAGGAAATGATGAGGTACTTGAATGTAGCTGAGAATGTCTTATGGAACATGAATCCTTATCAGAAGAGTGATCTCTATGGCATTGTGTTGCATTCTCTGGTTAAAGCCAAGGAAGTATGTATCTACTGTCTTTTACCATTCCTTTTGTTGTGTGAAATGATGAATTGGGTTTATCTTTCCTCTTTATTGGAGAGTATAAATGAGGTTTTCGAGGCTGTTATTGATGCTTGGTCTGTTTTTTAATGGAACATTGTATCTTGTTGAATTTGATAGACTTTTTCTGGTTTCAAGACTCATAAAGCAATAAGAACCAGCCAATACTACAATTTATAATATCATGATAGAGTCCTGTAAACTGTTGTCTTGTTTAAAATCAGCTAGTGCTTTGCTGTCAGTACTCACCATGCTTTTTTTTTAATTAATACACCGCTTATTCCTTTGTTTGAGTTGATTTGAATTTTTGGGGTCATTTACTTAGTCTCATGTCTAGTTTTTCCATGACAGGTTGTATTAGGAAAAAAGGGTTTTGAAGGGGCACTGTATTTGTTGGACATATGCATAGTTGAAGGAATTCAGCCTGATATAGGTTTTTTCAGTACAATACTCAGAGAGACAAATAAAAGAGTTGTCTTCCAGAAAATCAATCTACTCTTCTTTCCCAAAATAATGTTTAAGGCTCATATCTGAACATTCTTCACAGGATCAGATTCGTGTTGTTGAATATATTGTTTAGTGTATTCAGCGAGCAAATATGCAACCCGATCAATCAATGCTTTGGTACACATTTTGTGCCTACGTGTATCATGAATGTGAGAATGATATCCGAGGATGCCAGCATTCTTAAGGAAAAATGAGTAATTTTAGAAGATCTAATCCTTAGTGAAGAGCCAGACGCTGAATTAAGGATCATGAAGATATTTGAAGCACCTGAAGAATATCTTGCGACAGCCAGAACCTGAGATGGTGTGCAACAATGGCTTCCACCATATCTTGGTCACCCGGGGATAGTCTCTGGGCAAAAAGGCTGGCATCCTCTTATGATGCTAACAAGAGATTACATAAGTAGCGAAGTTCGTGCATGAAGCCATGAACATCCTAGATTTAACCAGTTCCTTTCGAAGGGATCTGTCTGCTGCCCTGTTGCACGGTTTTAAGACGCTCCTGAGGCCAATAGATTGGTAGTGCCATTCTTCACATCTATTGATGGGCTAGCAGCTCGCTTACAATTCTCCCAGCTCTAACCAGTGCTGGTAATGGCAGTTGTCAGGAGCATCAGCTGCACTAAATTTGTAGGAACTCAGTTGATGGTGACGAAAGATTGAACTGCTGCATAGCAGCAGCAGGTTATTCTAAAGATTTAGTGACAAGAATATGAGGTGTTACGACTTACGAGCGCTGAGAGCTGCCTTCTTATGCCTAAAACGCCTGCTGCTTGTTCATCCTAGAGGGCACTGTAACCTGACGAAGGTAGACTGGGAGGCAGGCTGGAGAAGCATGTACAGTCGGCAGTGTTGTATCATGTACTTATTCCTTCATAAGCAATCAATCGTCCCCTGACAACAGTTTTGATCACTTCTGTAGGCTGCTTGACGAATACCCGGGGCATAGGTATCCCCAGTGGCCCAGGAGGAGCATGTGGGCCGTCGCCGCGCCTAACAAGAAGCCCTGCTTGGAGGCCCACGGCTGCCGACCAACCTAGCCCCGAAAGGGGGCCCGACCGGGCGCTACAGGACTGGCGCCCCGCGAACCACGGCAATGACGGCCCAGGATTGGCCCGACCAACAGATCGAACCGACCAAAGAACCCCGAGCAAGCTCGCACCGTCTTCATCAAGGAACAGACGTCAAATCATCGAAACCAAATTTCACGTTAGTCACTTACCTAGTCGGGCGCAGAGTCTGTCATGCCAAGTTAAGACCAGACGTCGCGCCTTCCCGAGGCGGCTCCGAAGGTCGACACACCGATGTCAAGACTCGACACGGCCAAGGGCAAAGGCCTGCTTTCAAGAGATGAACCGAGCCGTCACCTGCGTCTCCACCAACTCCATACGAGACGCCCAACCGCCTGTCAGAGGCGTGTCCAATGACTGCAACACCGAGGCAAGAGACCGGATTCCTAGGCGAGGAGCTCCACCCATCTTTTCCTTTTTTTCATACTCCTGTAACCTCCTTGTAACCGCCTCCTGAGTTATATAAGGAGGCATAGCCCTTCAGGTGGGCGAAGCGAAACAAGAAGTAGGCAATGAACATAGTATTCCCAGATCGCACTCATAGCCACTCCGGCAACCTCGCAAGACAAGGTGCCCTGAGCCCGAGCTCGGACCCTTGGTTGTAATACTGACGATACACCGAATCAATAACATCCGACCACCCCACTAATCGGAGTAGGGACGTTACTGCTCAACCAAGATAACTCTTGGACCTCTGTCTTTTGGTCTAACCATTCGAGGAGGGGAGCGTAGAGTCTCTAGACTTACAAATTTACTTGCCGGTTCTCAAACACAAGCGGTTAGCGCGCAGTAGGGGAAGTCGCGTCGTCAAGATCTCCAGATTCCCATTTGTCTCCTTGATGGCTTCCATCGCCAACGACAGCGCGCTCGCGCCTGGGAGCCGGATCCGGTTCGGATCCCTCGACTTCACCGCTACCACGGCGGGAGAACTCGTCCTTGTTCCCGCCGCACCTCAGGACCAGGCCCCCACTGGGCGCCTGGACCTCGTTATCGACGGCCTCGACGACCTCCGACTTGAGGCCGGCGCCATTCCGGGAGAGGCCACGCGCGCGCCCGTCAGGCCGGCACCATCGCCTCCCGAGGCTGCGTTTCGTGGTAAATGGTGGCTACACGGCCTCCTTCCACGAATCTCAAGACCTCCGACAATGCTCGCCCGACGGAGCTATCTTCGGAGGGACCGTACTCCCACGAATGCAACGTGGTCGACGAGCTAATCGACGGCCACTACTTCCCGAGCAGCCAGTCGCCACCAAGCCCGGCCGAGGCGGAGGCGATCTGACGGCCAAAGATGGGTCTCTCAGATCCACTATGACGAGCTTCAAAGAAGGAACCGGAGTTGCGCGGCCGACTTGGCAAGGCGAGGGTCGACCGCGTCGGGCCAAGCCAACTCACGCCACCATCGGCGCCCGGCGGCGCATACAAGGCGCTAAGACGCCTGTATAAACGACAATCGGCAGAAGAACCGGTCGTCGCCTGTTTTCCCTTCCTAGCCTAAAACTTCGCCGGCCGCAATGTTGCTCGCAAGGCCCCCGAGCCGAACGAGCACGAGGTTAGGGCCACCTACCAAGACCTCCGGAGTCGATAGAGCACGCCATGCAGTAAAGACGTATCGTCCCAAGACTCATCAATCAAGGTCCCATTCGCCGCCAAAGCGAGCTCGCCACGAGACGGTGAAAGCCGCACGCGAGCTTGAGCGCCCCGGGCCTCCTACACCTCGTGCGACGGCGTCTCGAAACGCCACGACTATCGCGACACCCTCGACGCCGCAGAAGTCGGTCGGCCGGCCGTCCGTTTCGCAGGTCGTGGGCGGCGGCGCCGCGAATCGCAGATCCGAGTTCGGAAGGCCCGGACTCAGATTCTCTTGGGAAATCCGTCGCGGATTTCCCATTCGGGGCGCTCATAATATAGCTAAATACACGGGGCCACGAACCCGTGTTTGGTTTCGAGATTACCGGCGTCTTGCCGAAGGCGGGCGAGCTACTAATGATCTTTATCATTCAAGATTCCCCATTTACTGGCGGATCGGCCGAGCTCGCTCGAGTACCGCCTCACGGATCTGTTAGGAATCTGGCCGACTTGAAGAACGCTTGCCGGAAATTTGTGGCACTTACAAGCGCCCCGGGAACTCTCGACCTCAAAGCTGCAGTAGAGCCAGAGAACGCTCGGGACTACATCCGACGTTCTCCCAACAAAGGTAATGAACTCCCCGACATCGCCGACGCCGATGTCGTGGGGTATTCATCTACGCAAGACAACGCGAGGCCTTGGTCCACAAGGTGGGTTCGCCAAACCCGGGACCACCAAGGAGCCGCTCGACATTGCCACCAACCACGCCCCGGCGAGGAGGCCGTGGGGCCATTTTTCGACAAAGGAAGGCTAAACGAGAATCCGCCCGAAGCCGCCGCCCTTCCACCACTCGACAAACGGAGGCGGAAGGAAAACAGTTCGCGAGGACCACGTGGTCGCAATCGCGACCGCCGCGCCAAAGAAGAAGCGCGGAGGGCGCTCACCACTTCGAGAAATTGATGGAGAGCCCGTGTCCGCACCACGGGTACCCCGTCAAGCACAAGTATCGGGACTGCGAAGTCCTGAGGCGCTTCCTCTCCAGAAACCCCACGCAACCGCGGAGTAAAGGGAAGAAGCGCGACCCGACGCCGGAGGTCGGGGAGGAGAAGGCAGACGGACGGTTCCCGGAACCCGACGGATGTCTCATGATCTTCGGTGGCCCGGAGAGCTATGCCGACAAGCGGCGGCTTCGCCACCGCTGGCGCACACGGTGACCTCGCGTCCCGGTACCTCCGGTGGTCGGAGTCTCCGATCACATTTGATCGAGCAGAACCACCCGACCACGCCCCGCACTGAAGGTACTGCTTCGTCGTCGACCCCATTATGGGGTCGAAGCGCCTCACCAAGGTCCTCATGGACGGAGGCAGTGGTCTCAACATCATGTACGCTGAGACGTTCGACGCCCTAGGGATTCCCCGCTCAACCCTGCGACCAAGTAAGGCGCCTTTCCATGGCGCCATCCTGTGCCGACAAGTTTACCCTCTTGGGCGGTCGACCGCCGTCACCTTTGGGGGCCTCCCTGACCGAAAACCTCACCTTCGAGATTGTGGGGTTTGCGGGCTCCTACCACGCCATCCTGGGGAGGCCGTGTTACGCCAAGCTCAACGGCCACGACATTTCGTTCGTCCCCAGGACGGCGATCAAGTCGCAAGCCCTTGTTGACTTCGTTGCTGAATGGACCGAAGCCCAGGCACCCCCGGTGCTCGAAGACCCCGAATGTTGGACGATGTACTTTGATGGATCTTACACGAAGAGCGGAGCAGGCGCTGGAATCGTTATCGTTTCCCCACTCGGCAACAAGCTCCAATACGCCGTCCGACTGCTCTTCGACGCTACGAACAACGTCGCCGAGTACGAAGCCCTCATCAACGGTCTCCGGATCGCCGCCGATCTTGCCACTGCGCTTTACGATCTGGCGATTCCAAGCGGTGGTCGACCAGGTCATGAAGGCCTCGAGCCCGAGACCCCGCATGGCGGCGATTGTCGGAAGTCGCAAGCTCAAGAAAGGTTCAAAGGGTTCGAGCTCCACCACAGCTACCGACGCAACAATGGCGAGGCCGACTACCTTGCCAATCTCGCTTCTGGCAAGGGACCCGTTCCGACCGGGATCTTCGCCCACGACCTTCACCAGCCGTCCATCCGGATAGACCCAGTGGCCGAGCAGGCGGTCGGACCGCCCGGCTCGGCTGAGCCAACCACCAATCGGCCAGGTGCAGCGCCACCCGACTCGAGTCGGAATGTGCTCACGGTCGAATCAGATTGGAGGAAGCCCTACGTCGATCGCCTGACGAACGGGACCCTCCCCCCAGACCCGACCGAGGCCCGGCGCCTCGCTCGGCGAGCGAAATCTTTCGCCCTGGTCGGCGAAGACCTTTACAAGAGAAGTCCCTCAGGGGTCCTCCAGAAGTGCATCCTGCCCGACCAAGGCAAGGAGTTGCTGCTCGACATCCACGGCGGAGTGTGCGGTCATCACGCGGCGCCACGGTCCCTCGTGGGTAAGGCTTTCCGTCAGGGTTTCTATTGGCCGACCGCCGTGGCCGATGCCGAGCAAATTGTCCGCACCTGCGAAGGGTGCCAATTTTTTGCCCGGCAAACACACCTTCCTGCCCAAGCCCTCCAGACGATCCCCATCACGTGGCCATTCGCGGTCTGGGGGCTCGATCTGCTCGGACCTTTCAAAAGGGCGCCCGGGGGCTTCACGCACCTATTCGTCGCGGTGGACAAGTTCACTAAGTGGATAGAGGCGAAGCCAGTCGCCACTATCACTTCCGCGCAAGCGGCCGACTTCTTCCGCGGCATCATCTACCGATTTGGGGTCCCGAACTCCATCATCACCGACAATGGCACGCAGTTTACGGGGAAGGAGTTTCTTGAGTTCTGCGACGACTTCAACATCCGCGTCGACTGGGCGTCTGTCGCCCACCCGCAGACCAACGGCCAGGCCGAGAGGGCGAACGGCATGATCCTACAGGGGCTCAAGCCGCGAATCTTCAACCGATTGAAGAAGTCGGCGGGACGGTGGGCAGCCGAGCTGCCCTCCGTCCTTTGGAGCCTGCGAACCACTCCGACCCGGTCGACCGGGTTCACGCCGTTCTTCTTGGTGTTCGTGCCAAGTCGCCCCGCCTAACCGACCGAATACGGTGCTCCAAGGTCGCAAACCTTCGACCAACCTCGGGGCTCGACCACAAAGAAGACGCCGTCGACCACCGACGAAGCCGATGTTGTTGTTGTCCTCCGGCTTACCAAATATCAGCAAGCATTGCGGTGCTACCAGAGTCGCCAGATCCGCGGCCGAGCCTTCAACGTAGGCGACTTGGTCCTGCGCCAAGTTCAGTACAACGTTGGCAGGCATAAGCTTTCTCCTCCGTGGGAAGGTCCCTTCACCGTCGTGGAGGTAATTCGGCCCGGCACCTATCGACTAAGAGACGCCGATGGCAACGTCGTTTTGAACGCTTGGAACATAGAAAAGCTCAGGCAATTTTTTCCCTAAGAATTAGTTCTCTACCCGTGCGTTCTTGTTAGCTCGTCGAGCCCGAAGGCGGCCTTGAACTCCTCGTGGGGCTACTAGACTACGTGATCTCACGACATGTCGCCCAAACAAATCAAGGTTTCCTCTTCAAGGGACCGCCTAACTCGTGGCTCACATTGCCTCCGCCTTGTAAAACTCAAAGAGTTTTTCTCCCGATCACCATCACCAAGTAGTGGTCCGCAGAACAAGCAGATTACGCATGGGCGGCCTACGAGCGATCGACAAAATGTTTTCACTGGTGAAGTCTTCACTGAGCGGCGGCGCTTCAACTCAAGACCTAACGACGGTAGAAAAGCAATCAACAACAAGCATGCACACGCCAAGCGAAAGAAGTATGAGGGCTGAAGTATTATACATTCCCAAAAGATGCATGATGTCCCGTAAAAGGCGCGAAACATAAGCGTTCAAGGTAAACCGTTCCTAGAGCGGGAAAAGAGTGCAAAAAACTGCAAAACGACGGGTTGGAGAGGGAAGACGCCAACCGGCCCCTTGGCGCCGGAGATGCCTCGCCTGCATGGCGAGTTCAGGGGCGCGCATCGGACCCCTAAGGATGCGGTTCAAGCGCGTTGTCCTCATCGCCCGGAGCTCCCTGGCCGCCTCGCCCTCGTCGTCCGAGTCCTCCAGTGCAGCCTGCCGCCACCATTCCGCTGCCGTCCAGCATCTGCCCGTCCTCGAGCCGGATCACCTTGATATGGGCGATGCCGCCGGGTCAAAGGAGGCTGCCATTTGGCGCAACACGCCAAGACATACTCCGTCCACATGGCGACCCTCGCCCCTGCGGCGGGCGTGCCCGGAGAGCTGGGCAGCCCTCCAATGCCTCGATCGCTGGTGAGGCCAAAGGCGATCAAGGCCACTTGGGTGAATAGGCTCGCTCGGCTCCACCCCTAGGGGCCTCAAGAATCGCCCATGCTCGTGAAGGTGGCGGAGCATGGAGAGGAGGACCCTGCGTGGAGTCGAAATCTCAAGATGCGGGCTATTCTCCGCCTCGGCTGCCTCAAGACGCACTGCTGAGTCAGCCGCCTCGTTTTCGGCGGCCTCGACCGCGCCCCACGCACCACACGCGCCCAGGGCGGCGGCGGACCCATTCTGCGACACCAGGTCGGCAGGCGATCAGGCAGAAGGCGTCCACCATGCTCGCCGCCCGATCCTCAAGAAGCTACTCCCGCTACTGGGGCATCTTTGGAGCTACCCCGTGGCGCTTACTCGGCCACATTGGCCGATCAGACCTACAAGAGGCAAAAATCGAAAACGGACGTCAACCCAGCAGCCCCAATACCTCACCAAAACGACTAGAAAGAGACCTACCCGTGAGGAGGGCTCCAGATGAAGAATCTCGGCGAGGCGTGTCGAGCCGCCGCCGCGCCCGAGGAGCCCCTCCGCCTCTAGGCTTCTTGGATGGTGAACCTCAGGCTCGCCTCGCGCCGCTCGCCATCGGGCCTCTGCAATCACCGCCACCGCTTCGCCATGGTCCTCAAGAGGCGCTTGAAGATGAAGAAGGCGGCGAACGCGACGTCTAGGCCGGATGTGAGTTACCACTACCAATACCAGATTTATAGGGGCGGTTTCACGCACTAAAACCGCCAGACGGGCGCCCGCGAACTCCTCGACACGCCCATCCGTCTGATGCGCCGACGCGACGGGCATTAAATCCCACTCGCATTAAATGCGGCGGTTTACTGAGCCTTAGGGAGCGCCGCTCCACGCTAAAGCAACGCGACCCTTCGATCTCCGGGCTATACGGACAACCTCCGAATCCGCACCAGGCGCCAGCGAGCCGCTCGACGACCGACCCACAAAGATAAGTCTATTGACTCTCGGTCCCCTTTACGATTAACTTTAAGGACCAGCAATACGCGCCGACCACGGCACCGTCGCCGCGAATTACTCGGGGGCTCAGGAGCGACGTCATTCATACTCATACGGGCGGCGGGCGACCGACCACCCGGCTCTCGTCGCGGATAATCCGTCTGACCTAAGTTTCTACGACCCTCGCCCCAACGGCCACGGTTGCCAAGAAGGCGCATGCAGGGCTACCGCGTGGCGCGAAACCTACGTTTGGCGGAACCACTCCTCCCCCGCATGAAACGTCGACCGACCACCCGGCTCCCCGTGCGGATAATCCGTCCGACCTAAGCTCTACGACCTACGCCCCAGCGGCTACGGTTTCGAAGTAGCGCTATGTAGTATACCAGGCGCGCTGAGTCAGCAAGTCACGGAGCCACTCCTCCCGCATGAAACGTGAATTTTGTTCTCTAACGCTATTCATACTCATACGGGCGTCGGCCGACCGACCACTCGGCCTCCGCTGGCGTAATCCGTCCGACCCAAGCACCTACGACCTGCGCCAGTACGGTTTCAAGTAGCGCTATGGTAAGGACTACCAGACGCGCGAGCCGCAAGTCAGTCGGAGCCACTCCTCCCCCGCATGAAACATGAATAGGCGCTTTTCGATCCCGGGGTTCGTTAGCACTCCCTCCGTGATTCCTTCGCGAAATCGAGCACGCCTACGCCCGAAAGGACCCTAGCGGTTCCCAGGGCTATGGTCTCCAAGCGCGGGAGAACGGCACAAAGTCGCAAATGAACGCGAAAACGAACCCCGATTCGTCAGCACAAAAAACGAATCCCGATTCGTTACATGTCAAGGTTCTTTACATTTGGCAAAAATAATAATAATGTCTAACATTATTCATAGTCCCCGTGGAGGACGCTCTGCGACGATATCCGATCGGCGATCATTCGCATGGGGCTCGGCTTGGAGCGCTGGCGATGGACCTCCTCGTCGGTCCGGCCTCGGCAATCCCGCCGCTAACATTGTCGTGTTGATACCATTGTAGAAGGACATGGCGTTAACGGTATGCAAGTGGCCCCAGGCGCAAGACTCGTCTTCACCGACTTCTCGACGTGTTCCAAAGACACGAGCCAACTTCGCCGCAAGCGGACTTGTGCCCCGCGACGCCTCGAAAGCAATCGCAGAGCAGCCGCCGACCTTCCCTGTGGTCGCCAACTCGTTTACCGCCGTCGGCCGCCCTCCATCTCTTTCACGCCGACCGAAGCCACCGCTCGCCCATGGCCGCGCGCGTACGCCTCCACCGCTAATCGCCGCGCCTCGCGATTTCGCTAAGATTCTTCGCACTCAAGATCGGGCGAAATCGCGGGCACGCCGACGACGCCACCTCCGAATCGGCCGGATAACAACGTCTTACTCGCCGACGATTCGGTCATGGCGATGAGCTTGGCCCGAATCTCTCTCCCGAAGTTTTTTCACCGCCACGCTCCGCTTCGAGCGACAACCTTGGCGTTGTTGGCCTCGCTTAGGAGGGACTCGATTGATTACCATGAGGATCGCCCAACCAAAGCGCTCCCCGCAAGACATCGGCCATCTCTATTCATCGCCTGGCGAGCCTCTCTTCGCCGCAGCTTTCATGTGCAGACTTCCGAGCCTCGCAGCTCTGAGCCAGAGCTTGGTTGCGATCCTTCGCGGCTGTCCTCCGCCGATGCAAGCGACGGAGGAACCGGACTTATTCTCCGAAGGCCTCCCAGACGCGCGCGACCAAAGACGCGTCAATGCAAGATCCAGCGAGACTTGAAAAGGCGAGGAAACTTAACACAACTTACCACACCCGCCGGGTCGACTCCTCCGTGACGTGGCCCAAGACCTGCCGGAGGATCGAGGAGCTGACCCGTGCTCGCCAATCTCCTCCATCTCGGTCTTCACTCGCAGGAACCCTCCCGCAGGATTCCCACTCTCCAAGCTCCGCGTCGTCATCCAAAATGAATGATGCCTCGTCAGTGGGTCGTTGTCCCGGCCACACTAAGATGGCGGGTGGCATCGGAGGGGTTCCTCGTGGTCGCCCCAAGCTTCAGCACCGACGGCGGCCTCTGGCGCCACCGTGGCGAATCGGCGACCACCACCACCACTCGCGACTCTCTCCGTCGCTCCCTCGACGACACAGTAGCGGCAAGGCTTCAGCTGGCCAGATCCGGCGGCATTTCAGCGACCGGCGGCGCGAGGCCTGCTCCGCCATCGTCGGCCCCCGATCCTGACGGCGAGCCGCTGACGGTCGCCCGGGCTTCGTGGCGTACCGACTCCACGGTCGACTCCGGCACGACCACAGACGCAACTGCTGTTACGTCGGCCGCTGCGGGCACGACCAACGCCGCCGTCTCCGCCATTTGCTCCGGCCCGGATGGCCTGTCCCCAACCTCTGCCGGCGGGAGTGGCAGCGTCGATCCCGACGGCAATTCCGCCACCTCCGTCAGGCTCTCCCCCGCAAAATCCCTAAGAGCACGGGCCGATCGAAGCGTTTCAAGCGAAATCGATGCACGATGACAAAGGAGTAAAACTAACTGCGTCGAGTGGCCGAATATTCCGCGCTCTCTTCGCGGTCTCCTGGCGGGGCTGCCCCTCCTCCTTCCGGGGCACCTCCGCCGGAGGCGTTCCCGCCCGGGGTGCCTCGGCGATGACCTCCGTGACGGCGCCCTCCAAAGAGGTCGTCGCCGATGATGTACCAAGTCATACTCCCCGTATGGATCATCGGGATCTCTGCCATCACTGGAAGACGATCCCGCACCAACCGAGGAGAGGAGGGTCGACTCGGACACCTCCTCGCCGCGCGCAGACGCCGCCAGGCGCTCCTTCCTCTTCTCCTTCCTCCTTTCCTCCCTGCGCTCTTTTCGAGCGGACTCTGCAGCTGACCTTTTTATGCCTCGCCTCATCTCCTTCTCCCCCGGCAGCCATGCCCGGGAGGATGCTCCAAGTAGGCCCTGAAAGGGGTAGGAATTCTATTCAGGACGAGCAGGTAGGGGCCGACAAAGGACGCAGGAGAAAGTAAGGGAGCCACCCAATTACCAAATTTGGGGGCTTTCACGAGAAGGGCTCAGAACGCCGCCGCCTGCTTTGTGGCCCTCACAACCAGACGGTTTTCACCGAGCCTCCACCTCCGACGAGGAGGTCTGCAGCACGCCCATCCTCATGGGGTCGACGCTCCCTCAGACTCAAACATCAGTGAGGCCTATCCATGAGGGGTTGCACACGCCTGCGCCATAAACGTCTTGGACGACAATACGCCTGTCAGTTCTCGCTTTTCAGAGTCATGAAGTTGCCGAGGATCACCTCCATCTTCCTCTTCTCTGTTCAAATGGTGTGTGATGAAGACCGCAATGTGCAGCACGCCGTGGGGGTTCAAATGGTGCGCCTCTACCTTGTAAAAGTGGAGAAGCCCGCGAACAAATGAGTGAAGAGGAGGCGAACCAAGCGCTCGAAGAAGGACGCGATACGACGATCTCGCCTCGCTGCCGCCCCGAAGTGCGGCTCCGTCGGCACTCTCCACGGGATACGTCGCATGAGGAAGAAATCGCTTTTCGCAAAGCCAACACACGAGCATCAAGGATGGAGCACTCGCCACGCCATCTCCCAAAGAGCAGACCGACGAAAAAAAGGGCCGAGGCGAGAATCCTCTCCTAGGTTTTCTTGGTTTCCCTCACGCCGCTTCGCTTTTTCTTTCTTCGCGAGGAAGCACAGACAACATGGGGAATCCCACCGATGGTTCCCCTTCTTTTATATAAGAAGTTAACGCCCATCGGCCGGACAAAGGCCACCGAACATGCGACGTCCGAAAAGAAACGCATATGCGCTTCCCCGACCGCTGCGACGGTTCAAGCAGACGTCACTCGATTCTTGGCCACCCCCACGTTAATTCTCGACAGGCAAAGAAGCCAGGAGAAGGCTCCACATCGGGCAGAGTAGCGTACGGCTCCTCGAGCCTCGTTCCCGAACTTGAAGAGCCGCCTCGCACAGAAGGAAAACGCGCCGAGGCCGCTGCGCACCCCGAAGCCACGAAAAGGCTCGCCAACTTATACTCGGAACTCGACCAAGAGTTGTGGGCCCCGAACGCTCGTCACGAGTGGTGTGTCGTACCACCCGACCCAAAATCGAGCGAGGGACGAGGATAAGGTGAGCTCGGTGGGCCTCTAGTTGGGCCGGCGGACGACCAATCACTTTAATCGTGTTCGAGACCATACTTCACACTCACCGCGAGTTCTGCCGGCCGGTGTGACAATGGTATGCTCGTGTCGGAACGACACGGGGTCCGACACGGATCGAGTAAAGAAAGGTTCTCATGGGTCGCCCTAGAGGGTCGGACGCCCTTAACAGATAACGTCCGCCGAAATGGTTCTCCTTCAGAAGCCACCAGGCCCACTCGGACAAACCCGCTTATCACTCGCATGAGCACGGCGTTCAAGCCAACGCATGGCAAACGCTACGCTAGCTCACCCTCCAGTCCCACACTGCGACGGGCGTATTCGTGGAAACGCCGCCACGCCTTTGCTCAGCGAAGCACGGATGGGCGCCGTTATCTATTTCCGGCGCAACGCCGACCCTGCAGGTACATCGGGATCACGACGCGAAATGGACGCCATTGCGACACGAGTAGACCTCGACGGCTCTCCGATCCGCTCGGGGGCTCGGGGGCTCCATCCACCGGATGCGCCAGGCGCACTCGGGCATCGGCGACCAACCCGTTTGGCCGTACACCAGCTATCGAGAGACCGCCCGCCCAACCGACGCATTGCGGTACTCGGACGACTTCTACCAAGCACGAATCAACTAACCGAGTCGCTCAGCTGAAGGGTAAACCTCGATCGCTCTCCGATCCGCCGGGGCTCGGAACTCCATCCACCGGATGTCACAAGACCGGCAGAACCAACCAAAGTCGACCGACGGCATCGAATCACGGAACCGGTCGGTCAGTCCTAAAGCACGGAGACCCGCTTGGATCAAAGCGGCATGCTCGACCAGGAACCGTTGAGCAAGATAAGCCCCCGACCGGCTCCCTAGTCCGCTCGGGGGCTCGGGGGCTATTGACGAATACCCGGGGCATAGGTATCCCCAGCGGCCCAGGAGGAGCATGTGGGCCGTCGCCGCTCTAACAAGAAGCCCCGCTGAGGCCCACGGCTGCCGACCAACCCAATTTCGAAGGGGGTCCGACTGGCGCTTACAGACTAAGCGCCCGCGAACCACGGCAGTGACGGCCCAGGATTGGCCCGACCAACAGATCGAACCGACTAAAGAACCCCGAAAGCAAGCTCGCACCGTCTTCATCAAGGAACAGACACAAACATCGAAACCAACTTTCACGTTAGTCACTTACCTAGTCGGGCGAAGAGTCTGTCATGCAAGCTTAAGACCAGACGTCGCGCGCCTTCCCGGCGGCTTCAAGGTCGACACACCCGCATGTCAAGACTGACACGGCCAAGCAGGGGCAAAAGCGCCGTTTCCCAAAGAGATGAACCGAGCCGTCACCCTGCGTCTCCACCAACTCCATACGAGACGTCCAACCGCCGTCGAAGGCGTGTCCAAATGCGACTGCACACCGAGGCAAGAGACCGGATTCCTAGACGTGGGGAGCTCCACCCATCTTTTCCTTTTTTTCACACTCCTGTAACCTCCTTGTAAAGCCTCCCGTGTTATATAAGGGGAGGCATATTCTTCTGGGGAAGCGTAAACAAGAAGTAGGCAGTCGAACATAGTATTCCCAGATCGCACTCATAGCCACTCCGGGCAACCCCTGCGCACAAGGTGCCCTGAGCCCGAGCTCAGCCCTTGGTTGTAATACGACGGATACACCCGAATCAATAACATCCGACCACCCCACAAACTGGAGTAGGGACGTTCTGCCCGAACCAGTATAACTCTTGAACCTCCTATCTTTTGGTCTAACCATTCGAGGAGCGGGAACGCGTAGCCCCTCTAGACCTACAAATTTACTTGCCGGTTCTCGAAACACCGACACTGCTCTAACAAACCTGACATCGTTCCATGTATTATCACCATAGATCATCGTTTATAGTATGCTTTCTAGTAAAAGGATTATTGGTTTTTGTCACTTGTTGTGGTTTTGCGCATAAGGCAATCCTGCTTCTAAACAGATGTTATTTGATTGACTGCTATTTTTCTCCCCCAAAAAAAAAGGCTCTGCTCTTGCGAGCGTAATTTGTCTAATTTCGATTTCTGTACCGAGTTCGGAATGTAGTAGTTTTACAGGAATTTTGTGCCACACAATGATGATACGTTGAAGTTGCCGCTTGCTTCTAAATTCGCACCTTTTAATTTTGCAAGAATTTGGAAACAGTTAGTTCCGTTTTAACCCCTTTTTTTAACGCAGGGTAGACCCTGCTTTTATTGAAAGCTATGCGGTACATAGACATTAACCAGGGCATTAATGTATGCAGGTATGTATATAACTAATCTATTAAAGACGGAAGATTTCAGGCCTCCTCAGCCGGGCCACGTCACCTGAATTTTCGGCGCCGTCGATCTCTTTCGTTGGTGGTGATCCGCCGTCCGCGACATTTCGCAGTGCCTCGCGCTCCATGAAATCCACGCGGGCCAAAACCCTAGCGTCGGTGTTCCACGTCTCCCTCGCGCCTCAAGCGATCAGGTTCGCGTCCTCGCCGCTCGGCCTTGGCTGCACGCGAAGGATCCCCGATTCTCTGCGTGTCGCGTCGCCGCCGCCTCCCCGCGCTCCTCCAGGCCTCGCCCTCGCTCTTCCACTCTGCCCTCGCCATCTCCTCCGCCGCCTCCTCCGCTTCTCCCCTAACGAGATCCTCCTGCTCCGACGCAGGTCAGACGGGCGGAGGATCTCGATTCGCCGTGCGCCCGCCTCGCGCGCTCCTCCGCTGCCGCCCTCGCCCTTCCCTCTGCCCTCTGTCGTCTCCTCCGCTCCTCCTCCGCTTCTCCCTAACGAAATCTCTTCGAGGGTGCGACTCTACACCGGTTCATCACATGCGAGTTCCTCGACCCCAAGCCCTTCTGCGAGGAGATGATCGAGACCTACCTCCAGACCCTCGCCAAGGTTGTTGGAAGGTATAATCAAATATATCTCAGGTTTCGTTTCGCATCAAATACATGTAGATTTGTTAGGAATTGGGCTCCAGCCGAGGTGTCAAATCAGCGAACACCGCGCCGGCCGCAAGCATTTCCTCTTGCCAGGCTCTTTCCGGAGAAGAACAGGGGTGCGTGCAGTGTTTTTCTTGTGATGGATTAGGACGCTCCTCAATACTGCTGTTTTTTTCGTTCCCAAAAACGTGATGCTGAGAATATCTAATCTATTAAAGCCGGGAGTTTTACTCCTTCACATATGTTATTTCTTTCGACCAAGACTGTTGATTTATTTTCTGTAATTAGGTAGGTTGGTTCGCAGGTTTAGAACCGTTCTTCTCTAGGTGCTTCTAACTGGTTATGTCATTGGTTAGGCCATATTATTTGTATTTTCAGCATGATGCTGGTTATGTCATTGGTTAGGCCATATTATTTGTATTTTCAGCATGATGCTACACTTGATCGACCAATTACGTTATCTTTGTTGCTCCATGATTACCGTCACCGGTGCCTCTGTTGTTCCGGTGAAGTGGGTTCATCGCTCCATTCAGATGAGCCTCTGGTTCCCTTTCCTTTTATACATATCTCGAGTTTATTCTATGATTCTTAAACAAGATGTGCAATTCTAAGTCGCAAAGGTATTGCTTCATAATGTTTGAATAGAAAAGATAGTTGCTTTATGGGTCGAGGAGTGCGCACCCAATGCCGCTTTTCATTGACTCATGGTGAGGTTCGTTGTTAATTTGTAGTCAAGTGGCATTTGAGTTAGCTTCAATGGTTTTTGTTTGACTAAGGTATATCGTTGAACCGACTTAATATTTTTGCTTCGTGATTGGATCTCGATTAATAAGAACTACATGGCTTCTTTGTTTTTTAAAGATGTTAATGTCATACTCGATGTAAGATTAAATTGGTGAGCATAGTTCATCCTGTGGTGGCCGCTTTTAGATGCTAATCTATATATGAGATCTTCTTCTATCTTCCTTTACTATAATAGATCGATTCAGCATTATTGATTCTATGTCGGCTATTTTCAATGTGGATTTGCTATTATATACCTTCTCATACCTTGTTCGTGTTGTTTTTTGTTACAAATTTACGCTTTTCGGCCTCGCAACCAAATATTATGTGTTTTTTACAGGCCTGTTTTTTAATAAACAAAAAGAGGACTAGATCGGTTCGACTACTATTATATACCTTCTCATACCTTGTTCGTGTTGTTTTTGTTACAAATTTACGCTTTCGTGGCCTACAACCAAATATTATGTGTTTTTACAGCCTGTTTTTAATAAACAAAAAGAGGACTAGATCGGTTCGATGGTCCTTACTTACATACAAGATCTTTGACATGGCAATCCATATACGCATGTGCATAGGTCCTCACCGCTACATCGATTGTGTGGAAGAATTGCGGTTTGTCAAGCATAGGAGGATCTTGAAAAGAACTTGTTCTGGCAAAGAATCATGCTTGGTTGTCTATTTTTAAGAATATCAGAACCAAAATTTAATGGCTGTATATGTGATTCCATAGGTTGAACCATCTAAGGTGTTAGATATGTAGACCATCAATTCAGCTTATGATGTACAAAACAATTGCAAATCGTGTCGATGGAAGTGGCACGAAAAGAACTCCCCAAAAAGAACCTCGCTGCATGACGAGGTATGGGATTTTTCAGATTACCTCATGTCTCGCTTTTCTAAAGGCATGTAATGTTGGATTCTTGATCACTTAACCGCTTCCCTTTAATCGCTACCATGTATTATCTCCTAGATACTTCATTTTTGTATTTCTAGAAATTTTGTGTCTCCGACGCCTTTGTAATCGGCTTCACCGCTGTGTTATCCATATCGTTTTCAGGCTGTCCATGTATTATCTCCTAGATACTTCATTTTTTGTATTTCTAGAAATTTTTGTGTCTCTCCGACGTCTTTGTACTGGCTTCACTGCTCTGTGTTATCCATATCGTTTTCAGACTGTCCATACTAAGTGAATGATGTATCATGTTGCAGCTCGCTCGTCAGGAAGTGAGTTTGAAGCTGTCAAGGAGCTGGATGCTACTGCTTCCAGAGAAGTTGGTCCAATAGCATCCACTCTAAATCAAACGAAACGCTGGCTTCTTTCTCACTCTCAACTTCTTCACAATCTTGATTCTTGCGTCGGTTAGTCTGTGTGATTGCTGCCATCCTGCCATGTCAATTTCTTTGTAGTAATGATTTCTTAAAAATGTACATATAATGATTTCTGACCCAAAAAAAACCATGCTACTGTTCATTCAGTGTTTCTTGTTTCAACTGTGCTTTGAAAGTAGATGGTTCACATAAGCTTTGTGTGTTTGCAAGCTATAACACTATATCTTTCCTATTTCATACCAAAAGGAAGCTAAGGGAGCATTCTCCATACCACAATGAATATAGGGATAATCTTGGATGTAGTTCCAAGTACTAGCATCCAATGGATAAATAATTTACCATAAAATTTATCTCTGTTGTTTTTACCAGGTCCCAAACCCACTATTTGACCTTGCTGGTATTATGTGTGGGCAATTTGGCATACCCTTCTAGGAGTTCTTCTTTGCAACTTTGATCGGGAAAGCCATCATCAAGACTCATATTCAGGTTTGGCATCTGTCTATTCTTTTGTAAATCTTTATGTTTAGTTATTTCACAGCTTTCTTCTTCTCTTGTTGCCACGTACTTCGTTCTTACTTTTCACCTTTTACTTGGTCTTTGGAGGGCCTCCCTTTATTGTGAAAAATTTGGTTTAGTTGTCTGCTTAAGCTTTTGTAAGATGGTTATGCACTCATTTCATTACATCAAAGTCATCAAACTTTTCTCGAGGAGTATTTACGTGATATTGTCTTATTGGGTCCAAATCCGGTTGGAATCGTAAATTTGAAATCTTGCAGCTATCTCAACTAAAAGCCCATGCGAAGTTAATCTGCGACCTACATTGGTGTTAAGATGTACACATGTTAGGCTTTAGATTTGGTTCTTTCGATATAATTTCTGCATGAATATGCCAAGACTGCAGATCAAGACGCCTTCAGATCGCTTCACCGCCTCGTGTTAGGTTCGATCCAGCCTTTTGTGGGTGTTCAATAGTTTTACCTTTTCTTGAGATGCATTGAAGGCCAAGAAGTGCAGAGCATGTATATGTTTTCGTTTCCAGCTCTTTAACCTTTTCATTGCAAAATTTCAATTCTCAAAACCAATCAGGATTGTGCCATTTGCATGAGTGAATCAATGCATGTTTTGTAGCATGCCTTGGCATTATTAGATGTGTGCTTCCTCATAAAAGTTGCCTACGAAGAATATGAATCAAGGTGGTAGAGCAGGAAATGGATTAGGCCATACTTATATTATAGATCAGTGGGCTACAACCAAATCTTCTGTTGCCTTTTTGCTAAAAATGTTTTTTTGGTTGTATGGTAGCCAGTAACTTAGTGTTTTGCAAAAAAATTACCTTTTGTTGTTTTGAGTGCAATATATACTCTGTGTTTGATTGTTAACTCATGCTTATGTAGATATGTTCCTTGCACTAGATAAAGATACAAATGGCACATTGAGCAAACAAGAGCTTAAGGAATATGCAGATGGCACATTGGCAGATATCTTCATCAAAAGAGGTTAAAATATGTTCTTTGTTCTCATGATTCTATCGTGGTTTCCTCTAAACCACCTTAAGCAAAAAGGAAACAGAAAATCTTAATATGTTACTCCAAAGTTTTTATGTATTTAATACATAGATCATGGATGGCTTCGATGAATCTGTAATAATAGATAGAGACTAATAATGTTGCTCTACTTTTCAGTATTTGATGAACATGTGCGTCGGAGCAAAGTTGGAGGAGGTAATAGCCGTCAGATGGATTTTAAAGGTTTTCTTGACTTTGTTTTGGCTCGAAAACAACGATGCTCCTGAAGGCTTGGCATACTTATTTAAATGCCTTCATCTCAATGGAAGGGGATTCAAACATTACCGATATCCATACTCTATTTAGGTATGATGATCTTTCTAACAACCTAGCGATAGAAACCGAATAGGTATGTGATTCATAATTTTTGGACTATCGACATACACAAAGTAGTATAGCTATCCGCTTCCAACAAGAGCATGTTTCTTATCTTATTCCTCGCATGCTATTTGTCTTCGTGACGTGTCTCGTATGTAAGAAAATAGGCACAACTTTTTATGTTTGTGTTCTAAGAACATCGATGTCTGCAGCTTAATTTGTTTCTAGGTGCATGTCTCTTGGCTAATCGAATATTTTATTGAGAAAATCACGATTGCAGCCAAACTTACTTTGATATTTTACCTACATTCGCAATTAGATAAGTTCTCAAATTATACCGCATGTAACTACTTTATAAGTATGCTCCATCAAAATACAACGATATTTCTTCATGTTACAATATTTTCTTTTTTCTTTCAAGAATGTGCAACACTCCTAACAACACGCTTTTTGTAAAGAAAAGTAAAAACCGAGCTTACACGCTTTTCGTAGAATATCAAACGATCGAATTTCAGCGACACAAGAACGATTTCATGCGCCATGGCTAGCTGAGTTCTTATCTAGTACTATATATTAAAGTGGTGAGGATTACCGGGCATTCAGGCCCTTCACGTCACCCCATCCCCTGCGAAAACACCCTCCAGAAAATTAGAAATTATATGTAGGTCCTTTCGACGGTTTTTTTAATAAAATAGACCTGAAAAATATTAAAATTATATTTAGGTCTCTCTGCGGTTTACATTTAGGTCCTCCTGGTGGTTTTTAGCAGAACGGACCCAGGAAAAAAAAGATTACTTTAGATCCCTCTACAGTTTACGTTTGGCTCCTGTCAGCAGTTTTTAGAGAAACGGACTAAAAAATAAAAATACGTCTCAATAAAAAAAACATAGATTCGTCGAAGGTTTATAGCAATCCACAGATTCGCCGATGTGGCCTATCGGCCTTTTAAAATAATGCGAAAACCGAAAATACATAAAAGAAAGGTAGCCGCGGTTTTCTAAAAAACACAGAAATAATAAAGGAAAGGGGTATAGAAAGGAAAAAAAATGGAAAATCTCACCATGAAATTGTAAAATGAAATGTATTTAGGAAAAAAATTTGAAAGTTAGAATGACATGTATTCAGGAACGGTGGCAGTAGCATTCTGGAGATGAACATGACAATATGATTGTTTTGAAACAGTGTGATTTGCAACTTGGATTTGGTGGCCAGAAGCAGCAGATGTTTCCTAGTTTTGAGCAGCAGCTCAGGATGGCCGCAGCTGGAGCTCCGCAGTTTGGGGGCATGAGCAGACATAATTCTGTACCTGTACCTGAGCCAACATTGATGTTGGGTTATGCCCCGCAGCTCGGGAGCTGCCCTCCGGTCCAGTTAGGCTGGGACCTGTCCTTGTCGAAGATGGTCAGCGGGTGCGTGCTCCAGACCGTATGTGTATGGTGCAGCAGCCAGTTCCAGCATTTTGGCACCGTCGCCGAGCAGCAGGCTGATTCTCTTGGCTTCATCTGCCCCGCATGCAAGGAAAAGATATCTGGTAATCTTAGCATGCTCAACAACGGTTCGTCCCAGCTTTAGCATTCAGTTTCGGTCGCTGTTTTGATCTTGTAGCCCGATCTGGTGCTCAAAGCGTGGTCCTTGCCCGTTCATCGATCCTGAAAAATTAACTTGTGTAGGCTTATAGTTAGCATGCCCCAGAGTTGCTAATTTATTTAGGAACGAACGGTGATGTATGTATGCGCTGAACTTTGTGCAATGAAAGGAAATGGTTTGAAAATTCAATATTCTGGGAATTCAACGGCAATTGTTATGCATATCATCATCCTTCTCTGATAATTAGGCTCCAGCTTAACTCCCGACCTTTCTCCGCAAGTCTCCATTGTCCCCTTTCTTCAACCTCCCTTTCTGATTTGCTTCCCCCCACCTCCCCAGCGTCGAGCAGGAGGGGACCCATCCCTTAGATCTAGCTTATTCCGACCTTGTAGTTCTACATAACTACCTTTTTCTTTTAGTTACTTTGTAGAGTAGAGCATTTCTTGTTTGGCCGCCGGCCACCACAATGGAGATGTTCCTCTTCCTGGTGATGGCCTAGCTCTTCTTCGGCGTCGTCATCAAAAAATTTCCCAATAAACCTTGATATTCTATTCCATAGGAAAAGAAGAAATAATCTTTAGATTATATTTCTGGATAAAGGATCGTATAATCAATCAAACTTCAGTTTGTTTTTATTAGAGTGGGATAATTGACTAGTACAATCGTATTAAGGAAATCAACAGAATGATCCACCCAACCAACGATTTGTGGGGCTGAACCAGTCACCAACTGGGCTATGCAACATTTGGCTATTAAACTTGCAGTTCTATTGTCATGTCTCGCATAACTTAAATAACAGTTTGTGTTGATTATTTCTTTATTTAATTGCCCCATTAATTTGAGCTAAATTATTTTTCTATCACTAGTATGCTATGTGGCACACAGAGACTGGCAAATTCTATGGTCTCCGAGCAGAAATAAGTATCTTGGGTGTAAAGAAGGAGAACTCTACACCAGAATTGAAGATGGATTTCACGTAAAAACAAATGACATTCATATCCATTCTTCTAAACTCAAATACTTGCAAGGAACTACTATTTTACAGATGTGTTTTTACCTGCAGGTTTTTCGCAATTTGTATGTACAACAACAGAGATGTTCGTTTCTTTACGCACTGGAAGGTAAGCGTAAACCGTACTGTCTGCAGAACACGACTCGAGCAAACTAAGTATCGGCGTTTGTACATCCATAATGCATGTTCCTTTTGGTTCACCTTTTTTTTCTCTAAAAATCTCGCTAATCAAAATTTCTGAAACAAAAGTTTCAAAAATAATGCAAGCGAGAGCGAGAAAAGCTTGCTGCAGATCCCTACGGGTACGAACAGAGAGATGCATGCTTTGGCATTTCAGCTTGAACAAATGAGTTTAGCCTGGTCGAGTCTCGAGTGAGGTGGCTTTGGCATGGAGGTTTTCACTTGAAATTTGCTGACACCCCCGTTGCCGGTAGCCAATCCCGCCGCCGCCTCCCGCCACCCCCCTCTACAGTTTTCTCCCCTGCTCCCAGTAATCCGCGCCCGACCTGTGCTGTCTAGCGGTCTAGCCAGAGCCGGCCACAGCGCCACCTCCGGCATGCCAATTGTCATTGACTTTGGAGGAGGGGCGGATCTAGGGGTGCAGAGTACATAAAAAAATCTAGGAAGCGCTCTAAGATCATCTGTTTAATAGTCTAAATTTGTTGATTAGATTGGTTCCGATTTCGGTGGTTTGTAACTTTTAAGATCTTAAAACTATTTGTACTGTACTTTTAGTAAATTTTAAATATATGTATTGGATTTATATTTTTATAAAACTATTATATAAAACTATATAATTATACGTGTAAGATATGCGCGCTCGTAAATTGTTAGTCTGCCGCTGTTTCGGAGCAAACCACAGTCACATGTACGCCACTCAACACGTGCGCCACCATGTTAATTAGTCCAGTGATGAGAATATCCCCGAGGTTGCGCCATGGTGGCTAACAACTTGCACAGGGAAATGCCTCCCAATTCAACGAAGAGTCGATTACATCATCAATTAACTAAGTCGACAGTCTGAAATGAAACCCCACTATAAATGAACTAAAAAATGTTTGGGTGAGTATGTTAAAGACGATTACTTGAAAAGAGATATTTATATGCATTCCTATTTGAAAGGTACACAAATATTAAAGTATAAATAAAAGGTAGAAAATATAATTACTTATCTTTTTGTTTACTTCAAGATTTGTGCAGCTTATATTATATTAAGAGACGATGTATAAAAGCACTATATTACTTGAATTGAAAACTTCAAACCATGTAACCATGAAACTTCAAATATATAAATGGAGTACAACTTGGATTTGCCTAGAAAATGAGTAAATGACCCTTCGTGCATCCATTGCTTCAAGCCATTCTGATTTCTAAAGATGCATTTTTTTTAGGAGAAACGGTAAGACCAAGCTGGTCGTATCTGAAGATAAACTTTATTGACTAGATACGGTCTTCATCTATCACCTTGCATTGTAGAATTCAGACCCTGCAAATGATCACATATACACAAGGAGCGAACGACGAATGAGCCGTCATAATTTGTTCTGTAGACTGTAGTGCATAAATTTAACTGTGTCACGTACTGGAGGTAGGAGATAGTGATCTTGCGGCGTCGGGGTTCGCGATGACGGCGAAGGCCTCCTGCGAGAGGTCGATTGTGCCCGGCATCTCCGCGGCGAGGTCGCGATCTTGACGGTGACGCCCGCCGGTGCACGGATGCGGCACTCCTGGTTTGTCGCGCGGTGCAGGTGATGTCAAGACATCGTCTATGCGACCAGTCAAGAATCTGCATGAAGGCGGGAGGCATCGAGAGGCGAAGGCGAGCCAACTTCATTGCCAAAGCTGTGTCGGCCCAACTCGAGAAGATGGCGCGAGCCCATAAGCCCAATCAACGATATTTGGACCAGAGTGGTTTAACGACTAGACCAGCAAGGCCTGTTCCGATTTGCACGTTATAGAGTTTATGTTCGTTACTTGTAAAGGAGAGAAAAAGATATATAAGAGGCGAAAGGTTTTCGAAGAGGTGGGCGGTGAGACATTGGCGATCCGTCTCCTTCGTGAGCGGAGTCTTGGCGGCGGATGAACTTGTATTTACTTTCATAGATACTCAAAACAACCTTTGGTTGATACTTGTAGCCAATATTCGGAGCAATACAATCATTCCGGTTGTTGTTCCTATTTCTCTAGTCATTTGAGTCTCACATCCGTATCGAGCGATTCGCATCATCTGGCGGCGAACATCAACACTACACCCGCTTGCGTGCACGGGTTGGAGAAATGGCGCCGCCGAGACCGGACGATCCGCCGCGACCATTTTGGCGGTTAGAAGAGAATAGCAAGAAGGAGGACGAACGAGGTCTATGGTGGCCGATGTGCAGAAGACATAAGGCGTCGACGAATCGCCGAGGAAATTAACCAAGATCATGAGCAACTCGAAGCTCGAAACCGAAGGTGGAAGATCGTAATCGATTACACTGCTCATACCGATCTGAAACAACAACTTAGCGAGTCTTGTCCCAATTTCCATTTGATTCGCCAACTCTAAAGCCGATCAAGGGCGTTCCTTCCGCCCATCTCGAAGGATCGCCGATCGTGGTGACGTCCGCAATCAAGCCACCGCGAACCCCATTTTCACCGGAGTGCAGCGCTAGGGCCGGTGGCATCAGGGCCTCCTCCGGTCGCAGTAACAAATTCAACACCAACTCAAAGATACTCAATTTCAATCCACCCAATGTCGCCTCGGCTTTTACGTCCATGGCACTGAGTTTGGGGGCTAATCTTCCTCACATTAGTCTACCTGCGTTTGACGGCACGAATCCAAAATTATGGAAAAAGCGTTGTGAAAATTTTTTCAACTTTTACTCTGTGCCGGAAGAAATTTGGGTGCGGCTTGCTACTTTAAATTTTGAAGGTCCGCTGTATTTTGGATGCAATCCATGGAGAATCAGTCTTTGGTATGAATTGGGAAGAACTAGGACGGCTTTGGCTAACCGATTTGGTAGAGATCAACATGGGACTTTAGTGCTAAAATTTTTCCACATTCATCAAACCAATTAGGTCCATCGAGTATATTGAACAATTTGATGATCTGGTGCACCAATTGCTAGCTTATGATAACTCCTTGCACACTGAATTTCTTACCTGCGTTTTATTGATGGACTTAAAGATGATATTCGTTCATTGTAGTTATTCAATGCCCAAAGACATAGATCCGCTTGTGCTCTTGCCCTTTGCAGAGGATGTCTTGATGAATCACTCGACGTGATGGACGCCGTGGAGATACCTACGTCGGGCGATCCTTTAATCGACCTCTGGCAATGCCTTTGCCTCCACCGCCACCGTCGAAACCAAAGAACATCCGGCATATCGATGACAAGCGGCCTTCTCGATGCAACGTTCCAGATCTTCGGATGACCGTATGTCCGCTCTTATGGCATACCAGTAAAGCCAAAGGTCTTTGCTACAAATGTGGGGAAAGATGGGGTCATAGCCACAAGTGTTCGCAATCGCATCGCTTCACCGGTTGAGGAAATGTGGGCATTAGCCAGGACACCGATGAGGACAACAGATCTGAAGTTGGAGCTTGCTCGAGAGTCCTTCAACTTAGAAGCAGCAGACCAAGTGCTAGCTATTTCTGTGAGGCGTTGTCCGTGTCAAGGGGGGAAACCATTCGGTTAAAAGGGTCTGCAGGTAATTGCCAAGATGTTTTGATCTTTGGTGGATTTGGGTAGTTCGGGAAGTTATATCGAAGTCATTTAGTACCTCTTATGCCTGGAATTCAACAATTGCCGCAACCAGTCAGAGTTCGAGTAGCGGATGGGGGTATTTTGGAGTGCAATTGTGTTATTCCACAGTGTCACTGGTTGTGCCAAGGGAATACATTTGTCACAGATCTGAAGGTCTTGCCATTAAGTGAGTACGACATTATTTTAGGCATGGATTGGCTCGAACAACATAATCCAATGGAGATTCATTGGGTTACCAAGTCTCTTTCCTTCTCTTATAAGAATGCAAAGGTTCTATTACAAGGAGTAATTCCTACAATCAGTCGTTGCCCCACTATCCATGGCATTCAAATTTCAAGTGCTCTTGTTAAGTGCGCAGCTATTGAACAAGCTCTGGAGCTTTGTGTGGTTACGGAGGACCTTCAAAGCATTTGTCTTCTTCTGTCCCTCCTTCATGTATCCTCAACTTGCTAGAAGAGTTTGAGCACTTGTTCCATATTCCTCTTGGTGTACCTCCTCGCTGCAGCATTCGATCACTCCATCCCTCTGTTACGGAGTGCAACCATTCCGCTTATGCCATATCGATATACTCCACAATGCAGAAGAATGAAATAGAGAGGCAAGTCCAAGAAATGCTTTCTACAAGGCCATCCAATATAGCTTCCAGCCATTCGCGCCCCCGCTTTACTTGTGAAGAAAAAAGACGGAGAATGGAGATTATGCGTAGACTATCGACGTCTCAATGCCCACACGGTAAAGAACAAATATCCTATGCCAATCTTGGATGAGCTATTGGATGAATTAGTTGGTGCGACCGTGTTTTCAAAGCTGGATCACCGCTCGGGGTATCACCAAATTCGGATTAAAGAAGGAGATGAATTTAAAGCGCTTTCCGCACACATAACGGGCATTATGAATACAAGGTAATGTCCTTCGGCCTTACGGGAGCTCGGCAACATTTCGAGTTTTATGAACTTTGTGTTAGCTCCGTTATTGCGTAAGTGCGTTGTGGTTTTCATCGATGATGTCTTAGTTTATAGTGCAACCTTGGAGGATCACACCGACCATTTCGTCAAGTATTCCTACTCCTTAGCAAACATCACCACGTCTCAAGAGATCCAAGTGTTCCTTTGCACAACCTCGCTTGGAGTTTCGGGTCACATCATCGGTGCAGAAGTGTCGCCTACGAACCATCCAAGTTGCGGTGTTATCCGAAATGGCGGTTCCTCTTGTGTGAAGGATGTTCGCGATTTCTTAGGCATGGTCTGGTTATTACAGCGTTTTGTTCGTGGTTTTGGCCTTATCAAGAAACCGCTCACTCAACTCCTTAAAAAGGGCCAGCAGTTTGTGTGGACCAATGAGACACATCAGTCTTTTGTGGCACTCAAGCATGCTTTAGCATCTCGCCCAAAGATTAGCTCTTCCGGATTTTTCTAAACCATTTGTTATTGAGTCGGATGCAAGTGAAAAAGGCATTGGGGCGGTTCTGCACCAAAATAATCACCCAATAGCCTTCATCAGTAAGGCATTAGGTCCAAAGAATCAAGGCTTGTCTACCTACGAGAAGGAGTTCTTAGCAGTTTTATTTGTTGTTGATCAATGGCGGGCCTACTTACAACACGCGCCATTTGTTATCAGAACGGATCATCAAAGCCTGACCCACCTTTTGGACCAAAGGATTACCACTCCACTTCAACAAAAGGCGATAACAAAACTCTTGGGCCTTCAGTTTTCTATTCAGTACAAGAAAGGGCAGGAGAATAGAGTTGCAGATACTCTCTCCGACGAGCTGATTTGCATCACGATCGCGCCGAAGATTGCTTGACCGTTAGTGCTATCTCCATTAGCAAACCGACATGGCTGGAGGAAGTGACGAAAGGGTATCGGCAAGACCCACTACTCATAAAATCTTCACTGCGTTGGTCCTTGGGCAAGCTGTTCCTCATTTCACCCTCACAGAAGGTATTCTTGGTTTAAAACCGTATATGGATTGGAAATAACCCCGATTTGCAATCCAAATTGATGAAGGCCCTACATGATAGTGCGGTGGGGAGGTCACTCGGGCTTCGGTGACTTATCGCCGCATCAAGCGACTTTTGCATGGCCAAGAATGAAAAAATGGTTCATTCGTTTGTTACCGGTTGCTCTGTTTGTCATCAAGCAAAGCCGGATCGAGCTAAGTACCCTCGCCTCTTATTACCACTTGCAATACCAGATCATGCATGGCAAACAAGAATACTAGATTTTATTGAAGCATTACCTAAGAGCAGCTCTTACAATTGCATTTTGGTTGTGGTTGACAAGTTCTCAAAATTTGCCCATTTTATTCCGTTAGCACACCCATTTATCGCCTTGCTGATTGCGCAAGCCTATATGACCAATGTGTACCGATTACACGGAATGCCAAGAGCTATTGTGTCTGATCGAGATAAGATTTTTACTAGCGTTTTCTGGCAAGAACTATTTAGGCTGTCAGGCACATCACTTAATATGAGTAGTGCCTATCATCCCCAATCGGATGGTCAAACAGAGCGGGTCAACCAGTGTTTGGAGGGTTACCTTCGTTGCTTTGTGCATGCATGTCCCAAACAGTGGCTTAAGTGGTTATACCTCGCTGAGTTTTGGTATAATACTAGCTGCCATTCAGCCTTGCAATCATCCCCATTCGAGGTCCTGTATGGTCACTCTCCTAATCACTTTGGTATCAATACCACTGATGTATGCACTGTTCCAGAGTTGCAGGACTGGATCTCTCACCGGAAACACATGAATGAGTTGGTGCGGCTGCATCTTCACCGCGCCCAGCAACGCATGAAGAATCAAGCCGACAAACGTCGTTCTGAACGCAAGTTCTCGGTTGGCGACATGGTGTATGTTAAATTACAACCCTATGTTCAAACCTCTGTGGCCGCCAGAGCAAATTCCAAATTGGCGTTTCGGTATTTCGGCCCCTATGAAATTGTGCGCAAGATAAATGAGGTTGCTTACGAGCTGCAGCTTCCAGTGACAAGCTCTGTGCATCCGGTCTTTCATGTTTCTCTCCTGAAGCCGGCAAAAGGAGTCCCTCACCAGGTCAGTGAACACATACCTGACTCTGATCATCATCTCCGATTCCCTGTACAAGTTTTGGATCGTCGTTTATCTCGTCGGCCGGCAAAGTAACCTCTCAAATACTTGTGCAATGGTCTACATGTCCGCATCCTGGCGACTTGGGAGGACGAACAAGCTATGAAGGATCGGTTTATATCGCCGACTTGGGGTCAAGCTGGTTGTCAAGGAAGCCGATGTCGAGACATCGTCTATGCGACCAGGTCAAGAATCTGCGAGGAACTGGGAGGCATCAGAGAGGCGGAAGGCAGAGCCAACTTCATTGCCAAAGCAGGTCGGCCCAACTCGGAAGATGGCGCGAGCCCATAAGCCCAATCAACGTATATTTGGACCAGAGTGGTTTAACAGCTAGACCAGCAAGGCCTGTTCCGATTTGCACGTTATAGAGTTTATGTTCTGGTTACTTGTAAAGGAGAGAAAAAGATATATAAGAGGCGAAAGGTTTTCCTGAAGAGGTGGGCGGTGAGACATTGGCAGATCCGTCTCCTTCGTGAGCGGAGTCTTGGCGGCGGATGAACTTGTATTTACTTTCATAGATACTCAAAACAACCTTTGGTTGATACTTGTAGCCAATATTCTGGAGCAATACAATCATTCCGGTTGTTGTTCCTATTTCTCTAGTCGCTGGAGTCTCACAGTGACCAAGTACCGCTTGCCGCACGCCGCTCCGCCGTTCCAGAAGGCGTCGCTCGCCGCCGCGATCATCGTCCCCTCCGGCTGGTTCCCAGTGCACGCCGACGCTGCTTTCATGCACGATAGAGAGCTTACACTGCTTGTGCTTGGTGCAATTTTTTTCCTACGAACGAAAGGCATATGCCTTCTCTTGGGAATTTTTTTTTTCATATATATGTGCAGCATTACATTTAAGAAGCAATGTATTTCATAGTTTCTAGGTAATACTATGGTTTCTAAGAATACCTTGGTATTTTATACTATAAGGTGTTTAGTTACCATGCAAAAAACTCTGTATTAAAAACTATGGTTTAGTAGGTACTATTGTATTTTTGGAGTATTTGAAACCCCACCCCAACCTAAAGTTTTCATGGTTTTAGCTAGCTTCTTGTCTATTTCCACTCAAATACCATGGTTTGTGATGTTACATCCAAACAGTTGGCAGTTTCAATGAATACTATGGTTTCAAAGGAGTTTAGTAAAACTATGATATTCATAACAAAACAATTGCAAACTATAGTATATCAAAACCGTAGTTTTGAAAAACTATGCTTCCAAACAGGGAGAAATTACAAGTTCAGAAGAATATAGGGGTAAAAGTGACTCAACGTGTATAAGGAGGCGTATAGAAAGTCGCAGTCCCTTCAAACCCAGTGACCACGGACACCATCGCAAGTCCGACCACCATTGCCGTGACAACTGAAGTTATCTTGGGCGTTGTCATTGCGATCGATCGGCTACGTACTGCTTTCCCTTGCTCAGTGCTCAGGATTAACAAGCTTGCAAAAGAGAGTAATTGGAGGAGGCATGAATGCTAGGTTACACGGGTAAGACACTATATATAAGCGAGAAACCATTCGTTCCCCGGGAGAAGATACCTCCCATAATCTAACAAAGTACAAAAGCAAAATACAAATCCATCCGTCGTCGCTTTTACTGGGGGAGAAGGATCATACGCCTCGGGATTAACTATATCCTTAAATCGTCCCTTCGCCCCGTACGTCCCGTTTCTTCACCCCATCTCGATCACAACTCACAAGTCCGACGAAGACAGCGGAGGGTATGCATAGATAGTATAAACAAATCTGAGGACAGAGCACGTCACCAGCATATGCGATATTGGGAATGGATTTAGCCAATGAAATGCAACCAGATAGGACAGAAAGGACCACTGTGCATGCCAATTGTATAATTCTAATCCTAATTCTGGCCTGAGCTGATTTCAGATTACTTAGTCTTGGTAATGCTTTTGTGCGCAAAAGCACTGTTTATAATACTGTAGTAGAACACTATTTATTAAATTTTTGATCGATCTGGACCATCTATAGCCTCGATTGGATGATATAAGATTATAAGAACTGTTTAAGTTGTAGTTCCATGGTAATTCTAAGGAACCTATCCAAGTAAAATATACTCCCTTTCTCCTCGAGTCTCAAACAGAATTCTATGCCTGCGTGTGGTCTAGTACTGCACCTACTGGTACGAGATCGTAGATCACCTGCCGTCACGTCCTCTGCCGTTGGGCCACTGCCGCGTGGGCCTCACGCGCGCGCGGCCCACGCGGCAGCCCAACGGCAGAGGGCGTGACGGCAGAGGATCTGCTTCCCTGGTACGAAGAATCCGTCTGGACCTGGCTTTGGTTCCATTTTTTCGAGTTAAATTGCTTTTTCAGGTTTCAATCAGCGGCATAGCCAGAGGGAAGCTTCATTGTGCTCGAGCCCACTAACGTCGGTCACCCTGTATGAGGTATTTTTTTTTCTCTTTAACTAATATATGATTTTGAATTGCATAATTTGCTATATATGTATATAAATTTGAATTGCAAAAGGCTGTGTTTGCTATGGTTACCTTAATTTAGCTTAGTTTACTTCGGTTTTTGATAAAAAAAATAATTTTAGCTTAGGTCCCGTTTAGTACGGTTCCGATTCTAGTAGAAAGCGGAAAGCGGTTTGATTCTTGGTAAACGCTTGGTAGAATCGAATCCGGAGGAACGGGTTGCTAGCCGATTCGACCACGGCGTGTAAAAATCAGAAACGATTCGCTTTAAAACGTTCCGAGTCCTATTCCGTTTGGTTGGATTTATTTCAGATTCTAGGAGAAACAGTCCGGTTCCAAGTTGCCAAACAGGACCTTAGTTCTTTAAACCCTACCTCTAGCTATTTTCAACGTAGATTATCCACTGGACTTGTATTTTGGACAAAAACATGTGTGCGCTCGGGAATACCGAAATACCTTCCAATACGCTCCAAACAGGTAACATTGCACTGCCGCGAGATGTTACGTACGGGCTTACGGCCTGTAGCATCGCAAGTTGCAAGTTCCTTGCATGCATGCTGGTTTGGCTTGATCTACGCGAGAGATCATGCATGCTCGGCCGGCGCTGCCTATCGTGCAGCCGGCTAGGTTAATTGTCTGATTCGGCGAAAGTGAAGGCCACGTAATAATTATTTGGTTTCGCGTAGGGTCCGCTTGAATATCATGATTCACTAACTTATCGATAAGCAGTACGTTGAGTTGGAGTATGATACAAATTTCTATTCTATCTCTGATTAGTCAATTTTATCTTTTATCTGATGTGTACCATTATAAATGTCACTGAAACTTATGACAAGAGCAAGCGTTCCATTGTACATATCTCTTTGTACAGTGATGGCCTTCGAGCACTCATAATTTTTTTCGTAAAGGCTTTCCAAGAAAAAATTATATCTCTTGTTCTCTATTTTCTACCCATTATTTACAACAAACGGTATCGACGAGAGCATAGTGACGCAAGATCAGAGATTGGACGCGCGACGCAAGACCTGCGGGCTGCGGAGAAGAGGACGGCGCTGCTTCGTGTACGCAGGCGAGGACGCGTGAAGGCGTACACGCGCACGGATCGAGGCTTGTAGCAGGGCTGTAGTCTCGTGAAGAAAGACTCGAGAGCGCAAGAGGATCGGGCGCTCGATCGGCTGCAAAGAAGGACGTGACGCGAGAAAATAAAGCGTCCGTGCGGCAATCGCGTGGCGTCAAGACCGGTCATCCGCGAAGCAGACCATCACGTACCAGATAGTCGAGGAAGCGAGCCATTGCAGGGAAACCAAGCGTGACACCCTAGAGTATACTGCTTAATTTGGAAGCCGGCAGGTCGGCCTGATTTCGTCCTAGCCGGCCAGTGTCGACCTAGCTTGCAGGTTCTTGCCTCTTTTTGGTAGCTCTTGGCCGCACGTACCTTGTTTACTTGTTACAATTTGACCGATCTAGCTTAGCTAGCAGGGCAGGACACGTATAGGCCGTGAACTGCATGCTCTGAGATTTGGATCCTAGCTTTGTTTGTACAGAAAACCCAAGAGCCAGTCGGGCTTGCTAGTGTCCGTGATGGACTCGGCGCCGACATCTCCTGCGCCCAAACCGACGCAAGGCCAGCGGAGCGAAGAAGTAAATAAATAAATAAAAGAGAGAGAGAGCGATTTTTTATTTCTTGTACACGGTGACTCTAAAATATGATCTTCGGCTATTGGATTGAGGCATAAGATTTTTTCTTTGGTCAAGATGCGAGCTATTTTTACACAGCTAGATTTGGATGATGCTCTTTTGGAGATTGATAATATGCCCACTGTATGGTCTCTAGAGGATAAACAGTGCAAAGATAGTAATGCCTTATCTTAAATTTATCTTCATCTATCAAATAATATTTTGCAGAAGGTTTTTAATTAAGGAGAAAATCGCCGCCGCATTATGGCTGAAGCTAGATCAGATTTGCATGACCAAAGAGCTAACCAGCAAGATGCATTTGAAGTAGAAACTTTATCCGCACAAGAGTGCAGAAGGCGGGTCATTATTGAACTCTTGACAGCATTCAAAGAAGTAATTTCGGATCTCAAGTCTATGGAGGTAAAATATGATGATGAAGATTTGGGTATTATTCTTTTATGCTCATTTCCTAGGTCATACTCTACATTCAAGGATGCAATACTGTATAGCCGAGACACTAGTCTCTTACACTTAATGAAGTGTATGAAGCACTGCATGCGAAGAAAAAGATGAAACTCATGGTTCTAAACGAAAGTTCAAGTTCTCATGCTGAAGGCTTGCTTGTCCGTGGTAGACAACAGGAGAGGAGTTCAAACGGCAAATCAAAAGGCAAGAGCCCTAGCAAAAATTATAGAGGCAGATCAAAATCTAGAGGAAAGTACAAGTTGTGCAATTTTTGCAAGAAAGGTGGACACGACATATCTAAGTGTTGGTGGTAATTAAAGGAAAAGGAGAAAATGAATAATAATTTCAAAAAGGATCAACAAGAGGATGAAGCCAAAGCCACCACTGTTACTACGCAAGATTTTGATGGTGATGTTCTCGTTGCCTTTACCGATGATTTCAAAAGTGACGATAAGTGGATTCTTGATTCAGCTTGTACATTCTATATGAGTCCGAACTGAGTGGTTTGTTAAATATAAAGCTACACCAAGTGGATTCATGTTGATGGGTGATAATACACCATACAAGATTGCAAGCATTGGTTCTATTTAGATCAAGATCTTTGATAGCACCGTCAGAACTTTGTCGAATGTTCGACATATCCCAAATGTAAAGAGAAGTCTTATCTTGCTAAGTACTCTTGATGCTAAAAGGTACAAATATTCAGGTGGAGATGGAATTTTGAAGGCCTCCAAAGGCTCTGTTGTTGTGATAAAACGTGATATGAAGGCTGCTGACCTATATCATCTGTGGGGCACTACAATTTCAAGTAATGTTGTTATTCAGCATATGCGTCTAGAGCATATGAGTGAAATTGGCATAATAGAGTTATACAAAAGAGGACTTCTTGATGGTCAAAGTATCGATAAGTCAAAATTTTGTGAACATTGTATCTTCGGCAAGCAAAAGAGGGTAAAATTTAGCACTGCAACCCACTCTACAAAAGGTATATTTGAATACGTTCACTTAGATCGCTTGAAGGTGCTAGCTACATATTGACTATCATTGATGATTACTCTAGAAGAGTTTGGCCATATTTCATAAAGCACAAATCAGATATATTCCAAACATTCAAGGAGTGAAAGATTATGATTGAAAAACAAACTAGCAAGCATATAAAGAAGCTACGTACCGATAATGGTTTGGAGTTCTGTTCCGGATAATTTGACGCTTTATGCAAATCAGAGGGTATTGTGAGACATTACATTGTTCTAGGTACTCCTTAACAAAATAGTATGGTTGAACGCATGAACAGAACCATCATAAAGAAGGTACGTTGTATGTTATCAAACTCTAGCTTATCTAGAAGTTATTGGGCTAAAGCCGCATTTACTGCTTGTTATCTAATCCATTGGTCATCAAATCTGGCAATTAATAATAAAACTTTAATTGAGGTATGGTCTGGTTCTCCAGCAAATTATTCAAATTTAAGAATATTTGGCTGTCCTTCTCATGTTAATAATGGTAAATTGGAGTCTAGAGCTATTAAATATATTTTTCTTGATTATAAGACTGGTGTGAAAGGTTATTGTCGACGATTCGGGACAGGGGTCCCTCGCCGAGCTTACTTGTTGAATGAGGGATCAACCTAAGGCCCCTTTTCCGCGAGGGTTATCGTCTGAGAGTATGCCGAGCAACGGAACGAAGGAACGCCGGGCGACTATGAGGCACAGGGGGTCGTTTTTGTCTGGTTCGGGCCTCTCACGGGGGAGATAATAACCCTACGTCCAGTGATTGCACTAGTATGTGAAAGTGGGTTACAATGCGCTAGCTCGGGAGGCGCTGAACGATCCTAAGGACTCCGTAAAGCGAGGAGTGTAAGTGTGTGTGGTGGCTGAAGGTCCAACCTCAAAGACATGGCGGAAAGGGGTATTTATAGAGAATTACAGAGGCAAATCACTTAATGCGTGGGGCGCTTCTTGTAGAGGACGCCTCTGAGATAGTCGCCGCCACCAGCCGGGTACCATGCGACGGGTCTGAGGATCGCAGCTCAAGGTGGCGCGATCGGCAACAGATATCCGGCGTAGCGATATCGCGCGGCTGGCATTAAATGCCACGTCGCTTTGTCGTGGGCCCCGAGCTTCATTGCTCGGGCCGGGCACGCCGGTGGTCGGGCATGGACGCGCTGTTGCAGCAGGGGCATGGTCGGCACCAAGCCGATAATCGTCAAGACGCAGACATCCAATCCCGACGCCTAGCCCCGAGGCTAAAGGGGAAAGGTCTCGAAGAGGCCCCGCCTTGCCTCTAAACTCCTCGGAAAAGAGGGATTGGAGTCATGCGTGAAAAAGCTACATGGGACCCGAGCTTCCTTGCTCGGGGGTGAGGGACCTTGGTAGCGAAAAGCTTTCTGCGCTTCGAGCAACCATGCTCGAGCGGAACCTTGGCAAGAATCGCCAGCATCCGGCCGCCACGCCCGGGAGAAGAGGCGCCCAATGAGATTGAGCGTACTTGGCCGAGTCCTGGACCAAATAGCGCTTGTGGGTGGAGCGCTAAAATTTTGCAATGTTCCTTCCTTACGGCGTCGCCTGCGACTAGCGATTTTTTCGGAACTGCGCCCGCCGCTTTGGAGACCGAACCGCCACGCGCCGGCAATCGACTGCCTTCACCCGTCCGCCCGACTTCTCCGCCTACACGTTACATGGGGCACGCCTCGAAAAGGCCTACTACTTTCTTTTTCATCTTCCGCGCGAACACTCCGCCCCAGATTTCCTATCTTCCAAACTTCCTCTCGCTGCTGCGGCGCCCGCTCGGCTGAGTCCTCCCATGGCGCGGTTCGGTGCGAGCAAGATCACGGCGGAGAGGCTCAGGGTGCTGCAGGATCACGGATACCTGGACCCTTATTCTTGGAGGGTCCCGGATGGCGAAGGAGCCCCGGTGCCGCGCGACGACGAGATAGTCTCGTGTGAGCTCTACACCGTCAACGGGCTCCGAATGCCCGAGAGCGAGTTCCTGGAGGGCGTGCTAGAGCAATGCCGGTGCGAGGTCACTCACCTGAACCCCAACTCCATCCTTGTTCTGAACATTTTCGCCCACCTCTGTGAAGGCTTCGTGGGCATCCTTCCTACGCCGGACCTTTTCTTCCATTTTTACAACCTTTTCCATACCGGGGGCTCTTCGCCCACCGGTGCCCTATACTCCTTTGAGGCCCAATCGCCGTGACGAGTTCCCGTCATCACCCTCAAGGACTCGATTCTTGGGCTGGGCCGAGCATTGGTTCTACTCGGAAGCCGCTGGGACTCTGCGCTACACCGGAGGGCGGCGAATACCGAGACGCCGCGCCCACGGCTGGCCCCGAGGAGGAGCGGATCTCGATGACGATTCACGAGCTCACAAACATGGGGCTCACAGGCGGGATATCGTCCGTGACTTCCTTGGGAACCGGATATCTCGCCGAGGCAGAGAGCACCCTTTCTTCAAAATCGGCGGGTGGGACGACATCACCCGAAGCGAGAATCGGGTAAGGTCCTGACTCATGGCAATTTTGTCCCGCTTATTCCGCCGAGCCGTCTTGACCTGATCGTAATGCGGTGATGAAATTTCGGCTTCGATCGGGTCGAGAAGAGGGTCGCCGAGATGTTCGGAACCCCGAAGGGCAAGGAGCTTCTGCGCGACCGCCAAGTGCCGAAGAACGTGCTTGCTCGGTGCGACGTGGTAAGCCTCCTTGGCCATTTTGCTCGGGAAGGGCATCCGAAGCCATTGCCGAGCACTGCGCGACGGAACAACATCCGAGCTACTCTGACGGCCTTCCGCTGTCCTTTGGTAGGAGAAGACCGCCCTGGAGCTGGGAGTGGCCGAGCTCAAATCCAAGGCGGGTAGTGGCGGCGTGCTCCTTCCCGCGGCCAAGGACAAAAAAGGAAGGTCAAAGATCGGCGCCGCCACCCGCAAGCACCCGCGCCAAAGAGGCACGCAAAGAAGACATGGAGACCCCCCGAGGCGACACTTGGAGTATGCCGATCGGATGGAGGTAAGCCGCCTGAGGCTCTGGTTGAAGAATTATAGCCTGGCAATTCAGATCGAGCAAATCGAGGCGGAGGGGAGATTGATCGAGGGGATGGTGCAGGCGCGGCAGGACGCCCTCGCGAGGGAGATCGAGGACGTGAGGGACCAACGCGACCGAGCTGCCAAGGCTCGGGAGTTCGGGACCATCGGCCGTGCGCAACTCGCCGTAATGGAGCCCGAGCAATCGGGAAAGACGTTGGTGGGGGTCGACATGGAGGAGGTCGACCCCAAACTGGCGAGGATCACCCAAGCCGCCGATGAGAAGGCCAAACTGGTGCTTGCGGGTGCGGAGAATCCAACCACCGGCGACGAGGAAGGCGCGGCCAAGGGTGAGTCCCGATACATGCTTGTCTTCAGCTTTGTTTCCGTGTGCTTCGACCTGAGCTAGCCCCACCTAACTGATGTGGGCGACATAGCTCGTAGGTCTATTCCGGACTGCCGAAAAGTGGCTTACGAGATCCTTGACAATGTCTTAGCGGCGATATGCTCCGATGCCGCCGACATTGTGATGGCCGAGGGAGTGGAGGCGGTGGAGAAGTTTGTCGCCGACGACCAAGGCGGGGCGAGACCCCTGGCCCTCCCGAGCACGGTGAACGCGCCAGAGGTGGTCGAGCTTCAAGACTCGGACGAAGAACCTGCCCAAGAAGGCTTGAAGCCCCCGAGCGAACAACATGCTCGGGGCGACCTTCCGCTGCCCCCGGGCAAGCAACGGGCCGCGGAGGACAGCGAGAAGACCCTGAGCAAGGAGCTCGCTCAGGGAGGGAGTGAGGCGCTCCATGGCGATTCCCCTGCCCGGGGGGAAGCTTCGTCGTCCCCGAGCGGCCCGCCCCTTTTCAGGGACTCTGGGCTTGAGCGTCCCCTCCTGCCGAAGTCCGGAGAGCTCCAGGCGGCCGCGATCTTTGAGCAATACCGGGCGAACCTGCGCGCCAACGTTTCCGAGGTAAGGATGTTCTGGTACCACCCCGACTTTCCTTCTTTGGATTTTGCGGGGGGAGCCTTACTTAGGGTATTTTCCGTCCGCAGCTTCTTGCAAAAACCCTGAACGACTTTGAAGAGGTGCTGATCGTCCCCGACTCCGTGAGCCGCCTTTATGAAGAAAGCGAAGCTCAGGCCGATCATTTGGAGGAGAAAGTGGGCGAAGCTCGAGCAGAGGTCGCCTGCTTGAGCAAAGACGCCTCGAGACGGAGCGCAGCGTCTCCGAGTCCAAGGAACGTTTCCTCGTGCTCGAGCGGGAGCTTGAGCAAGAGAGGTCGGGCTCTCGCTTGTGCAAGGAGAACGCTGCCGCCGCCGAGAAGAGGGTGCTCAGGCTTCGGGCAAGAGTTGGGATGATTGAGGCAAGCCGGCCGGCGTCGGAGATGGACCTTGCCCTTAGCTGTGACCGAGTCCATGCGCCTCGAGCAAGAGCTTCAACAGCGAAAGGAGCATGCCCGGAACCTGGAGGCCAGGGTGGTCGAGCTCGAGTGGTCCAGTGAGGCCAAGGAAGAACTCGAGCAGAGGAAGCGGAACGCCAGCCAACTGGAGAAGGACCTAGCCCTTAGCCGAAAAGGCTTTTGGCTTCGAGCAGAGCTCAGGCGGGAAAGGCAATGTGCCCAAAGCCTCGGCCAAGGTGGCTGAACAGGCGGCTCGGGCTGCCGCCCGCTCTCGCCGACCTGTGATAAAGAAGAGATCGAGCAACTCCGTGAGGAGGCCAACGAAGGTCGCGGGTCCGTGGAAGGTGATCGATCTCGAGTGCTAAAATCGCCGATTATAGGCGTAAGCTTTCCTTGGCCTTCGGGCGTGCTGCTCATAGAGTTGTATACTTTTTGTTTCGGAAAACTTTTGGGTGGCGACGTCTTGAATGAAGATTCTTCCTTGGTCGAGTGTAGTATTCAGAAGCGAGCCTTTTTCTTCTTTCTGCGCGAAGATGACGCGAGATAGACGTAGGTCGGGTCGATGCATGGGCGACACGGGCCTGAAGTAAGTTTCAAAAGGAATGACTTCGCGTCGTAAGGTGATGCTCGACGGGGAGCAACACCTTACGGCGAGTAGTGCCTTAGCGATAAAAATACGCGAGCTCGGGAACTCGCTTCCATCCAGCCCCCGCTGCGAATGATGCTCGTGCACCAAGTTGTGAGCACGAGTTGGTTCGCAGGAGAGGTGAAGGAAAACGCGCGGCCCCTCCGACCAAAGGACGGGCCTGTGCGAGCAACAAGCGTGGGATAGGTCGTTGGAGGGAAAACGAGCGTGTGCTGAAATTTGTTAACGCTTAGGACGCGCGTCCCTAATTTGCGGGTGTTGTTCGTTTGAAGGGAGGGCGTTGGCGATTGACGGCGTGTAGCGAGCAACACGCGCAAGCCGAGCTAAAAGTCGGACGGACCGAAGGGTGTCTGCTTTGCGACTTTGTCATCGCAGCAATAATAGCTACCGCGACCAAGGTCAGCTTATCGAGATCGAAGCCTTTGGTGGTGCACGCGCAATCTCGTGGTAGCAGGATGAAAGGGTACCGGTCGGATGAAAGCTGTATTGGTCGAAAAGTAGGGACGTGGATTTACAACATAACGTAAACAGATGATGAGTTTAGACATAGAACTTGCGCGGTGGTCGATGTTCCACGAATTGGGGAGCTCATGACGAATCCTCCATGGCAAGGCGACACCTGGTAGCGTCGGCCGAGACGACCGTGAATGGTCCTTCCCATTTGGGGGAGAGCTTGTTGGTCTTTAACAAGTCCTGAATTCGGCGTAGGACAAGGTCGTCACCCTGCAAGGGTCGTGGTCGGACTGTCTTGGCTGCGTGCTGGCGGAGTGCCTGTTGGTAGACGGCTGATCGGAGCTGTGCCTTGAGGCGAGATTCTTCGGCGAGGTCGAGGTCTAGGCGACGCTCACGACCTTGGTGAACGGTGTCGGCCAAATGGACCCTTGGGGATCCAAGAACGATTTCGGCGGGCAAGACGGCCTCCGCACCATAGACGAGCTGGAATGGTGTTTCGCCCGTAGCTCGGCTTGCTGTGGTGCGCACAGACCAGAGGACGGAAGGAAGCTCGTCCACCCATGACCCTCCTTGTCGGGAGAGGTCTTTGAAGACCCTTTTCTTGATGCCCTGGAGTATTTAGCCGTTTGCTCTTTCTACGCTCCATTGCTCATGGATGAGCTACAGAGGCTAAACAGATCTTTGTTCCTATTTCCTCGCAGAGGCTTGAAATACATTGGTGAACTGAAAGTGCCATTATCCGTGATGAGGCGATTGGGTACCCAAGCGTCCACCACGCTGCTGAAAAAATCTCTTGGTCGCTTGAGCCGAGATGGTTGAAACGGCTCGGCCTCGATCCACTTAGAGAAAGTGTCGATAGCCACGAGCAAGAATTTAGAACCTTTCGACCACGGGAAAGGCCCGAGGATGCCCCTGTGTCGAGAATGGCCACGAGAGGGATGGTTTGAAGCGCGACGCCTGGTGGTGGGACTTACGAGCGGAATTGGCACGCTGGCGGTCGCCACGACGCCTCGGCGTCGTCTAAGCGCCATAATAATAATATCCGGCAGAAATGCTTTGCTCACGGCGTTCGGAAGACGAGTGAGCTCCGCACATCCTTCGTGGATATCTCCGAGAAGGAATTCGCCTCTTCTCGAGATATGCACTTGGAGAGGACTCAAGTGCCCTTTATGATAGGCGCCTCACGAGCTTGTAGACGAGGATCGCCTTTTCACCGGAACGCGGCTTCTTCCTCGGGCAATGTCCCATGGGCAAGATACTGGATGAATGGCGCCATCCAATCTGCGCCGTGCTCGAGGAAGGAGACGTTACCGCACGTCCCTTGCGCCTCCTCTACAGAGGGAATGGAGGGCTTTCGCAGATGCTCGGCCGGCGCCTCGGGCGGGGCGGGCATCTGGGGTGGTGCCTCCTCTACAGAGGGGATGGAGGGCTTGTGCAGATGCTCAACGAGCGCCCCAGATGGGGCGGGCAACTGCGAGGAACCGACCTTAGAAAGATGGTCGGCCAGGGAATTGTCCTTCCTGGGGATGTAGAGTACTTCGAAATTTCTAAAGTACCGCTCCATCTTCCTCACCTCAACCAAGTAAAGCGCCATTGAGCGATCGGAACACTGATACTCCTTGTTGACTTGGTTGATGACCAGCTGTGAATCACCTTTCACAGTCAGTCGCTGGACTCCGAGCGCCTTGGACGCTCGGAGTCCGGCCAAGAGGCCTTCATACTCCGCCGCATTGTTTGTTGCGGGGAAGTGTAATTGAATGACGATCGAGCTGTTCTTGGGGGACACCAAGATAACGCCAACCCCGAAGCGCTCAAAGCTCGGGACCCGTCTGGTACATAGTCCAAATGACCAGGCCTCGGATTCGTGGTCCTTGGTGGTGGGTCAAGGGTTCGGCCCATTCTACCACGAAGTCCGCTAGAATTTGAGATTTGATCGCGGTCGGGCAGAGAAGTGGACATCGAACTCGCGAGTTCCATGGCCCACTTCGCTATCCCACACCGGGCGCCCGCATTTCTTAGGATCTCCCTTAAGTGGAAAGTCGGTCGACAACGACCTTGTGAGCTTGGAAGTAGTGGCGCAGCTTCCTCGAGGCTACTGAGCGGTGAGTATAAGAGTTTCGGACCTCGTGGTAACGCTCCTTTGGTCCGTGCAACACTGGCCGACGTAGTACAACGGGCGCCGCCTTCTTCGCTCTACCGCCAAAGACCGTGCTTACGGCTCGGGCGCGCATTGAGGTACTGAAAAGCGCTCCCGGACCTTGGCGTGGCTGGGATCGAAGGGTTGGACAGTCTTGTTTCACTCCTCGAATGAGCGGTTAGCTTCGTGCTCATCCAAGTGAAACCATCATGCTTGCGAGCGCCTTAAAGAAGGGCAAGCGCGCGCCCCGACCGAGAAATGAAGCGCTTAAAGCGCCATTCGTCCGGTCAGGGTTTGAATCTCCTTTACCGAGTTTGGGGGTCGCATTCTTTCGATGGCTTCGATCTTTTTCGGTTGGCGCCGATGCCCTGCGGCCCGATGATATACTCGAGCACTTTCCCGGATTTTACACCAAAAACGCACTTTTCGGGTTAAGCTTTATTCGATGCCTACGGAGATTACAAAAGGTCTCCTCGAGGCCGGATATATGGCCCGAGGATTTTACTCTTAACTACGATGTCATCTACATATACCTCCGTGTTCGCCTATCCGCTCTAGGAAGGTCTTTTGCATCAAGCGCCGAAGGTCTCCCCGCAGACCGAAAAGACATGGTCGTGTAGCAGAACGTGCCGAAGGGCGTGATGAAGGAAGTCTTCTCCTCGTCCCCTGGGAACAGGCTAATCTGGTGATAACCCGAATATGCGCCCGTAAAGCTCATTACAGGATTCGCCGTCTGGCCCACCACCGGTCGATGCGCCAGAGGGAAGTTGTCCTTCGGGCATGCGGCGTTTAAACCAGTGTGGTCGACGCACATGCGCCATTTGCCCCCCTTCTTCTTGACGATTACCGGATTCGCCAACCACTCCGTGTGCCCGACCTCTCTGACGAAGCCGGCCTTGAGGAGCTTTTCGAGTTCTTCCCGGATGATTGCCTGTTTCTCCGGGGAAAATCGCCTGAGCCTCTGGCGCACAGGTCTTTTGTCAGTCAATAGCAACAGACTCGATCACCTCCTTGGGACCGGGCATATCGGACGGTTCCCAGGCGAACACGTCCGAGCTCCGCCGGAGGAAGGTGATGAGCTCGAGTTCCTATTTGGGGTCTAAGGAAGACCCCAAATGGAGGACCTTGGTCGGGTCAGCCTCGTCGAGAGGGACCGCCTTGGTTTCTCCTTCGGGCTGGAGGGTGACTTTAGGCCGAGAAGGTGCCGGTGCTTGGTCAGGGCCACGCTGGGGCAGCTGCCCGACCATGTCGAGGGACTTCTCATCGCAGACTCGGGGCGCCCGTGGTCGCCCTTCACGGTGACGACGCCTTTGGGTCCGGGGACCTTTAGGCAGTGATAGGCGTGATGCGTGGCGGCCATGAACTTGGAGAGGGCTGGCCTGCCCAGGATGGCGTTATAGGCCGACCTAAAGTCCACGACTTCGAAATTGACCAGCTCGGTCCAGAAGTTCGCGGTGTCCCGAACGTTACAGTAAGACGATCCGCCCAAAGGCTTGATCGAGGTGCCGGGGACAATCCGAAGAAGAACGGCGATGCTCTTGATCTTGGAACGAGGGACCTGCATCTCGTCCAATACCGAAACGGATATGAGGTCCAAGGAGCTCCCGCCATCGATCAGGACCCGGCCGACTTTTGCGTTGTTGATGGTCGGGCTCACGACCAACGGGAGCTTCTGGGGTTTAGTCATTCCAAGGGGACAATCATCCTTGGAGAACGTGATGGGCAACTCAGACCATCTGAGCTGCTGTACGGGGGGCCTGCCATGGGCGATGTGGCCGACCTCCCGCGCGGCCTCCTTCAAGTCCCTTCGGGACTTATAGGCCGAGGAGCCCCCGAATATGACGGCGATGTGGTTATGGGGTTCCCGTAATCCATGTAAATCGGCGGCGGCGGCGGGGTTTTGCCTTTTGCCGCTCTCCCCTTGCTTGGGAGAGTCGGCATGGAACCCTCGCCTTGTAGAATTTCTCCAGCGATATGCCTGTGTCTCTGATTCGCGGAGGTCGTGGCCGACCACCGATGGAGCGGCGAAGCGGTCGCCGTGGGGCGCCCTCCTCGCCGCTGACCACTGCCTCGCGCCTTGGTCGTCTCCGCCTTGGTTGGCGTCCTGGCCGTCGTCTTGGCGCGGGCCGACCACGCCCACCCCCCTACGCCGAGCTGTGGAGCGCGAGCCGGGCGTCGCGACGGCCGCGACCATGTCCGTAGCGCAATTTCTTCTTCTTCTTAACCTTCTTCTCCATGGAGCCCGGGGTCTTTGTTCGAGGGCCCTCCAGCCGGATCGGGTGGCGGCTTGCCCTCATCGAAGCGCTTTTTCCATTGCACGGCTTGCGGCGTTACAGAAGCGGCCGGCCATACGAAAATTCGTTGGCCGGCTGTGTCGGGTGAATCTCCGTGTCTTGCGTGAAGCGAACGTCGCGGACCCGAACTTGAAGGCCGGACCACCGCTTCGTCCGAGATGCTCGGATGGAGTTCTCACCTTTATGAACCTTTGGACGGAAGTCGCGCCGCTTTCCTTGTCCGTTTGGATGAGCCGCCGAGGTCGCGCCGCGTTGCGGCAAGTGTAGCAACTTTGGAAGTTCGCCATGAGGGCCTCCGAGAGTTGCCTCCACGAACGGATCGATCCCTCCTTCTGGTTAAAGAGCCAAGTCCTGGCGGAGCCGTCGAGGACCGTGGGGAGGTAGTTAGCCATGACCCCTTCGTCCCCGCCGGCCGCCAGGATGGCGGTGGAGTAGATCGAGATGAATTCGCCGGGTTTTGGGTCCGTTAAGCGCTTCGATGTGGCCGGGCTTGAATTTGCTTTCGCCACTTGACGTCATGAGGACGCCGAAAAGCCCGACATCCGAACGCCGCCATCATGGCGAAGCTCTCCGGGCGTGATTGCCGTGGCGGCAAGGACCTAAGCGGTCCTTAGCGCGCAAGGTGAGAGGCGAGAGAACACGCCTCATGCCGGGCGACGGCGGCGGGTTCGATGTGGAACATCTGAACACTCACGGCGGCCGCATGTCCGTGAGCCCGTGAGGCTGCCCGGAAGTACTCGAACATCCTCATGGTGTTGACGCCGCTTCCTCCGAGGTTCCCGAGCGAGGCTTCGGAGGCCTGGGCGAGGAATGGCGTTTAACGCCCGGGAAACATCCGGGGCCTCAATGCCGGGGTGCTGGAGCCCGATGTCGGCAAGCTTTTCCATATTTTCGCCACGAGGGCCCCATGGCCGCCAGTGTCGCTGGTTAGCGGTTCGAGGCTGCGCAGACGCCGCCGCCATGGCGCTGGTCGCTCGGCGCTCGAGGAGCAGCGGAGGCGACCTTGAAGGGCGGCGGCGCTCAGACCGGAGCAGTAGCTGGGGTCCTTGCGAGCCCGGTCTCGGCCGGTGCCGCCCGCCACCGGGTTGGTGGTGGACAACCGCCGGATCCACGCCGGAGGGTTTCGGGTGCTCGCCGTCGTTGCAGCCGGCGAGAGAAGGCCGCCGGAGACGGCCGTTGCTCGTGGTCGTCCTCCTTCCCGCCATGCGACGCGCCAGGGAGGACCAGACCGCCGCGGCGACGAAGTGGTGTCGACGACGCGTCCCTTGGCCGAGCTTGAGACGGTCCGGGTAGTCCGTGTCAGATAGGTCGCCAGATTCATCTCGCATAGCGAGGGTATCCGCCGCGAAGCGGAGGAAATGCTCTCGCTGCCACCGGAAAGACTCCGGTTTCGGTGTGCCTTCGGATCGGCCGCACCACCCATGCCGTCGCCGGGCGTAGTATTCGCCGCCGTCCTCCACGTCGTCGAAGACGCAGAGGTCTTGATCGTCTTGCGAGTTTGGCATCCTCGTGGATCCCTTGCGAAGGACTTGATCATTCCCCACTTGACGGCGCCACCGTCGATTTATTCGACAGGGTCCCTCGCCGAGCTACTTGTTGAATGAGGGATCAACCTAAGGCCCTTTTCCGCGAGGGTTATCGCTCGAGAGTATGCCGAAAGCAGGCGAACGGCGAACGGCGCACTATGAGGCATGAGGGTCGTTTTTGTCTGGTTCGGGCCTCTCACGGGGGAGATAATAACCCTACGTCCAGTGATTGCACTAGTATGTGAAAGTGGGTTACAATGCGCTAGCTCGGGAGGCGCTGAACGATCCTAAGGACTCCCGTAAGCAAGCGAGGAGTGTAAGTGTGTGTGGTACAGAAGGTCCAACCCTCAGCACATGGCGGGAAGGGGTATTTATAGAGAATTACAGGAGGCAAATCACTTAATGCGTGGGGCGCTTCACTGTAGAGGACGCCTGCAGCATAGTCGCCGCGCCACCCGCCGGGTACCATGCGACGTGGGTACAGGGATCGCAGTCCAAGGCGGCGCAGACCGGGGCAGCGCGTATCCCGGCGCTGCTGATATCCTTGGCGGCATTAAATGCCACGTCCGCTTTGTCGTGGCCCCCGAGCTTCATTGCTCGGGGCAGCACGAAGGTCGGGCATGGACGCGTTGCGGGCAAGGGCATGGTCGGTGGCACCGGGGCCGATGGTCGTCTCAGACGCAGACATCCAATCCTCGGCGCTTATAAATTATGGAATCCTGAAACTAGAAAAGTGGTTATTAACAGAGATGTTACCTTTGATGAATTTGCTATGTTGCATAATAAACCATCTATTAATGTTCCCGTTGAGGAACAATAGAAATCAAGCATGCAGGTGGAGCATGTTATTGATTCAGGATCTACACCAGAAGCCAAAAAGAAAAACATACAAAATATTCCTATTATTACACAACCAACACAACATTCCATTGCAATCGACAGGTCTAAGAGGAATATTCAAGCACCCAAGAGGTTGATTGAAAAAGCCACTATGTGGCTTATTGTTTAAATGTGGTAGAAGAAATTGAAGGTACTGCAGAACCTTCAACTTATTTAAAGGCTATTTTTTCTGGTGATTCAGAAAAATGGATGACTGCCATGCATGATGAAATGCAATCTCTTGAGAAGAATGACACTTGGAAGCCAGTTAAGTTGCCAATTAAGAAGGCTATTCGATGCAAATGGATCTATAAAAGAAGAAAGATGTATCACCAACCAAAGAGGTTAGATACAAAGCAAGACTTGTTGCTAAAGGATACAACCAAATTCTAGGTATTGATTTTGCAAATGTCTTTTTTCTAGTTGTGAAGCATAATTCTATTCGCACTTTACTCATCACTGTTGCTATGCATAATTATGAGCATGAGCAATTGGAAGTGAAAACTGCATTCTTACATGGGGAACTAAAAGAAGACATTTATATGAAGCAACCAGAAGGTTTCATCTTTCCGGAAAAGGAAATTTTTGCTTGCAAGTTAAAGAAATCTCTTTATGGTTTGAGGCAATCACCTATACAGTGGTATGAGGGATTTGACTCATTTATGATTTCTCAAGATTCTAAAAGATCATATTATAATAGCTATGTCTATTTGAAGATTATTAGTGGTTCACTATTTATTTAGTTCTATATATTAATGATATGTTTATTGCTGCATAAAATAAGGTAGAATTATCAAAATTGAAGGTACAATTGAGCAGTGAATTTGAGATGAAGAATTTCAGTGCAGTAAAGAAGATTCTTGGTATGGGAATTACCAGAAACAAACGGTTTGGAAAATTATACCTAAGTCAGAAAGGGTATATTGATAAAGTCCTTCGTCATTTCAATATGCATAATACCAAACTGGTGAGTACTCTGCTAGCTGCACATTTCAGATTATCTTCAGCGTCATGCCCATATCAAATGATGAAATTGAATACATGTCAGTGCAATTAGTTCATTTATGTATGCCATGGTATATTTTCGCCCCGACTTATCTCAATCATTGAGTGTTGTTAGTAGATACATGGCTAATCCTGGTAAAGAGTATTGGAAAGCAGTACATTGGATTTTCAGATATTTGCAGGGCATTTTTAATGTTTGTTTACAGTTAAAAAACTAGATATGGACTCGTGGGTTACATAGATTCAGATTTTGCCGAAGATTTTGGATAAGAGAAGATCTCTTACTGGTTATGTATTCACTGTTGGAGAATGTGTTGTTAGCTGGAAAGCAAGTCTATAAGCTATTGTTGCCTTGTCTACTACAAAAGTTGAATATATGGCTATTTCTGAAGCTTGTAAAGAAGTCATTTGGCTGAGAGATTTATTTATTGAACTTTGTGAAAGTACATCTTACACTACAATATTCTGTGACAGTCATAGTGTTATTTACCTTACAAAGAATCAAATGTTCTACGAGAGAACACAACACATTGATCAAGGTGTTATTGCTCAAGGTGACATTAAAGTCTGAAAGATAAGTATACATGATAATCCAGTAGATATGTTGAGAAATCTAGTCCCAATCGCTAAGTCTGAGCTAGTTGATATCACTCAATTGTCCTTTGAACTTTTGGTGCACAAGGTGTTTATGATGATTTATTTCGAGGAGAGAGATGCATTATATTTTGCTTACAAGAGAAATTCGCCTCAAGGTAAAGATTGTTGAGTTGGAGTATGATACAAATTCCTACTCTATCTCTAATTAACCAACTCTATTTCTTATCTGATTTGTACCACTATAAATATGTCCATATAACCTAGGGCAAGAGCAAGCGCTCCATTGTAAACATCTCCTTATAGTGATCGCTTTTGAGCGCTTGTGGTTTTTTCCCGCACGAATCTCTTGTTCTCTATTTTTTGCGCATTATTTACAATATAGTATAGCAGTTTGCAAAAATGGTTAGTTACTATGTGCTTGACCGTTGAAGAGTAACATACGTGTGTGAGACTATGTAGAGGTCAACCTATGAATGTATAATAAGTATTTGATATTTGTTAGGTTCGTGTCGATTTGTGAGTTTGATTTAGTTTAAAAAAAGTGAGCTTGAGCAAATATAGGGTGAAATTCTTGATTTTTAGTTGGCTCTTCTTGGCCATTGGGAATGTCATCTTCTCTCTCGCCATCGGGGAAGGCCACCGTGGAGCACCTCAAAGCCGAGGCCTCATTGTTGACCCAATCCGAGTGGAGCACCTTGGGTGGTGCACCACGACGAGATGGAGGTGGAACATGATCAGTGGCGGAGATAGCTAGTACACAGTGAGGTGGTACACCTCCACGCAAAATGCCAGATCTAGAGCCATGCCACCAAATCTAGAGTTGCACAACTGCTTCTTGCCAGCCGCCGCTCTATCGCTGCCTCATTGCCGAGCGACAGTGGAGCATGAGGTGGCGGCATGGAGTGGAAGCGGCCGCATCGGTGGATGCTGTCTCTACAGCGGCAGTCGGTGCCTCGATGGTGGTGAAGAAGGAGATGGAGCAGGCAACGAGTTGCAGGAGGCAAGCAACATGACGTAGGCTGCTCGGGGGAGGAGGAAAGGAGCAGCGCGAGGCTGGTGGACAGAGGCAAGAGAGAAGGTTGCCAGGGAACGGGTCCTGCACGGGCCAACGTGCAAAGGGAGGAGATGAAGAATGGAGAGAAAGAAGAGGGAGTTGAGAGGAGGAGGAGAAGAATGGAGCTGAAGGTGAGGGTAGAATGGGTATTATGAAAAAAAAAATGTAATGGAATTGACGATAAAGCATAAAATGGCAATGTTTTGGAGATACGATGGCACATAAGGGATATGTTACTTTGTAAAGGTAGATTAGGGATCTGGTACAATTGTAATGTTATATAAAAAAATTCCCCTTAACTTAAAGATTAGGGAGAAGTTAATATAGCATCTTATCAATAAGAAGGAGAAGGGTAACCACTAAAAGAACATTTCCTTCTCATCATGCAAGCAATATGATCGTGCATTTGCACATTCTTAACCTGCAGACTGTGTAACTAAATTAATATAAAAGTAAGAAATTTAACATGAATTACGTAATTTCCCAAGCCGTGTAATCGAGTGTCAGATTAAGTAACTCAACATGAATTGCACTATTTTCCTGATATTTATTGATTATTGTGGAAGTAGCTATATAGAAGCAAAATGACAATAGAGACGACAACTCTCTACTCTCGTATATATGGATCGATTGAGATAAGAGCTTGGATCTAACACATGATGAGGGAACGGAGATCCTGGAGGGGAAGGAAATAGGAGGAGGAAAAAAAGAAGAATAGGGAGAATGGGAAGGGGAAAGAAAGCTTTACTATGGAGGAGCATCGTTGGAGGAGGGGAATGGTAGGAGATGAACCGTCACAGGCGCACAATAGATTAAGGCCTTGTTTATTTAGGCTTTTTTACCAGTTTAAAAGCCAAAAAGTTAAAGTCTAAACAAACGAGTAGCTTTTTATCTGGGCTTTTCAAAAACTATAAGTCTCCATATAACTAAAAGCTAAAAATCACTGGAGAGGGGCTTTTTTAACTTATTGATAGTTGGTTTTAGACCAATAACATTAAAATTAGGTAAAATTACCTATCTCTATCACGTACAAAAGCCGTCAACTTTTAAGCTGTTTAAGCTAAAAAGTTAGCTTTAAGTTATAAATCAAAAAGCCTAAGTCTAAACAAACAGCGCCTAAAGACCGTGAAATGATTTAGGGTACGAGCATGGTATGAGAGTTAAGAGTGAAGGAGATGAGTTAAAAGGCTAAGAATAATTGCTAGCAGATCATCACCCATGCTTATAAATTTTTCTCTCCATAAGTTTCTCCTTGCAGATCAACGATTGATTTTTTATTTAGAGAAGGTACCTGAGGTACCTTCCAAACACACGAGAAAGTCTTGCATTTTATTTACTAGGTACGTATACACGGTCTTCTTCTCTTCCATCACCTTGTAGAATCTAGACCCTGCAAATGACCACATATACACAGAACGAACGAATGAGCCATCATATTCTGTTCTATAGTGGTTAAATATGAATGGTAAATTCAAGGGAATCGATCAGACGCATGTGACGTACTGGCGGTAGTTGATCTTGATCTTGCCGGCGTCGGGGTTCGCGATGACGGCGAATGCCTCCTGGGAAAGGTCGATGGTGCCTTGGCACCCCGAGGGGCAGTGGTCGACGATCTTGACGGTGACAGTACTCTGGCCGGTGAAGGGGCGCGGCACGCCCTGGTTTGTCGCGCCGGTGCAGGTGACCACGTACCGCTTGCCGCAGGCCGGCCGCTCCGCCGTTCCAGAAGACGTTGCTCGCCGCCGCGATCATCGTCCCCTGCGGCTGGTTCCCGTAGCACGCCGACGCTGCATGCATGCACGTTAGCTTAACTAGCGCATCTTTTTTGAAGACATGTATACGTTTGCATATTTTATTCATGTCCTGGTCTTTTGAAAATAAAATTGAACCTATATGAAATAATTGAAAATTTACCACTTAAAAAATTGATCCTTTGGATATGACGTGTAATTGTGCAGTTTTATATTACATGCATACATGTTGAAGAAACTATGACAGGGATAAGTAGCTCAACGTACGTACGTGTGTAAGGAGGCGTGTAGAAAGTTGCAGTCCCTGAAATCGCAGCGACCAGCGACACCATCGCAAGGCCTACCACCGTCGCCATAACAACTGACCTTAGGCGCCGTCGCCATTGCTATCGATCAGATGCTACTTTTTTTTTTTTTAGAACGAGCAGCAAGAGCATTGCTGCAAATTGTATTAAGAGTTAGGAAAAAAAATAGATGGGTTCTGTTTTTTAAGGAAAAAACCTCACAGACAACCTAATGCCCACTAACCTCATAGACAACCACTATCGATAAACTATAACAAGAACAGGTACAGGAAACAATCAGGAACCACACTAGACCACTGTAAAAAGGTGACAAACACAATCCCAAAGAAAAGACCGGATCCCCCTCGCATTAATTCGTAGGCTCTGCTGTAGCAAAGGCACGGGTGAGAACAGCATCCTTGATAACTGTGGCCACCTGTTCTGGCGATCTATTCGTCCCCTGAAAAATACGTTGATTTCTTTCTGACCATAGATTCCACCAGAAGTAGATGAGGAGGCCGTCGAACTTTCGTCGTTGTTCTTTGTCGACTTGACTTCTTAACCTTCGCCACCACCTGTATACGGAGCCATTATGATTCATATTTCGGCATCGCTCCAGCTTCCCCCAGTTTAGCAGAAGACCCCAAACTCTTGCCTAGCGAAAGGGCAATCTTTACAGAGGTGGCTAGGTGTTTCCTGTGATGCATTGCAAAGGCTAAAGTTTTGGTTGCAAGGCCATCCCTTCTTGAGCATATTATCTGCAGTAAGAATCTTGTTGTGGAGTAGAGTCCATGCAAAGAAACGGCATTTGGGTTCAGTTTTCGCCTTCCATATGGGGCAAATCTTCATCTTGGAGTAAACAGTGTGAAATTGAGCTAGGTAGGCACTCTTTGTAGAGTATTGTCCATCCGCTGTCTAACGCCAGGTTATTTGATCGTCACTTTCTTCATCTCGATTGATTCGACGAATTACTTCAAAAAGTGCCACGAACTCCCTGGTTTCTTTTTCTGAGTTTACTGGAGTGCAAAAACGAATCCAGTAGTTGTTCGTCAGGGCACGATGCACGGAGATGTTCTTTCTTCTTGCTATTCGGAACAGATTCGGTGCGATGTTTTTTGAAGCTTGTCCTTCTACCCAACTTGATCTCCAGAAGTCCGCAAGATTACCATTTCCTACCGTGACCACCGTTGAGGCATTGAATAGCGCAGTATCCTTTTTGTCACATGGCAGCTCAAACCCCGTCCAGGCCCTTTCGTTGTTTTTCCATCTAAACCATAGCCAACGGAGACGTAGCGCTCTAGCGAAGCGTTCAAGGTCCTTGATCCCAAGTCCCCTTTTGCTTTTTGGCTGACAAGTGGTAGGCCATTTGATCAAACAGTGCCCCCCGCTACACGATCCCGGCTCTTTTCCTCTCCAGAGAAAACTTAAATGCGAGTTTGTCGATACTTGAATCGACCACTTTTACATTTGGAAAAACCGTCAAATGATAAATTGGTTGCGCCGTTAACACCGACTTGACAAGTGTCTCCCTTCCAGCCGTGGAAAGTAGCTTGCCTTTCCACCCTGCCAGCCTACTGCTTATTTTATCAATCAATGGCTAGAAATCAATCCTTCTTAGGGCCTGTTTGGAACTAGAGTTTTCTAAAACTATGGTTTTGAAATACCATGGTATGCAATTGCTTTGACATAAATACCATAGTTTTATCTAACTCCACTAAAACCATGGTATTTCTTGGAACTACCAACTGTTTGGTTTCATGGTTTTTGGGCTGGCATACTTATCAAAGTATTGACTATAACCCACAAAAAAAGATGTTGCATGGCAGATTAATTACTGGATACATGCGTACATGTGCCCGAACTTCCATTTCACAAGTTATGGCAAACTTGTTTTGAACTTCCATTTCACAATTACTGGATGCATGCGTGTTTCACAGGCCATCAAGTTTCATCTCAAGATCATCCGCAAAAGCATTCCACCGCTGTTTCACAGGCCATCAAGTTTCGCGGGAGAAGGAAAAAAACGCGCCAGAGTTTCGCGAGAGTCGGAAAAAAGCGTCACGACGAGTTGCTCGGTGAAAAAACTTTGGTCTAGACTGGAGTTTTTAATACTCCAAAAATACCACAGTATTAGCAATACCATGGTTTTCAAAACAGAGTTTTTTGGGAGACAACCAAACACCTCATGGTATAAAATACCATAGTATTCTCATATACCATGGTATTACCTAGAAACTCTAAAAATACTGTGTTTCCAAACAGACCCTTAATTGCCGAATGTGTAATGGGAGTCCGAGGTACTTTCGTGTAATCAGATGCTACTTTCCCTTTGCTCAATGCTACTCAGGACTGCATGCGTAGGGAAGTAAACAAGGACGGTTCGTATTTCCAACGGTTGTACACGCCGTCAATTTCAAAACTCCAAGGAATTCCACACACACAGACATATTAGTTGTCCTGTACTTCGTGGAAAAATTGCAGGCATGTCCGTGGCGAGATCACGACGTTACTGTTTATAGCGTTGCAACTTGCAGGTCCTTATTTCGGCTTCTCCGCGAAGCTGACTCGGCCAAAGTGAAGGTCCACTCGGTTATGAAATCGTATACGGTCCACTAGATTACCGTGAACTTATCCGTTCATATAATTACATAGTACTTCGCAAAAATGATATGCCTGAAATCTGAATACGTGTGCATACTTTATCCTCCTTGAAACTTCAGCAGTTTCCAGTCTTCCAGATATGTATACGGGGAGAGCTTAAGGGCCTGTTTGGTAGAGCTTTAGATTTCAGTTTTATCTGAGATCTGAAACTTATAGGCTAAAATAAAGTGAATTAAGTTTATATTTTTAGTCTAAAATGTAAACAAGATGATCTATCTAAACACTCTTAATATACTCACAGCTTCAGCTTCATGAATCTGGTAAAACTAAAATTTTCAGCTTCACCAGAAGCTAAATTTCTGCCAAACAGGCCCTAAGTCCAAAGCTTTAACTCTCGACAGTAATTCTCTAATGTCACTCATGGCCTGTTTGGCATCGTCGGGAAATGGGAATGGACAAGGGAATTAAGCGAGACTTCAATTCCCAGGGAGGAGGCAGAGAATTGAATTCTCTACGTTTAAGTTGTAAACTCCCATTCCCATCTCTAATTTTCACCAACCAATCAAAAGATTTTATAACCCATCTCTCTCAATTCTCATTCCCTTCCGTTAATTCCCTCCAACCAAACAGGCCATCAGGAACTCAGGATCTAGCAGCAAGCAACGGAGTTCGTTCCTCTCAGCGGTAAAACTTGGCTGGGCTTTCTCCACTGCCGTTTCCCTACGCTTCCCAAATGGCCGGCCGAGCAACGGAAGCACGCATTGCTCCAGTCAGACTATTGTTCGCCGGATCAATCATGGGCCATTCAGGATGGGCTTCAGTTCACCTACCCATTTTCTGCATCACATCTTCACCTGCAAGTCCCCCTAAAATAAACTTCACCTGCAGCTGGAAGTATTAAATGAACACAATCTGGAAGGAAGGTCGTCCAATCCAATATTAATCAAAGAAAAGATAGGATAGGATCTATGCCTTGTTCAATTGATGTAGAAATCTTTTCCCATGAAATCCTGAAGCTTCAAGCCGAAAAGAACTGCATTTGGGAATCACATCCATGGCAGATGGCACCACACAATTCGGGTTTAACTAAAGCTAGGAGTGCTCGACTTGCTATGAGTTCTAGCTCCACTACGGTCGTAGCTATCTTGCGGTGCTTCGTTTGTGCAATCCTGCCACCTTGCTTCTGTGAGATCAATGGACGAGCATGGCAGTCTGCAAACCAGCGAACAGGTGAGCACTCTGTTTTCTCTGCTCCAGTTCGGTTTTAATAATCTGAAAGCTGAATGCATCTAGATTTCAATTGACTATTTCGAATCATTTTTTCTAGATTATGTATCAAGTATTGTAGCAGTAGTAAATCGGTATCAAGGGGGCGAATGGGGTCAGAAATATTTGCCTAACCCGGTACGGCGGTACCTTCTTAGCAAAAAATTCTCATGCGGTTGCTACTTTTAAGAACCTGTTGTACTTGCATGTCTTCGACATATTTGTAGGGTATGAGTAGTAATATTCACATCTGATGACTGATGTATACTTGGTGGATATCGCTGATAAGGGATTGAAAACATGTGTTTGAAGTAAATGTTTATGTTGAAATCGTATCATCGTATATCAACTATTCTACTTGCAGATTCTGTCGAAAAGAACTATTTATTTACAGATAGAGTTATATGTCAAATCGTTCAACTTTTAGGTTTTAACTATTATTGCTTGTGTAAATCTTGGATACATGCTACTTCTTTAGTCTAAATTTATAAGGCTTATTTTTTTAATGCTCATATTCTAAATATAAAGTTTGTATGTAGATTTAATGAGACATTTCCTTTTATACCATTATTTATTCTCTCTTAACCATATGCATTTATTAATCGGAAATCCTATGTTACGGTCACCCTTACCGTTTCTTCAGTGTGGCTAAGTTCAGAACGTGACACGTGGCACGCACATACTCGATGACATGCATCCAACTTAGTGCTATCCTCTGAACCTAGCTCAGTGGTGGGACATTGTGTATGTGCGTGGGAGCCTGCAGCTACACATGCATGAATTTAACGTGGAAAACCCTTGAGGGAAAAAACCACGGACGCCGGCCGGCAAGAATTTCACTATTTTCTAGAGGAGTTACAAAACGCTGAGAACTAATCGCACCATGCGGCTTACAAGAAAAGGATATATAGATGGTGGCGACCTAGGTCAAACTTGGAAACCGCTCCAGGCGTCCCTAGAGGCGGCGCAAGTCCAAAGCCGACCACGAGCACGACAGCCAAGCAATGAATATCGAGGGCTTTACATGAACGATATACTTTATGATTTTCTGTATATATTTGCTATAATTTTTTTGTGTTATCTTTCATCTTGGGTTATAATCCCAAGAACTGTAAATAGCAATCCAGAAAAGGTTCAGAAAGAAGAGTGAACAAATATATGAATATTTCAGTCTTTCAGTCAACTTTCATATAATTTTGGCATTAGTAAGATGCCCTCCGTTACAACAGGATCTAAAAAAATAGATGATACATATCATAAAACCCAAATCATACAGTGAATATTAAAAAGGAGAGAGGCAGCACGGGAGCATGTGAAGGAAGCTCTTGATGGGCAGGTGGATCGATAAAAGGAGATTGAGAGATTTGTTTTTTTGATATGTGTAGAGGAGGTCAAGATATCTAGTGATTAGGATAGACTGAGGGAGTGAATTGCCCTAGATAAGTAAAAAAATTGGGACCAGATCCATCCTATCTCACCTGACATTGCCTCCTTCCCTTCCTTATCTCCCCTTGCTTCACTCCGCTCGCGCACCGCCATAGTTCCTCGCAAGTCGCCGTCCTCTTTTCTCCATGCATGTTGCCCCCCTCTTCTCCCCGCACGTCGCCGCCGCCACATCCCCTCCCTTGTCTCCCCTCACCTCCCCCTTTTTGCTAGTGCGCCACAGCTGTTCCTCGCACACTACCGTTGCGTCTTCTCCCCGCATGCCACACCTGCCTCCATCCCCTGTGCCGCCGATGTCACCTCGCGCTCATCTACTCCCTGTGGTGGCTCCTGACAGCATCGCCACCCTCCTCTCTGGTAACTCCTCTCGCCCTCCACCGCCCCTCTTCCTCCCCAGTACCTCGCCTTCTCGTGGCCTCCCTAGGACATTTCCTCTCTCTCTACGCTTCTTGCTCCTGCAACCTTCTTAAAGGGTAGAGATAAATTTGTTCTTTTATTAGTTGATTAGTTGAGAAATGTTGTTGCATACCACGTCAGCATTCCTTATGTATGTATGTAAATGTGATGATCCTGGCCACTGAACCCTTCACAATTCCTTTAAATTTTTTTGGATGCCTTTGTGTTGCGGTACTAAACGAATTGATCACTTTTCTAGCCTTTTATTCATCGTTTTTCTTAAATCTAGCCTCTTTCTCATCGGAATTACAAATCTAGCCTCACAAAATAACGCGGGAGGCAGCCTCCCACACTCGCTAGTCTCCCCCGCCTAGGTGCCACGGGAGCGTGCCCTCCTGCGCTTGGCCATGCCTGTCCGGGCCACGCTCGCCTGCTCTCGTGCTCTCAGAGCGTGGCAGGCCAACTCCGGCGGTAGGGGAACGCGGAAGCACAATGAAAAAGGCTAAATTTGTAAATTCAGTAGAGGCTAGATTTGTATTCAGGTGTCGAGAGGACTACAAAAGCGCTTAATCCTTGCTATGCCTACTATTATTTGCGACATCTCAAATGCATTTTTTTTTCTATCGTGAGTGACGGAGCGGTGTTATTACACGGCGCACGTAGATGACAAAACGCTGTGACGTGATCTGTGACGTTGTCCGTGGATCGGAAGACTTGCCGTTGACTCGTGCTTCAACGCTCCGTGGGTGTATTAGATGGCGGCTTGCTCGCTTGCCCCACTGCAATATTTAGCACGGCGCATGTAACATAGGCTAGAGCAGAACAGATCAGCACGGAGAGAGATGGAGGCGACGGCGGTGAGCCTGGCGAGGACCGTCCTGGACGGCGTGCTGGGCAGCGCGGGGTCGGCCGTGGCCGACGAGGCGGCGCTCCTGCTGGGCGTGCGGAGGGAGGTGGAGTTCATCCGCAACGAGTTGGAGATGATGCAGTCGTTCCTCAGGGTGGCCTCCGCGTGCCCGGAGGCCGGCGGCCGGCGCGGCTGCAGCAAGGACACCGTGAGGACGTGGGTGAAGCAGGTGCGCGACCTCGCCTACGACGTCGAGGATTGCCTCCTCGACTTCATGCTACACGCGTCCTGCCCCAGCTGCGCTCCCTGGCTCCCGGGCCCCCTCGCCTCCCGCCACCGCATCGCCGAGCGGATCCGGGGCCTCAAGGCCAGCGTCGAGGAGCTCAACCAGCGCAACCAGAGATATCACATCATAGTCGACGACAACGACCACCCACCCGCCGAGGAGCACGAGCTTCCTCACGACGACCACCTGCGCTCCGAGCTCGCGTTCCAGGGGTTGCAGGTCATCGGCCGGGACAGCGATAAGGACGAGCTGGCCAAGCTGATCATCCGCGGCGCGGGGAGGGTGGTGTCGGTGTGGGGCATGGGTGGGATGGGGAAGTCGTCCGTGGCGAGGATGCTGTACGACGACCCCAACCTCCTCGACCGCTTCGACTGCCGCGCCTGGGTGACCGTGCCGCACCCGCTCGACAACCCCCACGAGTTCAAGCGGCGGCTGGGGAACCAGCTCGACGTGGCGTACGACCACGTCTCGGCGTTGCTCGAGGAGAAGCGCTACCTGGTCGTGGTGGACGACCTGTGGTCACAGGAGGAGTGGGATCACATATCGCGGTGTTTCCCCGAGAACGACACGGGCGGCCTCATCATCGTGACGACCCGGCGAGAAGATGTTGCCCGGCACTGTGCGGGGGACACGGTGAAGAACGCGTACGAGCTGAAGCCTCTCGGAGATGAGGAGGCCCGGAAACTGCTATGTCAAAAGGTCAGCACGCTGGTTGCTGCTTCCTCAACTCGTCGATTCGCCTTGATTGGTGGGCTGCAAAGCTGGATGTTTCATGCACATTGCAAACCGGTTTTGCTAGACACAAACCGCCTGTTTTTTCCTTGGCTAAAATCCGATTTTTTTCCTCTCTCATTAGATTTTGCGTCAGGTTTTATGCTTATGCTCCGGCTGACGGTAGCGGGTTAACGTTCGGTTCAACACTAGCGTTTAGCATGTATCGCATTCCGAGAGGTACAATAGCATGCACGGCCTAGCATCCTACGATCTTATTGGGTTAGAACTAATTTTCATCTCCTTCCATGTGGATAAGCCGGACATCCAAACAAGGCTTCAGGCAACGAGATTTCATTTAAACAAGGGACACACTTCATTTGGCAATTTTGCACAGCACCCCCTACAGATGCTATCACGTCAATACAGGGCTGTTTAGTTTGTTTTCAATAGTTATCGATGCCTGTCTAAATTTGGTAGTTTTGATTAAATTTAGTAAGCATTTAGTTTTCTACTCTTGATAATTTTTTACCAAAACAATATAACCAATTTGACGACCAAATTTTATCAATAACCGCCTTTGCTCCCCCAAATCCTCTTCGGTCGCGCCTACGCCGGCCGCGCTACTTCTCGCAGCCCGCGCGCATAGATCGTGCTCTGCCCTTGACGACGTCAGACGTTGTTGCTCGCTCGAAGCCCGCGCACTGCCCTCGCCGATGACACATGTCGTTGCCCGCACGGCTCGCCGCCTCAACCCACGCTGGCCTCGCCGGCGCCTCACGCCCGAGCCGGCTATGCACTGAGGTGACGCATCGGGCATCGGCCCCGTGCTGTGCCGCATTCCGCCGCGCGAACCATGCACGAGAATTACAATGCAGTTGTCGTCGTCCCGTGCGTCCTCGCGCTTAGCCTCAGGCACGCCATCATGTCGACGTTTTGCTGACGCTATTGCCTACGAGGTGCTTGACGAAATGTCTCCATAGGTATACTTGGGTACGTTGTTTCCACATACGAGACACGTAGTGTTGAGGTGTCATGACAAAAGGAGAAATTGTGCGGTATTTTGAGAAATATATGCTGGGAGGGAACTAGAGGAGAAATTCACTTAATAGGGGTGTTAAGCAAAACAAGTTGTAGAGGACTTTTAACAAAATAGTGACTTTGGGGAGTTCAGGAATTTTCCCTGTTTGTTTTTCGTGTAAGACTAAATGGTTATACACAGTACTTTAGTTACTTTTTTTTTTAAAAAAAAACTCTAATTGCTCATTTTGTTTTTGTTCATATTAAGGTGTACAAGGATGCTGAATATACCTTGCCAGATGATATGTTGAAGCAAGCCAATGATATCTTAAAGAGATTACGGGGGCTTCCACTTTCTATAGCCACCATAGGAGGTCTGCTGGCCAACAGGCCCAAAACGGGCAGAGAATGGATTAAGCTGCGTCAGCATCTTGGGTCGGAGCTGGAGTCCGACCGAGACATCAAAAGAGTTATCACCTCAAGCTATGACGGGCTACCGTATCATCTGAAGTCTTGCTTCTTGTACCTTTGTCTTTTTCCTGAGAACCATGAGATCAGGTGTACCCGTTTACTTCGGCGATGGATGGCAGAAGGGTACATAGAAAAGCGGCGTGACATGACCGTTGAGGAAGTCGGACAGAGGCACTACAACGAGCTCATCAACAGAAGCATGATCCTACCTTCCAAGAAGAAGGTCAGGGCCAGCATGGCAGTTGAACGTTGCCAGATTCATGGTGTGGTACTCCAAATAATCTTGTCGAAGTCGATCGAGGAGAACCAACTCTTCATCATTGACAAGCACTGCAATGAGGTTCCAGAAAGTAAGATACGCCATTTGGTAGTGACAGGATGGAAGAGGAGTGAGGAGAAGATGGCACGAATAAACTTGTCTCGGGTTCGGTCATTGACAGTTTTTGGAGAGTGCCCTGCGTCCCTCATCTCCCCTGAATTGCGGTTGCTGAGAGTTCTTGACTTGGAAGACACAGTCGAGCTGGAGAATGATGATCTCAAGCACATCGGGGAGCTACACCATTTAAGGTACCTCGGTCTGCGAGGAACAAATATTTCAAGGCTTCCTTCTCTACAGAACCTTAGGTACTTGGAGACATTAGATGTTCAAGACACTAAGGTGACACAGCTACCTGATGGTATCTCCGAACTGAAAAAACTGCGCTATCTTATTGTCGGTGTCAACTTTGCCGAAGACTTGGTGGAGAAGATGGAAACAAGAAACAATGCAGCCAAATGTAACGGCAACTTCTTGGGAACCTTGGCAGACTTTGTATACAGGTGCTGTCGTGGTTACGAGGAATGCTGTGAATCTTCTTCTTCATGCTGTGCAGGTCAGTTCAGTGTAAGGGCTCCTGAGGGAATTGAGAAGTTAAGGAACCTACACATGCTGGGGGTGGTGCATATTGGACAAGGCGGCGGAGTGGCAAGTAAGCTGGGGAAGCTGACTAGCTTGCGTAGATTAGGAGTGGATTTATGTGTGACCAAGGAAGAAGGAAGCAAATTATGCATGTCGATAGGAAGGCTTGTTCGATTGGAACGACTCGAAGTGCGCTCTGAGTCGCTTCAGTTTCTGAAGGACATGAGCGAATCACCTCCAAAGCATCTCTTGTCACTCCGGTTATGTGGCCATTTAGGCGAGTTTCCTGGCTGGATTAGTTCCCTCAATGATCTAGCCAAGGTAAAGCTTCTTCGGACACAGTTGGAGCAGAACGACATTGAGCTAATTGGGAACCTGCGCAACCTGGCTTCTCTTGGATTGTGGGGGAAGTCCTTCGCAGGGGAGTCACTGCATTTCCGAAGGGATACATTCAAAAAACTCAAATTGCTTGACATTGAAGGGCTGCAGAAAATCAAGACCGTGCAGATCGAGGACGGTGCAATGCCTGAGCTTGAGAAACTTCGAGTGAAGAAATGTACTACGTTGAGTGACAGCAAGGATGGCCTGTCCGGTGTGCAGTACCTACGGAACCTAAATGAAATTGTCCTGGCAAGTTCTGGTGAAAAACAGCAGCTGGAAAATATTCTGCAAAGGCAGGTTAGTGGATTTGCGAAAGCGAAACGACCTAAGCTTCTAATTGGCAGGTCCATGGTAATGAGGTCCACAAATCCCAGCCCAAGCGCAGCAACAGTAGAATGAAAAAAAGGCTAAGAATGTTCAACAAAAATAAAGGCAAGTGCTAATGGTTGGCCATGGGCCCATCACGCAATTAATTTTATTTCCTTTCTAGATAAAGGATACTATCAGATTCTGTAATCTCTTTTGGCTTGTTGCTGTATGTTGAGAAAAGAAGGGAATAATACACTATTGTTCATGTATTAAATTTCTTTTCTGAAAGTGATTATTCATCTACTGAATTCCATTAGCTTGATTTAGATCATTTGATAATTATTCTTAGGTTGATGTTTTGCTCAAAGTACCCCAAAGTTCAAAGGCAGAAGTTCATTCAGATTTGTGTCATATATTCGGGATGGTGTAAACATCCGATAACTCCCCAAAATTATTTACTAGCAGCAGCAACAAGACATGCTTTGTAAAGTTGTGCTATAAAAATATGAGAATAATGTAGTATAGATGCTACTTTAGCAGGGCTATTTTTCTGCAATGGATTGGGCATTGAAATTCAGGAATTCCCAAAAGAGAGCTAGCTAGTTGTTTAGCTGAAATCAGCACAATCTAACTTTTTTTCTGAAAAATAAGCAGAAGCTCTGCCAATGTATTTAGAAGAAAGAATAGTTACAAACATAGTTTGAAGGAAACTACAAATAACTGAAAGGAGCTAGGCACACTTAAAAGGACATGAGCTCATAGACAGAAGAAAAGGGGAATCAAATCCGCTCGTGGAGCCTACCTGCCAGGTTCATCGCACGCGCCCTTCCGCGTAGGCCCTTGCGCGGAACTGAGAGCGAACGCGTGGACGCTGGTTCGTCACCACACGCTCTGCGCTCGCTCTCTCGCTCCATCACGCGGCGCCACCGTCTCGCTCGACGCATGCGCGTGGGCGCGCGAGGCCCTCCATGGGCCGTTGCCCTCGCGAGGCGTGACGGCACGCGTCCGCATCTAGTTCGTCTGAAACTCTGAAGAACTTCACCAAATTCTCAGGGTTTCAGCATCTCGTAGATGAAAGCCGAATCGTCTGAAAGGAACATAACCGAAGGTTAAATGAGGCTTAGGCCTTAGGGTGCAAGCGAACAACCACCCACTACTAATCAAGGACCTTCCGGTGTCCAGGCCTACACTACTACCACCACCTCAGTAGAACTTTCTGATGATCAGTCCTGCAGTGTTCCAATGGAACAACGAAACATTGTAATGGAGAAGAAGCCTACTCAGTGTGCGACACATCTACTGGTGCCTGATTGCCTGAAGAATGCTGTTCCTTTTGCTCCTCTTGGCGTCAGTATACTCCTCCTCCTCGCCGGACTTCGACTACGTGTTGGCGTTGCAGTGGCCGGGCACCATCGGCGGGGGCACCCCCGGCCCTTGCTGCTCCTCCAACGCTTGTTGCCGATCAGTACTCAACACGAGTTCCTCTCTTGTAGATAACTTAAATCCTCGTACTGAAATGTAGTAATTCTCTGTAGTTCTGCAGCTCTGAGCCCATCGGATGGTTCTCAATCCGTGAGTTTATTTATACACTGGAACTAATCTGCAGATGCTTCGCATGTTCCAATCCATCTATCTGATGTGTCCATCCCCAAAAGTTTTTACTAGCAGTAGAAGGGCTTTGGTCAAATTATGGGTCCTATTTAAGGGCTTTTAAGTTAACTTAAACTTCTGTTAAGTCACTAAGGCTTTTCAAAACAATTTACATTTTAAGTAGTTTTTTGGCATAAGCTAGGAACTATATATAAATAGCAAAAGCTAAAAGCTAAAAGCTGGTTGGACCTATATTGGAGAACATGATATTATAGTGACCCACCATGAGACACTATAGGAATTATTATATTTTTAAATATTATCAGTTTGTCTCATACATAGTGTATGTGTGGATCCTTAGACCTGAGATCGTCACGATTTCCTACCTGTGTAATAGTATATTTAGGGGTTGCCAAATACTACTCTGTAATCAAATAGTAATAAATGTAGTTTTTGAGTTTACTATAAAACATGTGAAGGACTGTAAGCGATTAAGATCGGAATTTACCCTTCCTATATAACGAAAGAAATATCTCTAGCTCCTCGATATGGTTGGATTAAGGAAACGTATGGTCATATCGAATGCGATTGATGAGTCAATTACAACTAAGTAATTTACCACAGAACAAGCAAACAATCAAGCTATCATAGAATGTCATGTTCCTCGCCATGAGTTCGATTTGGTGTCGTAAGGCAAAATGATCAGTACATGATTACTATATAGGTTTGTCCATTATGATATTTATGCATATTTGGAAATCTCTATGCCCTATTAAGGACCGCTTCCAATTTACGGGCTGAAATAAGTTTTTGGGCCATAGCCAAATATGCATAAACCTACAAGGTTGTACACTTAACGGGTTGGAATATATTGGTTAAAATTGGATCCGTCATTAATGGGCCAAGTGGGTTTTATACCTTGGTTCGACCCCTAATGTAGAGTTCCACCGAGATGTTATATAAATGGAGACTAAGGAGATACAACTATTGTACCAACACATCCACCAAAAATCCTAGCCATCACCACTCAGGCCTTGACGTGTACGCTGGTACTAGCACACTGACGCACGACGTTCCTTTCTCGAACGTGTGGACTTCAATAGAGGTGTTGCTGGTATTGCAGCGCTGATCAAGACGATTGTTCAGGGACATTCAACCACTGCTCAAGGACGTTTGGCCACACCTCAAGGATGATCCACCACTGTTTTAGGACACACGCTATGTTGAATCGGGCTACTTCAACTCTCCTTCCACTACATTGCACATTTAGTAGTAACGATCTATAATATCTTACTTGTTTGACATCTTAGTTTATGTGCTACAATTTTTAATTTATACTAGTGTAACCTACCCGTATTCCTTTAAAAGAATGTCATCTTTCGTGGAAGAAGTTGCAATGCGTAACGCTGTGATAATGTAGTGATGATACTGTGTTTCTACCAAGATCTCATCCCTGTCGGGCGACGCGACGGCACCTCTTGAGAACTACTGGCCATCATTGTACTGCAACTCACCATCGCTTTGCTCTGGGGGGGCATGGGTCAGTCTGGGCACATGAGGAAACTGGCCAGCTCAAAAGCAGTCTTGCTCGTGTAATGTTTCGGCTATGTCCATGGGCTTACAAGGTTCCATTTCTCTAATGCATTCATTCCATTGACATACTACTGATTACTGGATTTCGGCAGTGGGGTAATATGCTCCCTCGCTTTTCTCCAAAGAATCCACTTCTCCTTGTCATATTGTCTTGATAGCACCGAAACCTTCGTATTGACAATAGAATTTGTGCAGAAAAGCATGGGGCATGCTCTTCTTACCCTGTGATTTAGAATGAGTAGAGCTACTTCTCTACAACCTTTCGCCTGTGCTCCGACTGCGGTTCAACTTCCTCGACCAGATCGGCGGCGCCACCACTTTGGGTCAGTGGTGGGGTGAGGACCACAACGAGGGCAGCGTTGCCCTCCCCACCACCACCATCTACCAGAAGGTGGCCAAGGTCGACACCCATGTTGATGCGCAACACTCCTGCAAGGGTGGGGGCAGTGCCCCTCCACTGCTGGGGCAAGAACCCTGACCTCAACAAAGGGCTCGCCTTGGGCACCTCACGACGATGACAACCGGGAGGAATGCGTGAAGCCCCCGAGCGAAATGCCTGCTCGGGAAGAACATACAAAGCCCCTGAGCGAAACTCTTGCTTGGGAGGAAAATGAGGAAGCCCCGAGCAAAACGCATGCTCGGGAGGAAGATGAAGTCTCCCAGCCGAAGTCCCCTGCGGGAGATCTCGTGGACCTTCGGGGGGAAGACGTCACCAAGGTCTTCCAAGCGAATCTCTACGACCGTCTTCGCTGGGTAAGTGTACCCCATTTCTAAAACTTTCATCTTTGGAGGCGACCGAAAATTTAACCTTCTTGCCCGCAGGTGCTCCGAGCGACCATGGTGGATTTTAAATCGGCGACCGTTCCTTCGGAGGTCGTAGCCAAGCTTACTGTCGAGCATGATGCCAAGGTAGTGGAGCTCGAGCGAGAGCTGGCCGACCTTAAAGATTGGGACCGGGAGATTCAGACAAGGCAGTGCCAAGCCGAAGAAAATGCTGCAAGGAACAAAGAGCGGATGTGCGAGCTCGAGCTAAAGCTAGAGTAAGAATAGCAATGCTCTCAAGCCTTGGAGGCAAAGGTAGACGAGCTGAGCCAATCTGCCCGGGAGGCCACTGAACTCGTCAACCAGGACAAAGAGAAGATGAAGCGACTCCGCCAAGAGGCTCGCGAAGGACGCGAAGCTCGAAGGCAAGTCCTTGACCTTGAAGCTGAGCTCGATGAGGCGAAGGAGAAACTTTCGGTGCTCAGAGGGGCAAAGCTCGGGAAGTAGCTCCTTGTCTAGGTCCTGACTTTATGTAATTTGTTTGATGATCTGAAATGAAAAATAACTTTTGCCCTGAGTCTCGCCCTTTGTCTTGTATCTTTGGCGATTTGTCCTTCGATGAGTGCCTGCGCATATCAAACGAGACAAGGCGAGCAGACGAAAATGATACGAACAAAAGTAGAACGAAATACGAGCGCGCGTTTTTAGAAAAAACACGGTAGTTCATCCCTACTAAGCCCCCGCTGTGAATGCAGGTCGTGCACCTATGTTGCGAGCATGAGCTCGTTCACAGGAGAGGTAGAAAAATACGCGCTTTTCCCTCGACGACCTAACCACCAATTCTCTGATTTGTGAGCATGGGGTAGGTCGGGAGAAAGAAACGCACACAGCGTTGACTTCCTGAATGTCTCGAACCCATGCCCCTAAGTTGCGAGCATAGCTTTGACGAGGAAGAACATGCGGTTGCCCGACAAACCACACAACGACCGAACATACGCGAATCGAGCTAAGACTCTGGACCAACCAAGAGGGTGCCTGTATGCGATTGTGAACTTGCAGTGAAGAGCAACCGCGGACAACAATCATCTTATGAAGACTAAAGCCTCTGAAGGCGAGCTTAGTGATCCAGCGTTGGTTGTGGCGCTTTGAGTGTTCTTGCGCACGCTGGCCAAATCTTAGAATGAGTCGATTGAAACGGATGTTCCCACCCGCACGCGCTCATCCCATTATCAAGATCGTGAGGAGGAGAGTGTGCCCTTGGGCGAGACTGAGTCGGCTTACCAACGGGCAGTGACCTCAGAGACATTCACAAAATCTTGGAAAGAATGGAATTCACGTGGGCGAAAGAACCGAACTTTATAGAAAAATTCACTGAGCATACGTAAGACATGAAAGTAAATGAAAGCTAGACAAAGAACTTACGCAGCTGATCGATATTCCAAGAGCTGGTGAGCACCCGACCATCCTCCATCGCTAAGCGGACAGCCCTCGGGCATGCCATCGAGACGACCGTGAATGAACCCTCCCATCTGGGGGACAGCTTGTTGGCCTTTAACAAGTCCTGAACTTGACGTAGGACTAGGTCGCCGACTTGCAAGGTTCTTGGTCGGACCGATTTAGCCGCATGCCTACGAAGAGCCTGTAGGTAAACCGTGGATCGCAGCAAAGCCCGTTCGCGTGTCTCCTCAGTGAGGTCTAGGTCAAGGAGACGCTCAAACTCCTGGTCAACGCTGTCGACCAAGTGCACTCTTGGAGAACCCAGCACTATTTCAACGGGCAATATGGCCTCTGCACCATAGGCGAGCTGGAAAGGGGTTTCGCCCGTAGCTCGGCTTGCCGTAGTGCGAACTGACCAAAGGACGAAAGGAAGCTCGTCCACCCACGATTGACCGTGCTGACTGAGATTTTTGAAAACTCTCTTCTTGATCCCTTGGATAATTTGTCCATTTGCTCGCTTGGCTACTCCATTGCTCTGTGGATGCGCTACAGAGGCGAAGCAGACCTTTGTCCCGATGTCTTCACGGTAGGCCTGAAACAGTTCACTGGTGAACTGAGTGTCGTTATCTGTGATGAGGCGATTGGGAATGCCAAAACGCATCACCACGTTACTGCGAAAGAATTTCCTAGCTGCTTGAGCCGAAATGGACGACATGGGTTCGGCTTCAATCCACTTAGTGAAAGTGTCGATGGCCACGAGCAAGAATTTGCAGCCCTACTGACCTCGGGGGAAAGGTCCGAGTATATCGACTTCCTAGGTTGAGAATGGCCATGACAAAGGGATGGTTTGAAGCGCATACACCGGCTGATTTGCCTTGTGAGCATGAAACTAGCATGCTCGGCAAGTTGTCACGATCGACCGGGCATCGGCTAAAGCCGTTGGCCAATAATAACCCAATCAGAAGGCTTTGCTCACGAGCGTCCTGAAAGACGAGTGAGCTCCGCACACTCCTTTATGGATATCCCTAAGAAGAAATGTGCCTTCTTCTTGAGATATGCACTTGGAGAGAACTCCCAGTGCTCCTTTGCAGTACAAGGCACCCTCGATCAACTTGTAGGGGGAGGATCGCCTTATAAGCCGGGAACGCTCAGTTTCTTCCTCGGACAGTGTCCCATGTGTAAGATATTGGATGAATGGCATCATCCAATTTGCACCATGCTCGAGAAGGGAGACGTTACTGCATGTCTCCGGTGCCTCCTCTACAGAGGGAATGGAGGGCTTGTATAAGTGCTCGACAAGCACTCCTGCCGGAGCAGGCATTTGGGAGGAACCGACCTTTAAAAGATGGTCGGCTAGGGAATTATCCTTCCTAGGGATGTAGAGCACTTCGAAATTCCTAAAGTACTTCTCCATCTTCCTTACTTCAACCAAGTAAAGCACCATTGAGCTATCGGAATACTGATACTCCTTATTAACTTGGTTGACGACCAACTGCGAATCGCCTCTTACAGTTAGTCACTGGACTCTGAGCACTTTGCATGCTCGTAGCCTGGCCAGGAGGCCTCCATACTCCGCACGTTATTAGTCGTGGTAAAGTGCAATTGAATGGCATACTGGAGTTGATCTCCTTGGGGGGATACCAGCATGACTCCAACCCCCGAGCGCTCGTAGGCTCGTGACCCATCAAAGTACATGGTCCAACGACCTTCTTCAGATCTATCGATCGAAGTAGCGGGTGGCACCGGATTCGTCCATTCCGCTACAAAGTCTGCCAAGACCTGTGATTTGATCATTGCACGAGCTGAGAAGTGGATATCAAACTCGGCGAGCTCCATAGCCCATTTAGCTATTCGACCACCGGCGCCTTGATTTCTTAGGATTTCCCTAAGTGGAAAGTTGGTCGGAACTACGACCTTATGGGCTTGAAAATAGTGGCGCAGCCTTTTGGAGGCCATGAACAGTGAGTACAAGAACTTCTGGGCCTCCGAGTATCGCTCATTTGGTCTGTGTAAGACCTCACTGACATAGTAAATTGGTCGCTGCACTCCATCTCTTTCGACTGTTAACACCATGTTTACGGCAAGCGCTTCCCCCGACCTTGGTGTGGTTAAGATAGGTGGGCTGGACAGATACTGTTTCAGCTCCACGAAGGAGTGATTTGCCTCTTCTGTCCATGTGAAACCATCATGCTTGCGGAGCGCCTTGAAGAAAGGCAGCCCACCCTTGCCTAACCGGGAAATGAAGCGACTTAGAGCCGCCATGCGTCCGGTCAAAGCTTGGACCTCCTTTGCGCAACTGGGAGGCCGCATCCTTTCGATGGCTTCAATCTTTTCCGGGTTTGCCCCGATGCCTTGTGGGCCGATCATGTAGCCGAGCACTTTGCCCGCCCTTACCCCAAAGACACACTTTTCGGGATTAAATTTTAGTCGATGTCTGTTGAGGTTACAAAAGGTTTCCTCTAGGTTGGATACATGACCTGAGGCGAGCATGCTTCCGTGTTCGAGTAAACAAGCTCTTGTTAGAGGCACATCATGTCTCACTCACACAGTGACTTGTGGAGGGATTTTTTGTGAGTTGAATTTTTTATTTGACTATAAATTTTTTGAGTTGAATTTTTGAACGAAATTTGAAATTTTCTGTGTTGAAAATTTTCGACTTGAAATTTTATAGTCAAAAAATTTCAAGCTAAAACTTTGTTAGTCGAAACTTTTCGAGCCGAAACTTTTTTCAAGCCGATACTTTTCAAAATACATTTATTTGAACTGAAAATTTTTTAGCTGACAGTTTTTGAACATAAAGTTTTTGAAATTTCCCGTTCTAAAATTGCCTTAGTTAAAAATTTTCTAGTTTGAAATTTCTCGAGTTAAAATTTTTCTAGTTGAAATTCCTCGATTTGAATTTTTCTGAGTTGAAATTTTCCCAATTTAAAATTTCTCGAGTTGAAACTTTTTCGAGTTGAAAGTTTCCCAGTTGAAAATTTCTCGAGTTGAAATTTATTTTTGAAAGTTTTGATTTGAAAAAAGCTTTCAGTTTGCAATGTTTTGACTAATCATCAGCTAATCATGTTGACTTAGTAGCATGTCTAGAGAAGGTCACATGTATTGTTTGGACTGAGAGCGTACGGATCCAATACTAAGCTCAGCCGTAAAATAGTCGCACCCTTTATTCCTTATCATCCACACAAAGTATATCTCTCATCTTCCAACACAATTAAGTGAGGGCATCTAAGTCATTTTTTCTCATATTTTTCTCAATTTCAATGCAATCTTAATCTTTGTACAAAGTCAAAATACTCTTTATATTTATGGACGGAGGGAGTACTCATGTTTTACAGTCCTTACTTCCACATGTCATGATTTGAAGCGAGCAATTCCTCGGAGGTCAACACATTTCGCATTTTCTGGGAGGGCAAACAAGTTTGTCAGCTATGTAATATCTCTCTCTGTGCGCGCGTGCGCTTGGGCGCTCACTCACTCTGTAATTGCTGTTGTTGGCAAGCTGTGAAGATTGAGCTTGACATACACAAATGCATCTGGCCTTACAATTTTCTCATGATAGACTAAACTTTACCTGTACAATACCTTACTAGTTTCATTTATCTAGAAAAGCACTTAATTGTTTCATTGATTTTGAACAAATAGAAATGCTAAGTTTCAATGTCTTTTTGTATCACTAGATTGCTGGATGACAAACACAACCAGGCATATATTACGATACGCGGGCCAAGATAAGCATCTGGGGCTCACCAAATCAAAGACGCAGCCAATTTTCAGGAGCATCTATATCAGTCTTTAATCGAAAAGTAGTTCCCAATGTCATTGAAGCTGGATTTCATGTACAAACTAAATAGCATTGCTCATCATCTAATCTCCAATACTACTAGTAATAGTATGATGTAGTTCACCATTGTGCAGGTTTTTCCTGACTTGTACAATAATACTGATTGTGGCAACCCGGGGCGGTGTGAGGTCACTGAGGTGCAAGGCGGTGGGGAAGCAGGCCGTCTGAGCTAGGGGAAGCCAGCGTGGGGCTGAGACAAAGGGACGGCTAGAGGTCTGGAACCAGAGGAGGAAAGGTGGAGCCAACTTGGGAGGGGAGGTGATCGAGCAGGAGGTGGCCTAGAGGACAAAGGGGCTGGGGGAGTGGAGGTAGCCGGGTGGTGGCGGTGCCAGAGAATAGGGGAGGAGGAGAGCCGTCGGCCTGGGAGCAGAAAGAGGGAGAGGGAGTGGAGAAGAAGAAGAGGGGAGGAGGAAGGGGATAAGGTTGATACCGGCTGGGTGAGGAAAAAGAAGGAAAAGAAGAAAAGGAAAAAAACAAAGGAGAAGAAGAAAATAGAGAAAAAGGAAGAGAAAGAAGAGAAAAATAAAAGAGGAGAAAAGAAAATAGGAGAAAAAAAGGAGAAAAGGAAATATGGGAGGAAATTTCTGGCTAAAACAGTTCATCGTCTAAACCCATTAAGGGCCTATTTGTTTTAGCTTTGGATTCTCTAAAAGCTGATTCTGAATTGTGGTTGTAGAGAAGTTGATTCTTCAAAAGCTGGAATCCAAAAATACATATGAAGTGGATTGTGGATTCTAGTGTATATAGGTGGGCTGGATTGTGAGAATCGGATTTTAGAATCAGGCTATTTGTTTTTTATTCTGCTTTTGGGGCCAAAATCTATAATTTAAAGCTAAAACAAACAGGCCCTAAATCTAATTAAAAATATGATTCATTAAGCCATCTAAGCAATTGGGCATTAAATAAAAGTTGTTAAAACAAAATGTCCAAGAAATTAAAAGAGGCATTACACGTATATTAAATAGTAAAATTTTAAGAAAGGGTTGGACACTATAACTCAAGCAAAAATATACTAGCCAAATAAAATATGGCACTTTGGTAATTCAGGAATTAATTCAAATCCAATCAGTAATCTGTAGCAATAGCCGGGTGAGGACGATCATATTTACCATAATCCAGGCAAGTTTTTCTTGATCATATTTGAGAAATTGTCTTTAAATGCTTTAAGATATAAATATATGATATTATCAATGCATAGGAAAAATATCTTTTAAAGCAAAACCTCAAATCGGATATGGTTGGTTATGGATATGTGTGAATGGAAGGTTGTTGCTAAGGCAATATTTAATTTGCTGATGTGTTGAAATAGCTCATCCAACGAAAAGAGCTAGTGACGTATTTATATGTATAGTGGGTAGAGGGCATCGTTGAGAAGGATTGTAATGCTGGTGAGGTCCTCTACATAGGCTATAATATAAGGTCGAACAACTACACTCGGGTAATAAGCTGTAGTTACAGTTCAACCATAGTGTGTGAAATTGGCCAGATAAGGTTGTCTAATGAAGGTATTATGATCTCTACATGGATAAGAGCAGATAATTAGGAAGTGTGAAGCTGGAAAATGCCGAAAAGGCCCAATAGGGGGCACAAAATCAGTTGCGGTTGATCATGCACTATATTTAAAACCTGGGGATGAGTATCTCTGATGTTATGCAAGAGTACAACTGGTATGCTACGAGTGGGTGGGGAACATTGGTGAAGGACACCACGGCTAGTCGGTATGCCAGGGTTGGAGATCTAATATTAGATTAGTGATAAATATTTTGAGGTCTCACAGGATACGGTCACTATGGATAAAGTAGTATAAATCTGCACATGGTCAAATCATGAATTCATACCTGTCTCCTGGATTGGAGGCTACGGAAGCTAAATCTGTCTCATATACGAGTGATAGTAGCAGTTTTCATAATTAAAATACTCAACCCTATTCATATATGCATTTGTTATTAACGCTTGCTGAGTACTTTTGTACTCACCTTTACTTAACTCCTTTTTTGCTTAGAAACTGAACATTATGATTTCACCAGCAAGGAATAGGTAGAGGATTACCTACAAGGTCAGGGCGATAAGACGGCAGAGGACCACTAGGAGGACTGGGTGGAGTAATAGACCGTACGGTGGGGACCGTCGATCCATTAAGGACTTAGTTACAATGTAAATTAACTATAGATGTAATATGTACATCATGTAAGACTTGATAAATATGGATCTATAACTTATATGGCAATGGATTGTAATATGTTTCCATTTCAGTCTCTAATTATTGTTTTACTGTAACATTCTGAATACGGTGTACTAATTGATAAAATATCGGGTGCGCTCGATATTTTGTTAGCTAATATATCAAGATCAGTATAATTAACTCAGTGTAACGTTAGTGTTACTGTTATTGCCTAGGCTAATTATGCGGGTCACCATGCTGATGTTTGTTTCTTTACAAGCTAGATAGTAAGTGATTCTAGCTCATGAGCAAACTAAAAATTTGCTATAAAGGCAACATAATACTCTGTATAATATATCCTATGGAGTTTCGGCTCTCCCGCGGTGTCCACATCGTTTCCGGCCGATACGTTCACTCCACGGTGAGCCACGTCGCTTGGTCTATGCGTCCGCGTGGACGCTTAATATCTACTATATAATAGCAGCAAGAATCCCCAATCGATCAGCGACGCCACATCGCCGGGTCCGTCCACGACGCCCGTGCCATCCTGCGGTGCCGTTCCATTCCCGCCAGCGTCGCGTCCGTTTCGCCTGTGGCGGTTTCCTCGCCGTCCATTGCTGTGATAGCTGGTGCCTGGTAGTGGCTCCTGGATTCGCGCCGCCTGCGTTTCGGGAAGTCACGCCCTGGGCTCATCTTGGTTTGTTCATCGTCTCGGTTTGTTCATCCCTCTTTTCATTTCCTCGGCTCCGCGGGCTCCGCCGGCTCTTGACGCCCGCTTCTGCATCTGTTCGCGCAGCCGGCATCTTCTTCGGCCCTCGCGCCTTCTCGGTTAGCCCCTTCGTCTTTTCGTTTCCTCTCCCCCCCGCAAGCTCCGCCTCGGTTGTTCGATTCCCCGCCACCGATGGCTCCGCCAGTTTGCTACGCATTCTGCGCTCGCCTTCGCTATGCTGGGACGGTCCACGTCTTCTTTGAGTCAGAGGGCCGCCGCTTCCCCCCTTCGCCCTTTCGCTCCTGCTGCGCTCGCCTTCGCTATGCTGGGATTGGTTATTCCGCTTCGATCGATCGTCGCTTCGGTTGTTCGGTTCCCCGGCTCCGATGGCTCCGCTAGTTATCCACATCGCTCAGCATTTTCGTCGCTACGCGTTCTGTGCCCTGCTGCCTTCCGCGCCGCTATCGTTTCGCCCCGTGCCTGTCCGCCCTCCACCGCAGCTCCCATTCCCCCTGCCTCCTCCGAACCCACTAGATCCGGCGCGTGAAGCTCGCAGGCGAGGGTGAATCCACTGCCCCTCCTCCTCCCCGCTATGCTTCGCACCGAACAAGGAAGGCCAGCTCCAGCTCACGGATCTTGCCTGCGGGGCTGAATCCACTGTGGCAACATCTAGCATCGGGACCTCCTCCTCCCCGCTATTCTCCGCACCGAACAAGGAAGGCCAGCTCTGGTGGTCAGATCTCGCCAACAGGGCTGAATCCATGCCTGCCTCCTTGTGCATCCCTCGCGCGGTCCGCCAGCTTGATCGTGCCGCCCCGCTTGCTGATTCATGGCAGTGGCTCCGATCCATATCCCCTTCTACTCACCATATGCCTCTAGGGACCGAGGTAGTCTCCACATCTACCGGTAGGTTCGATCCCCAAATTGCATCTGCCTTCAGGCCCTCCACATCCACCCATGCTATGTTGTGCAGTTTTAAGTTATTTAGCTTTAAATGTTTCTCACTACTGCTGGTTTTCTTACGCAATTTGTTCAGTTTTCCAATAGGTAATGCGGTGATATTGATAGTCTCAAGTGATAACTTTTGTTCATTCTGATTATAGGATGTTCCTGCCCTAGCCTTTGTCGGGCAATTTTGCAGTGAGCTATGATGCTTGCCTGATGACAAGGATACAGAAGATGTCACTGTATTATCACTTGAAGGTAGAGCAGGAATCGGGCTCATCTATGCACGCGTTCTTTGTTTTCAATGGTAAGAGCCAATGTCACACCATTTATGTGAGATCGAGTCTATTCGTAACAGCAACACTAATCCTTTTACAGGTACTGCTGGTGTGTGGCGTGTGTGTTGGCTTTTAATGAGGCAGGATAATGGAAGGATCACACAACTGTTGAAGACATGGACTTGGCCGTATGGTCAAGCCTCAAGGGAGGCAATTCTTGTATGTTGGCGATATAAGGGTATGCCTTTCTACAACATTCAAATAATTGATTCTTCAATAAGCATGTGTATAATGTAACCTGTTACGATAACAGATCTTACACAGGTTAAGAGTGAACTCCCAAGCACCTTCAAGGCCTACCATCATCAGCAGCACAGTGGACCTGTGGTGTTTCCAACCTCTTCATAAAAATGGCAGGGGAAATTGTTATAAGCAAGGCAAGCATTCTTGTGTATGACACAATGAAATAAGTTACAGGGTTGTTATGCAATATGTTTATTTACCGACTATGCGTGTCGCAGGGCGTATCCGTATGGAAGAAACTTCACCTTCTGTACAGCTTTTTCTTTGTACCGAGGGTCATCTCCCCCATCCTGCCATTCCTGTTCTATTGCATTGTGATTCCACTGTCTGTCATGGCCCCTGAAGTTAGCTAATAATGGAAATATGTTTCGAATAGCATATTTAAAAGCCACCTCTTGCATAAATTTTCTTTGAAAATGAAAAATGCAAAAAATTTTTTTAAAAAAAGTTAAGAAAGGGCACCTTGAGATTAACTCATGGGCAAATAATAGTCTAGCAGAAATTATGGGAACAGGGAACTGTAAATGTACAATCATCTAATGTTAGCTGATACAGTTATCTACACTTGATTTTTTTTGGACAATAACGCAATGGATAAATCCAACATCGATAACAATCAGTTGATTCTCTCTCTCTCTCTCTTTTAAAAAAAAACCTTGTGCAAGTTGGTGAGATATCTAGAAGTCTAGATGATAAAAGAAATCTATTTGCCATGCTGTGCAGCCGGCCCAGAAATGGTTGCCCGGTGGGAGCTCTCACGGGCCTGGCCCAATTCGGTCGCCGCAGCCGTGCGGCTGAGCGCGCAGGACGAGCGATTAGTACCACATCGCTTCCCTCTAAGGGAGGTGCAGCGAGGGAGAAGTATATAAGGAGGGCAAGGGCCACTTTGAAAAGGCACGCAGCTGCGCGGTGAGCACAAAGCGAACTATTCTTTCGCCTTTTACTAAAGAATACCGTGTGCATGCCGCAAATAGCAGCATACGCTAATTTTTGGAGGGGATTCTCCTGCTGTAGGAGGGCCCCCACAATTCAGAATTTAGAGATTTTGAATTATTATTATCTGAGTTAGATCCAGAGGGCCTGGTCCCACAATCCTAAGCAGAATACATCTGCTGCTTTGAAGGACAGGATATATTTTCGCTGCTTTGTGTAGAGAGCTTCAAATCAACAGGCTGCTACAATTTAGGCTGAGTTTGTTTAGGCTGGAGCTTGAGTTTATTTAGCTGGAGCTGGATGAGGATGGCAATTTTTCGTAAATAATAGTTAAGTTGTAAGCTGGAGCTTGAGTTTATTTAAATTTGGAGTTTGGATGAGGATGGCAATTTTTAAGTAAATAATAGTTAAGTTGTAAAGTACAGGGAAGTGGGATTTTAAAAGCTCCACCACCCCGAGAAGCATCGTTTTCCTTGCTTCTCTTGTGTAGTGCAAATTAGGCTAGAAGCTTCTTCTCTTCGTCTATTTGGAAAAATCTTTTGTTTGTTTTGGCTTGTGGCTTATAGAGGTGTAGAAGCCAAATAAGTCTAAGCTCAAGCCTAAACAAACAGAGCCTTAGAGTGCCCAAGCTTTGTGCCTGCACGTGGAGCTGCACTTGTGCCTGGCCAAGTAGTTTCTCCCCCTTCAAGTTATGGTGAAGATGATCGCTACATCACACTTGGCCTACGTACGGTGTGTATTTCTACCTCCATACTAAAATAATGTACTAGATAGTACACGGAGGCAAAGTACGCTTCTATCCCTGAAACAAAAGTAACTTCAACTTAAAATCGTGTTCTCAACGTTCGAAGTTCAAAGATTTTCTCTCTCTTGTTTGCATGTTTATGAAGTGAAATGAAGAGAGATTGAAAGAAAGAAAAGGAGGAATGAAAGGGTAGAAAACATTCTACATACTTCTGTTTTTCATATTATCACGTCAATTTTTTCTGCATAAAAATGGCAGGATCCACAATCTGAAGATTGGGTATTATATCGGGATGATTTAGAAACCCTGTCATTCTTGGGGCATTTTCCACAAGTTGAACGGTGATCCACCTATGGTAGAGTGGGCAGGAGTTGTGGGTTACCCATATAAATATACAATGAACCAGGTCCTCCAATGGGCAGTGGCCATTTTCCAATAGAAGGTGAAAAAAAAAGCTGCCTACTTCAAGAATATCAAGGTCTTCGACTCTGAAGCTAATGCTTATGACCCAAAATTGAGTCAAGTGGGTGCGTCCTTGGACAAGGAGGCCTGTTACAAGGTTGAACAATTTCTTACTTCAATCCTTGATGGATGCAGGTTTTACTATGGTTGCCCAAGCGGCTGTATTGGCTAATAGTATAAGCCTTTTCTAAAGAGGACTATGGGCTGCTTTTAATTAGTAGTGGAATAAGCTAAGTGTTTGTTTGTTTGTTTTAGTTTTGGATTCTCTAAAAGCTGATTCTCGATTGTCGTTGTAGAGAAGTTGATTTTTTAAATGCTAGAATCTAAAAAACACATATGAAGTGGATTGTGGATTCTAGTATATATGGATGGGCTAGATTGTGATAATCGAATTCTAAAATCCGGCTATTTGTTCTTTATTCTGCTTTTGGGGCTAGAATCCAGAATCAAAAGCAAAAACAAATAAGCCATAAGCCATGTTTTTTTTCTCCTTTCTTCTATGTCATTTTGTCTAAATGCTTCTCAAGAAAAAGTATAGTGATGATTTTTCGGCAAAATTACCGATGCTTATCTCGAGAAAATTACATACTACAAATCGTGTTATAAGGAAAAACAGTACAATATTATTTTATTTTCCAAAACGAAGAAGCAGGAGGGCTGCCTTTTTTTTAATTAATCAGGAGGAAAACAAAGTTCCAAAAAAAACAGTAAGGAACAGAACGAAAGGAAAAACACGTCAAAGACAAAATTTTTTTTTTTGAAGAAACAGACAGGAACTTTGCTATTTATTGAAGTAGAAGAGCAAGTAATCTATACTAATATATAAATTAGCAGTTGGTGGTAGCGGTCCGTCGTTCTTTCTAGCCTCCCTTCCGGTCATATCTCTAATAATGGCAGGTCATTATAGCGAATTATTCTTTCTTGATTTACATCTAGCCATATCTCTCTAAATATGGCTGATTATTATAGCAAAATCCCTAATTATTGCTGGCAATTAATAGCCAGCCAATCATTTCTTTTGTATTCATTCAAGATCTCCCATGTCGTCTTTGCTTGTAATGAACTCGACAATCGATTAATAAGTGACGGACCGAGCGTACATGGCCGTGAGGTCTGGAGCCCGAGCCGTGGTCGATAAGTTCGCGGCTAGAAGGACGACCAGAGCGCGATACCCACGGTGTCGTGACCCAGCCTTGAGCGATTGGGCGTGAACAAAGCGTCTGGCAACCGGTGCGGTGTGCGGCGACACCGGTGGGACGTCGTTGGCGGTGAGAGAGTCATTGGCATACCCCTTGAAGATAAATGGGTTGATCCAGCTGAACGTCGCGAGAGAGAGGAACGACGCGACGGCGCATGGTGTGGAAGGCGCCTCGGCGCTGGTGTTTTCTGGTTCACCTTCATGGATTCTGGCATCATGGCTGGTGAAGCCAGTGATAGCTAAGTACGCTAGAGACATGGAGACGAGTAGGCTGGCAAAGGCGAGAGAGTCATTTGGGAAGAGTAGCGAACCGTCGGCGCAGCGGACCACTGCCGAAGCGGAGAAGAGCACGGCACCGAGGGCGGTGGTGATCCAGAAGATGCGAAGGTGCAAAGGCTGAGTGGCGGCGATGGTCTCTTTCTCCGAGGCGACTGACTATACGGCCATGGCATGTGCGACGAAGTGGGCGGTGAGGAAGGCGGACTCCACAGCGTGCGCTGCGGGCATGGCGAGAGGAAGAGGAACGCGATCTGGTAATATAAATTGCAAAAAGAGAAAAAAAAATGATTGATTGATTTTTGAGATTGGTAATATATATTGCTACGTATAATATATCTGGTTTTAATTTGTACCGAAGAAAAAACCATAAAAACTTTTGTAATTGGAAGAAATAGATATTTGATTTTGTAGCACAATTTTTTTTATTGCTTAATCTTTATATTTCGTTACCAATTTTATTTTTCGTAGCAACGCACGGGCATTGATCTAGTATAAAGTTAAAAGAGCAGACGAAGATTACACCCTAAAAATGTTAAGAACAATGTGATGGGAAGAGAAACAGAGAGGTAACAAAACATCTTTGCGACACCAAGGTAAGGCAAATGATTTGTCCCGGTGATATTCTGTCGCTAGACAAGTGAAATTTACTGTTGAAATGCCCTTTGCTGATTTGTGACATCCTGTACGATTAGTTGGAACACTTACTGCACTGTTTGATAACGACCGTTGAAAATACGATCATTTCTTTCTTTCTATAGGTTCCAAAATCTATATACTATAGTCCTGTTTGGTAGAGATCTAGATTCCAGTTTCACCTCAGATTTGAAACTTATAGGTTAAAATAAAGTAAATTAAGTTTATATATTTAGTCTAAAATGTAAATAAGATAACCAATTAACCCACTTAACACTCTTAATACACCTACAACTTCAGCTTTATGGATTTGATGGAATTAGGAATATCCATAGATCTGGTAAAACTGGAGCTGTAACAAATATAGCCTATAATTCCGTCAAAGACAAAAGATATCATTTATATTTACGTCTTCCGACACTCCCTTCTGTGTCTATTCAGATCTTGAATTAAAACATATATCATTCATCTAAAAAAAAGTTGAACTACATCAGATCTCAAAATCTACTTCTAGATATTATCACCCCGTTCTAGAACTCTAGCAGTAAATCTACTGGTAACATCCACATTCCAGGATGACACAATGCCCGGATAACTTCGGTGAGAAATCGAGCTTTACAGTGTTACTAACAAGAACTAGCGTCCCGATGATGGGACGAATAAAAGGAGAAAAATATTATGGAACGAATAGCTTTAAGAGAGATGCTTCTATATTTTTTTTTGACACTCTTTATTTATATTTTAAAATTTATGCTACTTATACTGAGAGAAAAAGTATTAAAGCACTGTTCCGAAAGCTATATTGTATATGGGCCACCCACGGGAAGCCATCCGTGATCCGTTGTGCGTCGCTTCACCGCAAGCCCAAAAAAGTCGGAGGACGTGGGTCGGCAGCTCCTGTCGTGTTGAGGTCGAACGGGATCACGGTAGAAGGCCAGACCAGGGAAACAAATTCTGTGAAGGAAGTATACAAATTTAATCATGTGCATCTTCACTCCGATGAATGCCACATGTCCATCTAACTAAATCTCAACCTCACCCCACCAACAGTGTTATTAATTGGAGGAGTGAGAAATCAAGGGTGTTATTAATGGGAGGAGTGAGGAGTTAAATAAATGGTTGAGATTGACAAGATAAACACGTGATATCCATCGAAATGAAGATACATAAAGTTAAATTTGCATACCTGCTCCACGAAATTTATTTCACCGGCGAGGCCCTCTCCACTGCCGTTTCTCTTCCTGCCCCGGACAACACACCGGCCGTCTCCTGATGTCTAGGCCCTTTTTAGTGGGCTTCATTCGCCTTCTCTCGCACTAACCAACTCGGCCCACCTATCGTGCCTTTATCTCCACCCCAAGGTATCAATCAATGAAGACGATCTAGACGGCACAAAAAATTAATGAAAATTAGTCTTGGATGCAATGACGACGACGACGACGAAATAATGGAAATAGATACGGAATTTAAAGCTTTTCATGCGTGATTCAGGGGGAAATTGATTTCAATAAAATCGATCACCAAGCTTCGGCCTATAATTACGCGTTTCAGAATCACTCTCCATTGCAGTTCGCAGTTGAGACGGACAACCAGGGTTAACTCCTCATACGGGCATGGGCTCTACGGGGATGGCGCTGTTGCTATGCTTTCTATACGCATCGCTCCGCCCCACTTTGGCAAGATCAGTAGATGAGCATAGCAACCTGCAAACCAAGGAACAGGTGGCCATTAGTACCTTTGTTTGTGCTGTGTAAATCTTTGATTCGTCGTGCTCATAATCCTCCCTTCCGCTCTACTTTTTTCTTGCAGGGAGCAATTCCACTGAAACCAACAGATTTTCAGTTTGCCAAGATTGCAGACGAACAAACTGTTACTCATGTAATCTCTCTCTCTCTCTCTCTCTCAGACACACACACTGACACGCGCGCACACACAAAAATTTTCCAATGCGAAATTAGAACTCGAGTAACACGTTCGATGTCAATCGAGGATCTCTCACGCACAACTTTTTTCCCTTGTTATTCTTTCCAGCGAACTTCCTATATCATATCATACACAACTAGAATGACTGCATGCTTTAATTTGGTCATTTTCAAGCAAAAAGGTCGTTTATTTGACTATTAAGAAATTTTGACATAACTATTTGCCAACATCTTCTGTACATACTAGGTAGCTGGATGGCGTACATACCCAAGCGTATACTATGGTACTCGGGCTAAAATAGGTGTGTGGGGCTCACCAAATCAACCACACTCTCAAAGCTCTGGAACATCCATAGTTGCATCAGATGGACAGGAACATGCTGAAAACATCATTGCAGCTGGCTTGCACGTAAATAGTATATATTATTAGCCATTCTACATTCAAATGCCTGCTAGGGATGGTTTTGGATAACTCAATATTTTGCAAAATATCCTTTGATTTGCAGGTACATCCTGGCTTGTACAATAATAATGATGTTCATTTCTTTACATTTTGGACGGTAAGTCTAACCATACTAGCTGCAATTATATATGAACAAGCCAAAAATGGGTTAGTAACAATAGCTTGCCCTTATAATTGCATAGAAGGATGGCCACAGATCAACAGGATGCTACGACTTACAGTGCTCAGGTTTTGTGCCTGCAAAAGGAGCTTCGCTTGTGCCAGGCCAAGCTGTTGCTCCCCCTTCCAGTTACGGCGGAGCTGATTACTACATCACGATTAGCTTACATACTGTGCGTATTTCTACAACTAGAAACACAAATTGCTTATTAGCCGGTACATGAAAGAAACTGCAGGGCTTGCTAAATTCTTGTGTTCAACAATTAATGGAAGACACAAGAACCCCTTTTTTCTATCACCAATTTTGTCACTAATTTTTTTTTCTTTTGTTTTGTTTCTCATGTGGAAGTAGAAGGCTAAATTTCTGGTTTTATGTTCCCGTCTTTTTCCTGAAAAATTGTAGGATCCAAGAACCGGGGATTGGGTATTGTACCGGGATGACCTAGAAAACCCTTCATTTTTGGGGTATTTTCCTAAGGAGCTTTGTCCTGAGTTGAATGGCAAAGCGTCTACAATAGCGTGGGTAGGATTTGTGACTTATCCAAGCAATGAACCGGGTCCTTCGATGGGTAGCGGTCACTTTCCGAAAGAAGGCGAAAGAAAGGCGGCGTACTTCAAGAATCTCATGCTCTTCGATTCCCATGCTAATGCTTATGAGCCAAATGCTTTTCATGTGTCTCCTTACGTGGACAGGGACGACTGCTACAAGATTGGTGAGTTCTCCAGTCCAGGGGAGGATGGGTACATGTTTTACTACGGCGGACCAAGTGGCTGTGCTGGTTGATACAGTGGACCAAGTGTCTGTGCTGGTTGATAAGGTGGTTGATTTTGAGTAATGGAATAAAGCAAAGATTCTTGCTTCCTGCCTTTAATTTGACACCTTTCCTCTAAATGTGTTGCTAATCAGAATTGTAGTAGTAATACTAGTTTTTTTTTTCAAAAGTAATGTGATAAATCAAGAGAAGTGGAGTGATAATAATGTTACCATAAATGACACGAACTTGTCTAGAGTGCCGGTCAAGTATGAATACCGGATGAGGGCCGAGCTAGCTCGGTTGGTAGCCAGTCTGTATTTGAGCGCGGCTCAACGTAGGCTCTCGTGTAGCCATATACAAGCGCGTGTGTGCGAGGGGTGTGTGTAGGGGTCTACGTTTGTAGTTCGGTTGTTATCGTTTTCTTTTTTTAATGAATGCTAGTGCTCTAACCATTTTTTAAAAAAAATTATGAATGCCCGGTATCATCTAGCATTCTAGCTACACTGCATGTACTACCTCCAGGCACAAACACGTATCATTTTGAGATGTGGGCATTCAAACTTGTAAAACTTTGACGGCTGATATTTTTAAAAATATTTAGATTGGATACATAAAAATAATATATACACATTTTTTTCCTCAAAAAGTACTTTCATAATATCATAATTTTATTGGATTTTATAAATATATTACTATATATATTAGTGGTTAAAGTTATGCATTGAAGACCGTATCGATGTCTGAAATATGTATTTATGACATGAGAGAGTGTCATTCTTCAACCCTACCAAGAAACTCCCGCAACTGTAACATGGCGGTGAACAATCTACGTACTTGTGGGCGAATACATTTCTTAAAAAAATATGAGAGGTACTTCTATATTTTTTTTTTGATAGTTGTACAAATATTGAAATATAAATGAAAGGTATACAATGATTACTTACCCCTTTGTTTACTTTAAAATTTATGTAACTTGTGTTAGAAGTAAAACCATTGAAGCACTGCTAAAAAAAAGTGTACATAGACTACGTGCTACTGGGAGAAGTAAACAAACAGAAGCAAACATGACAAACCCGTATATGCACTTATTCACTGCGTGCTAGTATACAATTACAAGCTTAAAACAAGGAGAGAAACAGGAGAATAAAGGCACAGTTTAATCGACACGTACTACTGACTGGACTGAAACTGAAGTTGAGACAGCTGAGTCACGCTAGCTTATAGCCACGAACTAATTAATGGAGCCTTGCAAAGTTGCAAGATGTCCCCTTGCCAAACGCGAATTTGACAGGATTGCACACTTGCATTGGATACACTACCCATGCATGTACTAACTACACTACAAATATAGTACCTCACCGTGTTCAATTCGTAGTTGGACTTGGACCTTGGACGATCCAAGGAGTGCTACTACTATCTAACGTTTGCCTCTGCCGAACAAAACCACCGTGCTCTCGATCTCCGCTGGGATGGTCACGGGCTGCCGGAGCCCTGCTCGGCGACGTGCACCGACGGCGCGGTGCTCCTGAACCTGAGCCCCTTCACCATGGGCTTCACCTTCTCGGTGAGCTTCACGATGGCCAGGAACAGCACCCTGTACAGCACGACCATCCCGCACAGGATCGCGAGGTCGACCCACTTGCTGTACCCCATCTCCACCTGCCAGTAGTCCCTCAGGATCTCGCCGCCGGTGATCGTGGGCGCCGCCGGCCTGGTTGTTGGGGAATGTGAGGCCCACGAACTCGTTCTTGTAGAACCCTGGTTGGCGTACTTGTGGAAGGCGACGTAGTACATGGGGTACCGCCACACCGGCTTGGGGAGGTCGCGGGGCAGGCGGAAGAAGCCGCCGTTGAGCATCATGACGCCCTGGATGCCGGCGCCGGTGATGATGCCCATGAGGAAGTCGGGGACGGCGCTGGCCACGATCATCATGAGGCCCTCCACGAGCATCATGGTCATGAAGAGCACCAGCGCGAAGTAGGCGAAGTGGCCGAAGCTTCTCTGGAGGCCGACCAGGTAGTAGGCCATGGCTCCCGGCACCACCGAGATGAGCGCCAGGTACGGCGTCGCCGACACCGTGTTCGCGATCACGAACGTCGACACGCCGTAGTGCCCGTTCAGCCTCTCCCTCCCAAATATCTGCGTCGTCGAATGTCATAAATACACGTAAGAATGAACCGACCAATGACCCATTTCTTGATGTAGAGATGTTCTTGGGCATTCAAGAATTAGTGAAGAGATCAACCTTCATGTCCTCGACGAAAGAGGGGAAGCCTCCGATGGCCATGAAGGTGAGGAAGGCGGCGACGAACATGAGCTTGGAACCACGGGCCTGCAGAGTTTTCAGATGATCAACATACACGTACGTACACGTATGATCAGATGCATTACAGTACACTGTAATGCACAGTGATGGATATGATTAAATGGAACAAGTATGGGACAGTGTGGTGGCCATGGCAAACTGGCAACGCATTTAGTCACCTGGATCGATCCGTAGCTGTGGCCGACATCGTAGTAAATGGTGCCGACGCAGAGGCACAGCGCGATGTAAATGGCGAACCGCAGCCAGTAGTAGCCCAAGTCCCTGTACATGTTCACAAAGGACCTCTTGGTGAGCACAACGGATTGCGTGAGGAAGCTCGGCTGCCCTTCCTTCTTCACCACCGCCCCTCCCTGACAAAATTTTACAGACCGTAAAAATGGTAAGTTTTCCGCTCTCAAGCACAAGATGTAGTGGTAGAATTCAGACTGCGACTGATTTACGACTTACGGTGCCGCGTATATCGGCGATCTGCCTCGTCACGTTCTCCAAGTGAGCGGATGATTTGTACGAGTTCACCAGCGCGTCGATTGCCTGAGCAGTGGTCATTTTCTTGCTGTCCAGGCCTTCCTCGATATCCTGATGAATGGAACGTACGTATGGAAGGGGATGTGAGGAGTCAATTCAGCAGCTTTCAGACAGTTAAGATGACACCGACTTGCAAGAGTACGGTGGCTCTCGTGATGTTCTCACCTTGTCGAAGTCCTTGTTGATCGTCCTCAGGAAGTGGTCGGAAGGGTTCATCAGTGACGGACAAGGGAACCCGCTCAGAGCGAAAAACTGCATAAATGGAGTAAGCAGTTAAATTTCAGATGTCGTAGCCCGCCCAAACCTGAAGAATTTCTTGTGCCCTATGATTGGTGTAGACCAAATCCAACAATTACTACCCTGAAGAATTTCTTCTGTACTATGATTGTTGTAGTCCAAGTCCAGCGAGTCAAGAACAGAGAGCAAGTCTGAAATTTCAGACGCTGCTTCATGTAATAGTATGACCATTGTCTTCAGTTATTTATGTACTGATCATGACATGTCTTGCCGCCAAGGTCAATTAGAAAAGATGCGTGTTTTTCCTCATGATTTCTTCTTACTTCCAACTCCAAACCGAGTGGTCAATTTATGCTACAAAAGTAGGAGGAGCCTATTCAAAGAGGTGACCCAATACTTCCTAGTATCGTCTTCAATCACACCTGTTACTTTGTTGTATCAGGACTTCTTCTGCACAGTGGTTTACCTACCACGCTATTACTATACGATCTTTGCAGAGTTATCTTGAACCTGAGCTTTCAGCTTTCGGCAGTGAAAAATTGTCAAACGAGTACTTCTGTATCACCGAATGGATGTGATGCTGCAACCGGCAGAGCCAGAACGTACAGGCATCAAGTCAAACGGAATTAAGTGGGACGGATGCAGTGAAATTTACTCCTCCATAATCAATTAGGATATGTTTTTGCAGCTGCGCCTTGCTGTTGACATTAATGCATTCTTCAGCAAGACCACAATCAAAAGTGCAGAGCAAGGGTGCACGTTCACACGTCTCCAACCGATCCGAGTCACTGTTTATTGCAACTAGACAGGATAGCGTGCTATTGCACGCCGTGTTGTGTGGGCATGGGGAAAAATCGGCGAAATGACGTAAACACGATTTTCAACATATTTCTCACTCCGGAAAACAGCAGAAACCGAGTTACGGGTGAAAAAATAGAGGGTAGTGTGCGACTACACGCCGTGTTGTGTGGGCGTAGGGAAAAAATCGACGAAACGACGCAAACGCGATTTTCAACATATTTCTCACGCCGAAAAACAACAGAAACCGAGTTACGGGGGGAAAAAATAAAGAGTTAGAGTCGTAAAAATATCTTTCTTGACGAATTATTAGGGAAATATCGGAGACCACGGTGGGAAAAAGAGGTGGGAAAATAGTCTAGAGGGAAAAGGGTAAAAAATTTCGATGAAGTATTAGGGAAATATCGGAGACCGAGGTGGAAAAATGAGGTGGGAAAATAGTTTAGAGGAAAAGGCGAAAAATTATTAGTGACGACAAATTTTTTGAGTTGAACACATATTTCGGCGATGAAAACATTTTTGACAGTCTTCTTAGAGATGCAAACATATTTACGGTGCGAAAATATTTTTTCCGTGAAAAACGGAGAAAGGACCTAGGCGTAAGGAGTGAGGGCCTATTTGTTACGTTTTTGGACCCATCCGCTATCTGAAAAATTAGAAAAGGGTATGTCCGTGATTTGAATTTAACGGAGGATCTTTCGTAAAGTACCACACGAGGACCCGAACGCGAAAAAAAATAAAAATCTTCCTCACATAAAATCACGAAGGACCTATTCGTAATTTAGAGGACCTATCCGTAATTTGGAGAAACACGAGGGCCTTTTCGCGAAAACAGCAAGCTTGACGCGTGGATGCCGTCTCCTTGCGCGGAACTCAGGCGGCATTCTATATAAGATATACATTTTGCTGTCCTTTTATTGTGACTTAGCAGTGCCATAAATATGTTGCTACCAAAAGGAATGTTCCGCCTAAATACAGTTCTCACACACACACACACACACATATATATATATATATATATATATATATATATTATATTATATTATATACATATACATTAATACATATATATATGTCCTATTTGGAGAATTTTAAGCCAGTTTCATCTTTTGAAAAGCCATCAAGACTCCCAAATAGCTTAGTTTTTAAGCATCTTTTGCCATAAACTAGAAGTCATATATAACTAGTAAAAGTCAAAAGTGAAAGCCGGACTCATCGCTTTTGCATCTTATTGTTGAGAAAAAATTAGCTATTTATCGACAATCTCTTGTAAAAATCTATAGCTGCTTTTCAGCTCAAAAATAAAAAAAACTTTTAAAAAGCTACAGCTCCTTAAATAGACCCATATTCTTTCAGCTTTTCTACGGTGACTGCCTTTCAGCTAGCCGAGTTCCTCCTACCAATATTTAAGAACAGTTCCCATTTTGTCGGTACTGGTTTTCAGACGTGAGTTACTCTTCTTATTGGAATTTATGAACTTCTAGTTTTTATATTCAAGCCCATCACAAATACTCTCAGTCACAAATATATATTGTTTTGTAATATGTACAATCAAACTTTGAAACTTTAGTTATCGATATCTTTTTAAATATTTATATATATTAGATACATAAAACCATATGTGTAGATGTGTCTAGAAAAGTAATTTCATAATATTATAATTTTATTAGATTTTATAAATATATTATAATATAAATTAGTGATTCAAGTGGTATTTTAGGGACCATGTTGATGTTCTAACCGACATGTATTTTTTGTGACCAGAAGGGAGTATCTTCAAAAAAAAAAAAAGTTGACGATAAGAGTAGTGGTAACTTTAGAAAAGCAAATCACTCAAAATATCCCATCTTATGCAACTGTCATGATTACCCCGTCTAAAAACTGTCACAGTTACCATCAGATAAATTGTAAACCCTTGTGTTATATACTATAGTAGTACTTGGTAACTTGGCATCATAATAATTGCGATTAAAAGAAATTCCGCACATGGATTCGTTTAACAAAAATTCAAAGGCCTCACTAATTTCACAGGAATATATGGATTCTAATGGACAATCGTAATGAGCAGAGAGGCCAACTATTGCATGGTCGTTTGATTTTTTTTTTTAACTTTTAGTCGATTGGTTAGCAACAACAGCAATTAATAACGCTATACGCGTACGTATGTATGTACCTGGCTGGTCTTGGCGGCGGGGCCGAAGAAGACGGTCTGGCCGTAGGCGAGGAGGCAGAGGCCGTGGAAGAGGTCGAACACCTCGGTGCTGGGCTGGTGCACGGCGGTGACGACGGTCATGCCCTCGCGGCGAGCCAGCCGCGCGATCCGGCTGACGACGTGGTAGGACGCGGCGCTGTCGAGGCCGCTCGTGGGCTCGTCCAGGAACAGCAGTGCGGGGCGCGTCAGGATCTCCATGCAGATGCTGACCCGGCGCCGCTGCCCGCCGCTGATCCCCTTGTGCGCCCACCCGCCGATGCGCGTGTCCGCCGCGCCCTCCAGCCCCATCTCCCGCAGCGTCTCCTCCGCGCGCTCCCGCTTTGCCGCCGCCGACATCGTGCTCGGCAGCTGCAGCTGCGCCGAGTAGCACACCGCCTCGCGCACCGTCAGCGTCGTCATCAGCACGTCGTCCTGCGTCACGTATGCCTGCACATGTGTATGCGTACACGCACAAGCGATAAGTTCACGACCATGCATTATTTTAATTTCTCGCACATGCTCAAATCAATATCAACGAAAACGAGATTCTCCGAACCACCATGTCATTCATGCATGGCTTACCGATGTTCCAAACGCCAGCTTCTGCCTCCGGCCATTGATCAGAATGTCTCCCTTCTGGCTCACGTTAGAACCTAACCTTCCTGTACCACAAGAACGTAACATGGTAAGCACGCAACACGTAAAAATTACATCTTATTCTTAAAAAAATAAAAGAGAGGTGTTTTATGCATCTCTTTTTAAAACTTGCATAAATATTAAAATATGATAAATGAATGATAGGTATTGATTACTTACTCATTTTGTTTGTTTTAAGATATATTTGTACGGTTTGTATTAAAGGAAGATACCTAGAGATATCGCTACAACTATGAATGAAATTTTTTTGCTTAATTTGTCGTGAAGATTGATAGAAAGGCCAGGTCAGGGTGGTATCGTTTATCTCATGAGTGTGCAGAAAAGATTTTGTAAGAGTTACGTGCATGTATACAGTACCTGCTAAGGCATCTAGAAGAGTGGACTTGCCGCAGCCGGACGGCCCCATGATGGCGAGGACCTCGCCGGGGAGCGCGTAGCCGTTGAGGCCGCAAAGGATGGGGACGCGGCCGCCCTTGCCACCAGCCGCGGCCACCCAGAGGTCCTCCCACGCGAGGACGACGCCCTCGTCGGTCCGGCGCAAGGAGCTCTCGCGGACGACAGCGGCGCCTTTCCCGACTCCCCGTTCTCCACGGTGATCTCCAGCGAGGACTGCGGCTGGGGCAGCGGCATCGGCAGGAACGGTGGCGGCGCGAACGAGCGCCCGCTGCCGAAGGAAGCCGTCGGTGCTGCGTATGGAGGCGCTGAGCTCGGAGGCCGTGTCAGATGGCCCCTCGTCGCCGGCGTCAGCCGGGCGGCTCTGCCGCCTCGGCGGGCTCGGCGTCCACCTCGGCACGGCGGGATGCTGCTGCTGCTCGGACGCCATGTGGAGATGCTTGACGGTTACGTAGGAGCTAGCGAGTAGTGGCTAGGTAGCTAGGTGTGTACGTTAATCTTGTGCTCGTTGTGGTCGACAGGTCGAGTGTGAAGAAGAGTATCGAGCTGGGCTGTTTAAATAGAGGCTGAGCTGGGCACCGGCGAGATGAGGTGGTTGAGTGCAATTAATTATTCCCAATTCGATTCAAAAGTAGTGGATTTAGTTACTGCTATTGGAACATCATGACATGCCTTTTGAACACAGGAGCGGGTCAAGAGTGGAGTAACTTTTGCTTTACGGTGTTGTTTTCAACTCCCTTTTGTACCAGGAACGTGTCCACGTAAATTTTAGTCAAGAGATATACGCTACTGATTGCCACCTCATACCATTTCTTCTTCAGCAAAAAAAACTGTTCAAATAAAAAAGACCATGCAAATTCGAAACTATAGAAACTGTAGTCATTTGATAATATGGTGGTGCTAGTGTTAAAATGTTGGATATTCAAAAGGGCATGTTTTGTGTTGTGCTGGCCATTGTTTGGCTATTATCTATTTTGATTTTGCTGCTCCTAAGTGTCCTGTTTTTTTTAGCTCTAGGTCGATTTTCATGATTAACTTTGATAATTGAGGCAGGTGCGTATATGCAGGTTTTGATCCTGATTTTGCGGATAAAAGATATATATGACTTAATTAATACTTAAGAAAGCACAGCTCAGCTAACACCTGGTGTCTACTTTTACTTTGTTTGATACTAACTAAAATGATTGCTAAACTGCATGCACAACACTGCAGTTTATGCTGTGATCCATGCTACTTTCATCACAAGCAGTCTATCCCTTATCAGACAACTCAGATGTCATCAACAACATGAACGGGATGAAACGATAATAATTAATGCATCTGGCAGCTCCGGACCATGCTGCTTCATTGCCGTACTCAAGTCGTAGGATTCGTAATTTGCCAGCTTTCCAAAGAGGAAAATAAATCGTAACCGGCCGGCGTGCTTCTCTGCTCTTTCGTTTAGGGCTGATCGTGCGCTAATTTAAGAGGGGGTCATCGCCAAGCTGAAAGGCGTTGACCATCCGTTCACGTTCCAACATTGTGAGGTGCCATGTGCACACATGGCTTTATTTTCTGCCATCTTGTGGATGTAACATAAAATTTGGATTTGATATTGCACAGCTGATTTTTTTTTGGATTTATGTATGAATCACTTCCTCCGTTTTCTTTAGCTTGTTGTCCTGGAATAATTAATGCGTACATGCAGTTGACCTCATCGAACTTTGATTATTAATATACATAAAAATATTCAGGTTTGCCATATAAATATGACATTGGTTGATTTTTCATTAAAAGTACTCTGATACTCCTCCGGTCATAAATAGTTATCGTTTTGAGCGTGTGAGACTACGTGAAGATTAACTCATGGATGTGTAATGAATATTTGACATTTGTTAGGTTTATGTCGATTTGTGTAAGTTTGTTTTAGTTTAGAAAACTGAATTTGCAATTTTGGATTGCAGTCGGCCTTCCCAGTGAGCTTGAGCGATACATTTAATTGATAATTCATAATGTGTTAATTATAAATTGCATATCTTGTGAACAGTATTATGTGATGGGTTTCTCTTATTTATGATGGTTGTAGAACTTGGAACTAGGTCATGATGAGGTGGAGATTGGGACAAGGGTTCAAAAATTCGTCGAAATTTCGATTTGGGGCAGGGCGAGATTTGAACTACCGGCCGAACTTAACAGTCTTAAAAATTTTGAATTTGCTACAGTACTGCTACAGTAATTTGAACCCGGATTTTTATGTTTTAGGACCGGATTTGACCGGAATTAGTCCAATAACCCTTAAGAAAGTCATCTTACATGAAAATTTGTTTAAAAACTAATTTTTTGAGATATTTTAAAATTTAGGCAGAAACACTGTCAAATTTTTATAAAATTATATAAGCTTGATAATGATTTGAAAAATTTATGGTACTATCCTTAGTAGTCTAGGATCATACATAAAAATTTTCAAAATAATTTAACTTCATTTGTTATCTTTAAAAAATCAAAAACAGAATGGACATAATTGAGATAGTAAACTTGTTAGATTTTTAAAATTTTCTCGAGTGTGATCATGATCTAAAATTTTTATGAAAGATTAAGAATTTCCTCATTAATATTTTACAAATTTTTTTTAAAAAATAAATTTTTTATTTGGTCAATAAAATCTATAAAACCATTGAACTTCATTTGTTATACTATATTGTAAAAACCAAAAGAGAGAATATAAATGCTACTGTGCCTTGTAAGAATTTTATAAATTCACTGGAGTGTGATCATGATTTAAAATTTTTATGAGATCTTAAAAACTTCCTTATCAATATTATGTAAAATTTTCATAAATTTTAAACCTTTTTTTATTGCTAAAGCAAATCTATGTATTGATTATCGACTTTTATCAACACGTAACAATCATCGTAATTTTTGGAACATCTTCAAGCATTATAATCATATTAAACTTTTTTGAAATAATTAGTGATACATCAGGACCTTCCACAAAACACAAAAATTTTCAAAATTTTTCGACTTGGTTTGGACTATTTTTCATTCCGTTCAAATTTACCGGTAAGGCTTTTATCAGGATAGTAGAACTGTCCGAATTTTTAAAAATTCTTGAATCTTGATCACTATCCAAAACTTTTATTTAAAAATTATTGATTCATAATAATCATGCACAAAAAATTTTAAAATTTTCTAATGTTTTTTGTACCATTTTTCATCTGGTTCAAACTTAGGTCAACGTTTCATCTCGCATAGTACCAATATTTGAATTTTTAAAAATTCCACAGACCTGATAATGACCTGAAAATTTTATGAGAACATCTCTAATGTGTCAGAAACCTTCAAAAAAATTTCAAAATTTTTTGACATCTTTTGAACTATTTTTTATCAGTGCAATTTCGGCGAAATTTCGGGTAATTTCGGCAAATTTCAGAAATTTTCGGTGACAAACAAACCGGATTTGAATTTTTCTTTTTGAATTTTGAACGGATTTCAACCGAAATGCCAAAATTTCGGATTTCGGCCATAGACGAGCAAAACGAAATTTTGAACCCTGACCGGGACAAGGCTAGAAGAGATGAGGTCCAGACGGCCAGGCGTTGCGAAAAATGACCGAGGTTAGGAGTTGCTGCGAACCGAGAGGACAATTGGATGGCTGGGATGGCAATTTATGTCTTACTCAAGCGAAGGAGAATCGATGGATCAAGTTTTGCTGATGGAGTAGCGATCAAGTTAGAATAAATAGATAAAACCCGTTAGGACAAATGGATTGTTAGAATGTCAACTTGAGTCTTACTCAAGCGAAGGAGGATCGTTGGATCAAGATTCACGGATAGAGTAGTGGTCAAGTTAGTGTGCTTTTAGGCTATAAATAGAGGGGTAGAGGAATGCTTCTTTCCAAGGTTTATAGCAAGGTTTTTAGGCGTCCTTGTGTGCTTATTTGTGAGCTTTACTCATCTGGTAGTGTAACTTTGTAAACCGTCCTATTTATGCAATATAAATTTCATTTTCTCTACTATTCTGGAATTTACATTTATCATTTACTTTTCATACTCTAAATTCTTGCAAGTTGGTTTTGCCTCTCCTTCTAATTGCTTTTGGATCTTTTGCCGAGAATGAACATTGATGGATGAATTTTTGTTAGATCATATCTCAATCATCTAGGCAAACTTTGTTCAATCTTTGCAAGAAACCGTTCTTTGTGTTCGAGAAGAAAATTTTAGTAGATCGTATTCTAGTCTTGTTTTTCTCTTGTTCGTACTTACTGTGACATGTGGAAAACCATCTAAGATAATCTTGATCATCAAAACCCTACGAACAAACATAGAGTGAAGTTCTTGATTTTTGATTGGCTCTTCTTGTCCAATAGGTGAAAAAAATTATTTGAGATCATTTACTCCTTTTGATCATCATTTTGGTCTTTCAACACGGTCTTCAAAACACAGTTTTGATCACTAATTTCTATTATAATATATTTGTAAAACCCAGTAAAATTACAATATTATAAAAGTATTTTTTAGACAAATATACACATATGATTTTCATATATCCCATTTAAATATTTAAAAAGATATGGATAATCAAAGTTTTAAAAGTTCGATCGTCGCTATATCCGAGCGATAACTATTTATGATGAGAGAGTATTATATATCATGCTTTTAGTAATTTTGGTAACATATATTTAAAGTTGAAATGATTGAAAGTATGTATTAATGGGAGGTACCAATTAGATATTCCTACCGTATGTAAATTCCAATAAATAAAGTACCTATCATGTCACAGATTCACAGGTAGGTCGATCCTAACCTTGGACAACCAAGCACAATGCACAACTAGAATACTCGTATACTAAGGGGTATTCGTTACTACCTTAGTTTTATCAAAATTTATAGAGTTAGTAGAATAAAGTATTTTTAACTCTAAAAATTTATGAAGTTAGAGTTATAGATACATTAAGAGTATTTAAATGTGTCATCTTGTTTACATTTTAGATTAAAAATATAAACTTAATTTACTTTATTTTAATCTACATACTCTAGATCTGAGGTGGAGCTGTGATTTAGAGCTCTGCTAAATAAGGCCGTCACACCATTTACTGTCACCGCGTTCGCTCTGCGCATGCAAAGATCGCCCATTTGTGCTTGTTTATACGGCTTAAATACTTTTTTGGCTTGTTTGGCGCTAACTTGCCATAGCGCTCGAGCATGCTTCTCTTGCAGGTCGCGGCTTTGAGTCGATTCTATGCATGCGTCTCGATCTAGTGATTTTGCCATGCCACATGTCGCGATCATGCATTGGGTTGTAATTTTTTTATAGAAAGACCCGAAAATTCTAGAAATTACGCATGGCTCTTTTTTTGAAAAACCCTTCAACAAAAACAAAATTAGCCTTTTTGAGGAAAGGCCCCAAGCTTTTAAAATTATGTGCAGATCCTTTTTGGGAAAATGCCTCTCCAAAATTTTAAAATTACGTACAAAACCCCAAAATCTGGAATTTTCTTCTTTTTTTGTAAAAGGCCCCAAAATCCAAATTTTCCTTTTTGGAAAATGCCCCAAAATTTTAAAATTATGTATAGGTTCTTTTCCAAAAGACAAAAAAAGGGAACAGACCCCAAAAAATTTGAGAAATTACATATAGACCCCTTTTTCATGAAACGACAAGAAAAATCCAAATTTCGCAAGATTTTTTGTAAAAAGCCTCCAATTTTTTAAAAAAATTATGGAAAGACCCTCGAAAATTATTCTATTGACCCCTGAATAATCTGGAATTTGTCCTTTTTTGTGAAAAGGGCCCCAAATTTTTAAAATTATGTAAAAGGCCCCAATAATCTAGAATTCACCTTTTTTGGGAAAAGGGCCCCAAAATTTTTAAAAATACGTATAGATGCTTTTTCTGTGAAGACCAAAAAAAGGGAAAAGGCCCCTAAAAATTTGAAAAATTACATATAGACCCCTTTTTCCCGAAAAGACACAAAAAAAATCCACATTTCGTAAGCTTTTTTGTAAAAAGTCTCTGAAATTTTTCAAAATTGTGAGAAGACTCTCGAAAATTATTCTATTGATGTGTGGGCACGTTGCGGCTGGCGCGACGTGCACACCCACACATATAGTATTATTACAACCTTTATAGAGGGAATAATCTGTGACCTCACGGGGTACTCACGTCTCTAGATTTGTGAAAACCCTCTTTGAGATACCGAAAATAGTGGCAAGGTCCCAAGCGAACGGGTTGATTAAGGCTCTGCGTTTGGAACTTTGCAGAAAAGCCCCCGTGATTCCAGGGAATATCCTACTTTTATAGCGGGAAAAATCGGTGGCCTACCAGGTGGTCACGTCTCTAGATTGAGGAATAATATAATATCATCCCTATATTAAACTTTGCAAGGTTCCTCTTCAACAAGCGTATCCACGTGCCATCCTCTCCGTTGGTGCCCTCGAAAAATTAGTAATTACGTTTAGATCCTTTTAGCGGTTTTTACAAAAGGACCTTTTAGTTAGAAAAATCATGATTTTTTTCGTGAAAGGGCCCTAAATAAATGCCAAAAAGGCGTAATTATGTTTAGATCGATGTAACTATTTTTCGCGAAAAGGACCTTTCGATTTTGCACAATCGTGACCAATTTAAAATAAACACCGCCAAGAAAAACGAATTTGTATTTTTGCGTAAAGAATTAGAGCACCTCGAAAAATTAGTAATTACGTTTAGGTCCTTTCAGCGATTTTTTACGAAAAGGACCTTTCGAGAAAAACGAAATTGTATTTTTTGCATAAAAAATTCAAGTCAATTTTTTTTACGGGCGCGGCATTGCACGTCTCGTGTCCTCCCTCTGCGAGCGCCTCTAAAAAATGTAGTTACATGTATGTCCTTTTAGCAGTTTTTTACGAAAAAGACCTTTTGATTTAGTAAAATCGCGAAACTTTTGTGAAAAGACTCTAAATAAATGCCAAAAAATTGGTGTAATTACGTTTATATCATTCTAGCTATTTTCTCTGAAAATGACCTTTCATTTTAGCGTAAACGTGGACGCGCGGGCGTGTTACGCCGCGAAAATATTCCTATATAGATATTAAATCTCGAAGCTTTCACGGCTTGTTAACACAGCCATGTCGTTTTTCGCCGACGTGTTCGCTCTATGCGTGGCCGCGTCGCCCGCTTGACTCAACCGCTTATACGAGTCATATATTTTAACGCCATTGCTTTACAACAACGAGCGCGTAGTGCAGCGGTAACGCTAGACACACTCGCGCCGTCGGTCGTGCGTTCGATCCCCACCCGCGATGCCCGCGCGATTTTTCCCTGCACAACGCGTGGAGCGGGGCACCAGCGCGTGTTTTCTCGCGGAAAGACACCCGGAAATTTCCAAAATTACGGATTGGTCCTTTTTTGCAGGGGGAACTCAAAGCTTCTGGATTTTTTTTTGAAAAGATGCTTGAAATTCAACGAAATTATATATTAGCTTTTTTGTGAAGGACCCCGAAACTTCTGTACTCTTGAGAAAAGAGGCCCGAAATTTTCTAGAATTATAGAGTCCATATTTTTGCTAGGAGGCCCTTAGAGCTTCTTTAGTTTGTTTCTTCATGAACCTTTTTTTTTTTGCAAAAGGCGCATAACACCTAAACTTTCTAAAATTATATATTAGCCCATTTTTCCCCAGAGATTTTTTAAAATTACTTCTAAGTTCCTTTCTTTGTGGTAAGGCCTTGTTTTTTGTAGAAATACCGCCCAAAAAACTATTCGAGTCTCAAATCTTTTAAGATTACATAAAATTTATCCGAGTCTCAAAGCTTTTCAAAATTACAACGCATGTAGCGAAAATTATTCGATTCATCCAGAGAATTTTAAAATTACATCTAGATCCTTTTTTCGCGGAAGGCCGGATATCGTATTACGGTACGACGTTCTTGTGTGGCGTCGCCGCACCCGTGTCTAGTATATCTTATGCTTGGAAGTTTTGGAGAGCAACCAACGCACAAGGTATGTTTTTTTTGCAAAAATGCCCTCCAGAAAATCCGAAATCGTGAATAGGTCCTTCCGCCGGTTATTTTGCAAAAAAGACCCCTAGTTCTGCAAATTCAACTCGGACGCCGGTTCTTTAAACCTGAAAGATTTAAAATTACGTTTAGGTCTGGTTATTTCTTTAAACTCGAAATATTTCAAATTACATTTAGATCCTTTTATCATTTTTGGAACAGAAAACTCCGAAGTGAGATTTGTACGGCGCGTCATAGCGCGCTATACTATTTAGTATAAACTATGGCCGAGAGGATGTACTACTACAGCATCACTCAAACTGGTACAAGGACACAACTAGATCGACAAGAAAATATTGTAATTGTATGATAACTGCCCGCTAGCAATTCGTTGGTTAGATACACCAGTCGAGTACGCCCGTAGTAGTACTCTACCATGCATGCGTGCTGCACAAATTGTCTCTGTGGCCGGTCGCCCCCACCACGCGGGCCAGAGCATGCATGCAACACCGGAAAGGCAAAATGTGCATGCATCCTGCTGCCGAGCGGCATGTGTTCCCAAGCTTCGGCTAAATAAACGAAGGTTCCTGCAGCAGCCAGCATACATGGCTGCTACTGCAGCTCGCTTGCAAGTGGTGATTGTCTCTTAAATGCGTGAGTCGACCAACGCATGCACGGCGGCTTGATCGCCATTGTTGACACGTTCTAGCTAGCTAGGCCCTCCCTGCGCTGCATGCAGGACCATCGCCGACGACGTACGAAGACCACTGCTACCGACCAGCTAGCCGAGATCGGGCATCCATGCCATGGTACTTCCTGTCTGTATCCATTCATAACTGTATCCATTCATAACTGGGCGGGTCAAATCCATGAGCATTTTTTTCATACCTAAATGCGTCACTCGTGGCGTGTGTGGCCTCATCCGTATCTGTAGACTGTAGGCCCAAATACTAGTTAGGGCTTATTTGTTGGAGCTTTAGATTCCAGTTTCATCTGAGATCTGAATTTTGTAGGTTAAAATAAAGTGAATTAAGTTTATATTTTTGGTCTAAAATGTAAACAAGATAATCCATCTAAACACTCTCAATGTACTTACGCTCCAGCTTCACAAATATGAAAAAGCTAGAATTTTCAGCTTCACCGGATTCACAAATCTGGAGAAGCTGAATCCCTGCCAAACACTAAGTTTAGATGATCCATCTATATAAGTATAGGTAGCGGTGGAATCAATACGGTCAGTCTTGAAAATTTGACTACTAGTATATGTAAAGATAAATAGTACACGGACTATATGAATAATGTCGGACTTGCAAAATATTTTTATAATATTTATTTTTGTTATTACCAGTATATTATGAAAAAAAAACCACTGTCGAAGTCTTGTATGTAAGAATGTAAAAAAGTAAAAAAACAAACAAACAAACAAACTTACATTTGTGAACGGGGAGCGTGCTCGTCATTTCCAGGAGTACGAGAGGTCAAATGACGGTAGACGCCGCTATCCAACAGCTGCCTGTCCGTACTGTTGTCTAGTGCATACATGCGCTGATGCACGTCGTCGCGAGCGCAGCCCTGCTCGCTGCAGGCTGCGCCATATGCATAGTACACCTTGACATCTCGCGATGCATGGTTCGCCACACCTCAACCAGTGCAGTGCTATACCGAAATATATAGCCCGACTCCTCTTTAGTGAGCTTAGACATAACCTATTTGTACATTGTGCTAAGTCTAGATCTAATCCATTTACACTATTATGATAAGAAAAAAGGAGCCAAAGAAGTATGGGGCTAACATTCTGGACCACCTCATGCTTGCGGTGCTGTTGAGATAGTTCTTCTTGCTTCATTTTTATTGTCAAAATTTTCATAATATTTATCAAAAATTATAAAAAATTATCATTATAAACACAAGTACAAGCCTCAGAAAAATCAAAACCAAATGTTCCATCTCTTTCTCTCTCTTGCCATCGCCATCTCCGCTTCGCCCTCTGCCATCGCCACCTCCCCCTCTGCCATCTCAAAGCGTCAGTGGCAGGGCACGTGCGTCGAGCTGTGAAGCAAGGCGTCGCCAACTAGGTACTCTCACTCGCCACCTTATCTTCCCATTTCGTGCCCTGCTGCACGTCCTGTGCCACCCGTGCCGTGCCATGTCGTACCCATTAGCCCCTGTAATGTACCGTGCCGATCTAAGCACAACCTTTCGAGACGTGCCATGTTGTATCTAGCTATCAAGCTAGATACGATCCTAACAATCGTGACGTACCGATCCAATCTGTTCACATGTCTGCCAGGCCATACCGGCCATGTTCTAAAAACTCGGACCGATACCCGCTTCTTTGCATACGCATGCCAGCATATGCCGCCCAACTTGTCTCGCACATTAATCATTATACATTCGTAAGTGGCGATCATGACGATGACTAGTGCGACTAGTTAGTTTTTGAGACTATTTATGGATCGGTCGCGTCAAAGAAATGACTTATTGGGTAGCTGCGTACTTGAACAAACGCCCCCCGTACTTGGCCGTCTTCTAGTGGCAAATTCGTGACGATTTCTAATTATACAACATGCAACTTAAGCAAGTGGCTAGGAGTACGCGTACAACTAGCTAGTAGACTACTGTAGTACATATCTGCACATGCACCACGTAATTAATTGACGTCAAAATATCTGTACGCGGTGGCGGTACTGGAGATCGAACACGAACTAATCCCCGGCCAAATTAAGTTGCCGAGCACAAAACAAATACGCGACCATCGAATGATCGATATCCAAACATCCATCGTTACATTTATTGTGAGATGCGTCTATATGTTGCTGAGATGCATGCATCTAGCACTCGATCTATATATGTATGCATATCCTACAATGGGTTGGCTTACGTAAGTGATCACCAATAACTTCTTCCTGTACATAGAATTAGCTAGATGGACAGATCAGGATCAGAGAAGAACTTAATTAGCAAGGACAGTGAGAATTACGTCGAGCTTGCCTCGTATTGTCGATCTCTTGAGTAAGCTAGTCCCGAATTAATTAAGATGAAAGGAAAGCCGCGGTAATTGTTGATCAATAAGATCTTTCCATGTCTATTACACGATATTTTTTTAGAATTGCTTGAAAATATTATATCATTACTTTGCTTTTAAATTTGACATAATTTCACCGTCCGATCGGTCCATCCCATTACCATGATTCCAATACTGTGAAAAGCCTTATCCATACTCCCACCACTAGTTCGTGACCCTGTGAGGCCATTACCCTGTTGCATATCTCTCATCTCAATCTCTCTCTCTCTTCCTCCTTCCCTCATACGTGCAGTGCTTGAGAGCTTGATCTAGCTTGATCTAGGGCGAGGACTACTCGTGTGGGTGTAGTAAGCATTGCAGGGGAGCAGCACCGGCTAGCCGTTGTACGGGAGCAACAATGGCGATGTTTGGGAGCAATGGCGGTAGCATTCATGGCTAGGCCGGCTTGCAACAGCATAGAGCTGGTGATGCTTGCAATGGCGCAACAAGCAAATAGGAGTTAGGACGCTCTCCCATGCCGCCTGATTAACGCGCGTCGCAACGAATGCCAAGCCTACTTCGGGTGACATCGATTCTTATTTTTAAGGAAGCTAAGGGTGAAGTTTGTATTTTTGATCCGATTTTCGTGCAGCGTTCTTCAAACTGAAAAAAGGTTAGAACTTTGACACCAATCCTTGTGATTGCAAGTTGGAATATGTTCCTAATATCTATAGAAAGGTGCACACTAAGTTTCACGGGTTTTGGATTGGCCAATCAGAAGTTCCATCGATTCTTATTTTTTAGATCGTGCTGATTTACTATTCACTTGAGATTGTTCATCCGACCAGTGCTGCTGACCAGTTCGCAATACTGTTCATCCAACAATATTCACCGAGACTATTCATCCTATCAATGCCGCTGACCAGCTCACTGTGTTATTGTTCACCCGATCATCGCTGTTTTACTGTTCATCCGACCAGTTTGCTATTTACTGTTCATCCGATCAATGCAGTTTTCTTTGTTTATCTATTCTTCTAAACTCTTGGTCAGGATACTGTTCATCCAAGCACCTGTTTGAATTGTAATCATTCAATCTGATCTCTTGGTGATTTAATTTTTAAAGGAAAAAGTTTATTTATGATTATTCACCCTCTGATCGCTATTTTGTCCTTCAGAACCTTTAGTTTCTCACATTTTTGAGCTCCATGTGCAATCTTCATGTATCCGATGACAATAATGTTCACCTTACAACCATGACCCTATCAAACTAATATATAGCTGTATAGCACTAGTGTCGATCGACTATTATTGTAAATTGTTTCCTTTTTCTTGTTTAAATTGATTACAGTGTTTGGAATCATGAAACTCTGAACTCTTACAATTTTTCTGCTCGTCTTTTGTCTAGGAAATGGATATGCCCTTCTGATGAGCCCGATTTTCTGTCCAGACAACCAGCGAGGAGATGTTCCACTCGACTTGGACCTAAGGCTGCATGTGCACCTACCTGGCATCCTTCTGAATAGCGTGATAAAGTCGTACTCAATTTTGTTTTGAGCAGGTAGCGACGCATACGCATGCTTAATTTACAAACAGGATTTTCAACATGATTTTACAAACCAGCCAATCTTTTCAAAGACATCGATTCAAATTCCATATATGCTTTGTAACTCTTTTTGCTCCTCTTCATTTGTTTACGGGATTTGTTTACATGTTTACTTTAGCTCGTGCACATATGCATGGTTAGGTGCACCCAAAAATGATCGTGCGACGGTGCGATGCGAACACGCGCGAAACATTTTCCAGTATATACAATGAACGTGTATACATATCTATAAGGTATATATCCACGTACGTAACGTACATTGATTTAGTTCATGGCCAGTCATTTGACTTCTTATTAACGGTCTAGTACGTTTCTCTTAAATATCTGAATCACGTATTCGGGTCAAATCATCAACTATGAACTCTCTCATAGTGAAAGGAACATGCCTTCAATTCTAGAAAAAAAGGTCCAATTTTCAACTATAAAGTCCAATTTTCAACTATCAACTCTCTCCTTGGTTCCATTTTCAACCATGAATTTGAAAATTGTTTGATTGAAGACCTCAAACTAACGAAATCGTACATTTTACTCCATCAACCTATATCAAAGTGGTTTTGATCTGACATGGCATCCCAGTTAGATTGAATTGTCACATACGCATCAACATTTGGTTTGGATGGCATCCAACATGGTATCCACTGCATCCCCTTCATCCTCCTCTGTCTCTCTCTGTGCGTGTGTCTCTCTCTCTTTAGTGGGAGGGAAATATGGCATCTCTGGACACCGAGCTCACTGGCAGTATATGAGGTGGACAATGATGAGTTCACCCATAGTAGCGTCATGCTAGTTGGTGGCCCGTGGCAACCTAGCCACGTGCGAGCAGCAATGAAGTAAAAGGCTAGTGAGGCGGCGAAGCTCCTACATACAACATCTTAGATGGGGAACGAGTGGAGGAAGAGGGAATCATGATGAAGCTCTGGCCATGAAGAATCGACCCACAATTGACCAAGGAGGCAACGACATCGTGGTGGATGTCCCGATTTGCAATGGATAAAAAGGGTTGTTCCGTGGCGAGGTGGACGAGCAAATCGGTCAAGGAGCTAGAGTCAGTAGTGAGGCAAGTGGATGTGGACAAGGAGGAGACAATGGCGGCCAAGCTGGCTAGTGTCCATGCGCACCGTGGTGGCTATCTTCCTTATCATCAACGCGACCTGATCAAGGCTTGCTATGCCCAAATCTAGGCCTACTGCCTACAATGGAGGAGAGAGGGCCGCTGGCTCCGTACATCATCTTCGTCGCTAGCTCGAGCTATCTTCCTTGTCACTGGCATGGCTTGATCTAGGCCTACTATGCTAAGATCTAGGTCCACTAACTGTAGAGGATAGGGGTCTATTGGCTCTGTACGTCTCCTTCGTCACTAGCTCGAACCGTCTTCCTCATCAACGGTGCGACTTGATCTGAACTTGCTATGCTCAGATCTAAGCCCGCCCGTGGTGGAGGCAAGGAAACAGTTATAGCTAGCAATGGAGAAGAGGGGGCCTATCGATGGCGGTGCCACCACTGCATGCCGCCATCGAACCGACCTCATCGCCTCCGTCTGACCTCATTGCCACCGTTTGTGGAGAGAGAGAGAGAGAGAGAGAGAGAGATGATTGGACTTAAAAGTGTGATGTAGCATGTAAGTTGTCATACACATCAATAAAATGTGTCATATACGTGGTGGCATCAACATCAACAAAACCACCATTTATATATGAACGATCGATATGCAACTCTTCAACCTGCAAGTGTGCATTTTGTTGATTTTCAATGGATACGTTTAAACCTGCAGCTGGTTGTAGCTAGGATCATTGGAGAAAAGGAACTGGAATATATTTGCCCAATTTTGTAATCTTGTGCGCTATTCAAGCCATCGCCAAGGAATTCTTCGTGAAATTTAGGTATGGATATGTAGATATAAGAAAAACTGACGTCGATCGATGTTGTTCTAATCATACTCTTGGTCTTGGATGTATTTGGAACTAGTGTCACCAAAAATAGTTCAAAATTCTTGCGTGTGCCTGCAAATACATGTAGCCGAGTTGAGGCGAAATTCTCTAGTTTGACAATGTGTTAAGCATGACATAGCATTAGCATATACTCTTACGGTCGTACCTAGCTAGCTAATCTTTCAATCAAAAGGGAATTCGATCTCACAGCTGATAGGCTGATAGCTAGATTAATAGCAGTCTTTTCGTACCTAGCTAGATTAATGGCAGACTATTTTGTCCTTGCATGGGTATATAAATGCTGATAGAGACATTGATCTCACCTCAACTGCAATAGAATAGCAACATAGAGTGTGAAACATATGCATCTCTAACATTCTTCACCAATAGTATAGAGCCTTCATCTGCTTGTCCCATGTACAGTGGTCCTCCAAATGGACACAAATAGTTGTTGTTTTAGATAATGACACGGTCTTCAAAACACAGTTTTGATCATTAATTTTATTATAATATATTTACAAAACCCAATAAAATTATAATATTATGAAAGTACTTTTCAAGACAAATCTACACATATGATTTTCATATATCTAATTTAAATATTTAAAAGATATTAACAATCAAAGTTTTGAATCTGCTACTAATTACAGATCATTTTTTAGACCTCTGCATCTATGACATGCATGATTAATCACATTGCGGCGTCTCGCTAACTAGTGCGCTCTATTCGCCATTTATTAATTTTGACATGCATGAGTACGAGCACTAATACGGCGATTAATTAGTTACTCCATATAGAAACAAGCAATCGATCGATTAGTAGTTGAAATAGGTAGGTATGTTTGGTTGCTTGTATCAAGTAGTATATGTATGAGATGGTTCATAAAAATGTTATCCATATGTTTGATTGCTTGAATAGAACCATCTCATTTTGGACGATATGATACAAATTTAAAAAATATTTCATATAAATGTTGAACCATTCCATTCACCCAAAATAATAGAACTAAATGGTATAGGACCATCTCATCCCATCCAACCTCATCCCACCAACCAAACACGCCTATAGTCTATGAGTCATGTTTTCTTTCTTTACTGAAATAATCCTAGCTATTTTTTTTGAAGAAACTCCAAATTTCTATAGAACTTTTCTTTTTCCCATTCCAATTTTTGTAGAACTAACGTGTTATATGCTTGCTTAGATGGTACCTTCCTAAGATCTATCCTACACTCGTCCGAAATTTTCTTAGATGGTACCTTCCTAAGATCTATCCTACACTCGGCCGAAATTTTCCAATTTGCTTGGAAGACATGGTGATAGTCGTCATGAAGCATAATAATTCCACAAACTTCGTTAACTTAGAACGGCTTGTTGGTACAATTCAGATTACTGTATTAGCGCTGTATGATTAAACAGAGGTGTGGTTGGCTCAAGAAATCAGTGGTGTGATCAAGCTAAATATATCTTAGATCTGACATTGCGTCGGCAGCGCTCTCATTTCTAAGTAAGTAGCATGTACTCGTCATGGTTAGAAATGGTGAATGCATGGTTATCTACTGAAACATTTTCAAAAGAGATGGTGTCATTAGTAATGGTGACGTATCATATCTAACTAAGTAGCATGCCGAACGCTCTCATTAGTAAGGTGCCTCTGTTCTAACTAAGTAGCACGCCGTTCTCATTTCTAAGTAGCAAGCCGTGTTCTCATTAGTAATGGTGACGTACCATGTTAGCATGGTAGATGCTCAACATTTTCAAAAGAGATCGATGGTGTCACAGGCTCACAGGTCATTGCTAAATTAGTTCCAAGAACAGATCATTTTACTAATTAAACACCTCCGTAATAAAAATAAAAAAATCTAATCTAACACAGAGTCGTACCGCGTGCGACATGCACGCAAGCAATATTTTCCGACTGGTCTTCCCCGACGACTTGAGTACATTGCTCCATGGAACTGACATTATCGGTTAGGTCTGATGGACATTTTTGTCATCGATGATCGATCACCGAACTAATATTCAATTCCGCATTATTCCTATCAAAACCAATCAGATCATTCCCTGTACCCACCTTAATTGCGTGCATTAATTGTCATGTGGGCAAATTGGCTCAAGACTTTTGCAGAGCCAGGCAACCGTAGTGTACTTACGTACGTAGTTCTACGCGGGAAAACCGACTCTACAACACTTCTTAGATTGGCACTCTGCGATTTGCCACTGCTCCCGCCGTAATTGTTGCAAGAACTAGCAGCTGGACGTCCGTTCTGATCATGCTGTGTCGGACGCCGGTGTAATATTTTTTAACATCTGCAATATTTTTTCAACATGTGCAATATTTTTTGTGCGTATATTTCTCTGTTATCGAAGAAAAATATTTCACGTATAAGAAAAAATATTTCACAAGTAGAAAAAAAATATTGCAGCGTTCTGAAAAATCGCACGTCCGGCTAGCAATCTGTTGTTTGTTTGGCTCTGATTCCATTTAATTCTCTAGGATTTTCCACTATAGACAATTTTGCCCCTGCCCCTTTTCTTCCTCCGACTCCTCTAGCCATGGTTGCTGCCGTCATCTTTCTTCCCCGGCAACCCCGCACTAAATCCACCCAACCTCTCACGGCTATGGTCGCTGCACTCCGTCTGCAATCTCCACCCGAGTGTCACGTCACCACCTTCCGTTCCACGTGCTACCGAAGCATTCCGCAGGACACTCTAGCCCCCAAGACTAAGAAGATCGTCGGATCCATCGGTTGGAGGAGGGGACGAGGCGAAGAAACTGGCGAGCATCGAAGGCGGTGACGAGATGAGCTATTGGCAGGCAACAGGAAGACCATAGTCGACGACGGATCTGGCTGCCTAGACCGCGCCATCGTCATCCTTTGCGACGGATCCGGCGCCACCGACGCCAAACATAGCTACCCCAATCCCATCACCATGGTCACCTTCTCGCCATGCCATGCAGCTCCACATGGTCCCCGGCCTGTTGAGAGGAGGGAGAAGATGGAGGGGTAACATAGTCAGTTCAGCCTCAAAAGTGGTAAATCCTAAAGAATTAGATAGAGTCAGAGGCAAATAAACAATTACATAATCATAATCATAGAGCACCAGTGTGAGGAGCAGAATATATCCAATTTTCTCTTCTACGTGAGTATGGTGTATGGAGGTATGCTGTTGGTTGTCATATGACTGCATGCATCAGACGAATTCTACGTTTCTCTTGAATTCATGACTCTCTCAGACGTCAGCATCGCGAATTTTTTGCTGCTCGTACGACAGTTCAACAAGCTGCATCGCCACCTGTATGCGTGGCAAAAGCTACTGGGGCCTAACTCTTTACGACTAGAGATGGGCACTGGGCAAGATCTTTTTGGGCTGGCGTGATGTCCGGCTGACCCAGCACTATCTATGGTCTGATCTGACCCGCCTTCTAACGTACCGTGCCATGGCACCACGCACGCTCGCTGGGGTCATCCCGGCCACGCTCACGCCTACGGAGCAGAAGGTGGAGGGGCGGGGGAGAGTACCTGATCGTGCATTGTTGTTGTGGCCACGCCGACTCACCTCCCGCTGTTGCCATGGCCGCACCCGCATCGCCGTCATTGGCCGCTCCCGCCCGCTTGGCCGGCTGTGACCGCGCCCGCCCGTGTCACCATCTGTGGCCTTCAATACTAGCCGCACCAGCTGGAGTTGCCAGACCGCCATCTACCGCTGTGGCTACGCCATGGCCAGATCGTTGTCATGGCCATATGTGCCCCCACCACCGTGGCAGCCACGCCTGCTGACATGGCCACACGCCTCCTCCGCTGTGGCCCTCGCGCCATGGGGAGATCAGGTAGTGCAGTGTGGAGGGAGGGCAGGGGCACCGAGGGAGCGGTGGGAGGGCGAGGGTTCGAGGGAGGGCGGTGGGGGGGGGGCACTGGGGAGACGAGGCCACAAGAGGGCAGCCGGGTGGCCAGGGAGACGATCGGGGTGGGGAGGTGATCGAGAAGACGCTGGGGAGACGAGGGGGTGGCGGAGAGCACTACTATAGAATTGTACGTCACTATCGCTTCATCTGGATCAGTTCTTAAATTTTTTAAAAAATCGATTGTGATAAATAACTTAGGAGATGGTGTTAATAATAATCACAATCGGTTCTTAGGTTAGAAACGATTGTGATGTAACACTAGGCACAGCACAATCGGTTCTTACAAAAGAATTAATTGCAATTGGTTCTCATATTAAGAATCGATTATGATATGCCCAGTGCTACATCACAATCGCCTCTAACCTGAGAACCGATTGTGACGTGTCTCGCTAGGTTATTTATACCCTCGAGATGAACTCTTCTCTATTGTTGTTCCAGAGGCTAAAAGAACCACCGCTACCCAAAAAACAGCACATATTCTGGTTAGAAACAATACTTAGGTGAGAAATTTTGAAATCCTCAAAGTTGGGTGCATGCTAAGAGGGTAAAATTGAAATCCTAACTTGAGGAGATTTTTATTCTTTTTTTCCCTATTTGTGGTTTTCTTCAAAATGTGAGCATTCTTTCACACCCCTTCAATTTTACATTAGGTAATTTCAATATGTCGCAAAGAGAGTTTAGGTTGTACTAGAATTGTGTATATCCTATGAGATTTTACACCCTTTATTTGTTAAGCATACATCCATTTAATTATATACTCTCATGTTAATTTAAAATTATTTTTGTTGTGATATGATGAATGTTAGAGTTTAATTAGGTTGCGTAACCTACGTCTCCCATTCAAGTATTTTTGTTTATAAATATGTTAAAATGGCATGTTTATAAGTAAGCACTCTCGAATTATCTACTTTTCTTTGACAATTCGAGGAAATGTAGTTCAGGCAAGTTTCTGAACTGTTGTACAACTCTAGAGAAGGTTTCGGCAGTATCTTTCTGGTGTTCTCTAGATACACACCCCTCTTGACCTATTATCAAAATGTGTATCGGGAGAACAGTGGGGAGATGTTACCAAATATTTCTCTGGAGTTGTACAATAGCTTAAGAACTTGCCTAAACCACATTTTCTTGAATGGGATTAGGACCTAACCTAATTAGATACTAGGAGTCATCGTTGGTACGTACTTATTTTCTTGCATTGTATACCATTTAATAAGCAACCATTGAGTTCTACTTGTCCGCGTTTCGAGTAAAAACAAAGTCTACACTTTTAACTTGATCAAGAAAAGACCGATGACCTATGCGATCAAGCAAGCTTTGTAGAAGTAAGTACAATATTCCTCTAACCTAATATTTTATGTATTTAACTACGTTTATTTTTTTTACTCAATAGCATCTTTCTAATGTATGTAGGGGTTTCTCGCCCCACGCCTTCGAAAGAGGATGACACGATGACAAGCGGGCGACATAAGCTGGAGTAGAAGCACTTTAAGGTACAAGTGCCTAGCATGATAGGATTATTTTTTCTAACATCTATTCTTTGTCTCTTAATTTTATTTTCTTTCTTCACAGTGTCATCAACAGGTAACGACGACTTGTGCGGCTTTTACGTCATGCATCACATCTTCGCTAGTATTCAACGTCACGTAAATTTTTTCTAAGATATATGTACATGCATAATAATACACTTAGTTTTTTAGAGACAAATTTTAATACTTAAATTAGTGCACTCATTTCTATTTTGTAGAAGATTGATATCCCCTGAAGAGCTTACAAAGCAAAGAACTCAACAAATTACGAGACCACTTATATCAGTGGTACTGGATATAAGTTATATCAAAGGGCAATAGGTTTAGAGATTCTGAAGGCTCCTACTAGTCTATATGAAAACAATATTATATATGCGAATGCAATATACATGTGTACCGATTGTTATGCATTTTTGTGTGCTATATTGTGAACGAATGTGATATGTGTATTATAAAGTATTTGTATTCTATGAATATGATATGCGCATACTGTGTGTAATCTATACTAGCTGTATGAATGTGATATGTGTATACTGTGTTAATATGTGTTGTTTTCGAGAAGATGCAAAAATGAAAAATAGCACACTCCCTCATCACACCGATTGTGATGAAATCAATTCTAGCTCAGAACCGATTGTGCTAATTGTGATGACGCCCTCATCATAATTGATTCTAGCTTAGAACCGATTGTGATGACTTTATCACAATTGGACAAAAGCCGACTGTGACAACACCTCCTCATCACTATTTAATGGTTGTATCGCTACCTGAATCGACTGTGATGATGAAAAAGAACCAATTGTGATGTACATTTCTATAGTGGTGGAGGCAGAGGCCCGAGGGGCAGTGAAGAAAGAGAGAGAGGGAAAAAGAGAGGGAGAGAGTAAGAGATGGAAAAGAGGGGCAAGGCCGCAGGGTGTGGGTTTTCTATGGAAGAGAGAGAGGAGGGAAAAAGAGAGGGAGAAAGAGGGGGCAGGGGCGCGCTGCACGTGAGTTTTTTTGGGGAAAAGGAGAGAGAGGGGGGAATGATACCCCAACAGGAAGATTCATCCAATGGGTACAAAATTTTCAGAGAAAGACTCCGCAACATTTGGCGAATGACAAATGGACTGTGATGTGACGCATGAAAAAAAATAAAGCTAATTTTAATGTTCGCCTGGTTGATTCCATAATGCGCCCGATTTCAACGGGCGATTATACTCGCTATAAAATCAGCTCAAGCGCTCTCATTTGTTTAGCACTTCAGTACATCCATCGCTCTCATTTGTTTAGCACATCCAGCTGGTTCTCTCATTTTTCTCTCTATTTGCTCCGAGTTTGCTCTCTTTTTTGCTCTCCAGTCACGAATAAAATATTTGGCAAGAGCAAGAGTAAGAGAGTATGCCCTCGCTCTCCAAGTCCTCCTCGTCGGGATCAAGAGATCGATCCATACCAACTCTCTCGAAGTATGGGAGACTATGGCATGGATGACCATCATTTGGATGGTATGCATGGCATTAAGGATGCCTCTTACATTCCCGAGGGGTGAGCGTCGGTATTCGTACTGGGCTATGATGGTGCTACATCTATGCATCTGCGACATGTATCGGTATCTGACTCTGACTTGACCTCTGCTGCCATTACATCAGTGCATTTGGGACATGCTTTCATACCTTGCAATCGATGGACATGATGCTGGCAAAATATGGATAGAACCGTCGAAATTGTGGATGGATATGAAGTAGTGTATGCTATTTATAAATACTGTCAATTTAAATTATCTGTACGTGCATGTGGAGGAATACATCATGTCAAGTGGCACGCAGAGGCATACTTGAAAAAGATATCGGCAGAACAGATGCCAGGCAAGGGCGTTCAGACACAACTCAACTTCAACACCAATGGTTCGGTAAATACATGGGTATACAACGCCGATATAGTTAGAGACAAAATTGCACACTACATAGTTACGGAGGATCTTCTACTTAGAATGGGTGAAAGCTCTAATTTTGAAAGGATAGTGCAACGTCCCCACAATGCCAACACGTTAGTAGGAGAACAACTACAAGTGAAATATACGCAATGTACATAAATAAATTAGCAATGTTGAAATAGGTATTCACGAGAGTTAGTTATTCCTTTGTCTTGACATCCGATATATTGACTTCCTCCTATCAAAGAGAACCTTATCTTAGCGTTATCACACATTACTTGGACAACGACTACGTTCTAGACAAAAGGGTCTTAGAATTTAGGCCAATCGATGAGGCACACACCGGGGAAGTTATCGCCAACCGTGTACTTGAGGTTATTACTGACTTTAACATAAAAATAGAATTATTTTCATCACTCTTGACAATGCATTAACTAACACGATGGCTATGGAGCATTTCTCACCGTACTTATAGGCTTATGTTGGAGGTTTCATACTCCATTAGAGATGCACATGTCAAATCATTAATCTCATTGTACAAGCAGATTTGGATATAATGAAACCTAGTTTGAACAATATACACAATGCTATCAATTTTGTTACAAATTCGACTATAAGGTTTGTCTAGTTCTCAGAATACCAAGAAGATTCAACCTTAATATAAAGGTTAAATGGAACTCTAAGTATGCTATACTAGAACGGTATAAGGACTATAAGCATATTATCGCTGTCTTCGTCAATTGCAATAATAGTAAATCATTGGTTCATAATGTGGATTGGAAAGTTATCCGTCATTTTTGTCAATTTTTAGAAATTTTTACAATATAACATGTTATCTGGTATGTACTACTCAACTTCTTGCTTAGGTATCGAGTGGTTTTAGACTATTGCTATCAGTTTCAAAGAAAATAGAGATAATGATATTTTACAACCTATTATAGAAACAATGGAGAAAAAAATTTAAAATATTTTCAGCTATTCCACATCTTTATTATTTTGCTACTATTCTGGATCAACGGAGAAAATTAACTAATTTGCAGGACGTCTTCAAGAGAATAGGTGAAACATTCGATCTTAATTTTTCTGAGGCCTATATAACGAGTTTGTTAGAGTTTTCGATAAATATTACAAAAGTTTTTGCAGAAAAAGTAAAGCAAAAAGATCACCTCAACAACGAAACAAGCACAAAGCAGTTTTACCGCTTCAAACATATGGAAGAAGCTAAAAGACAATACGTCTAATTCATCTTTCAAAGCGTTGAGCAAGTCACAATGGAATCTATAGGTAGAGATCAACCACTACCTCGAGACGTCTTTCGTGGAGAGCAAGTTTGACATGGACGAGGATAATTGACTCAGCTTGTTCTTGTGATAGAAGAATCACAAACTTAGTTACCCCTTGCTATCGAATTTTACACAAGACGTACTTGTGGTTCCTGTATTCACTGTCTCATCGTAAGCCACTTTTAGTTTGGTGGAGAGAATACTTGAGCTAAAGAAGTTATCTCTCAGGTCTGCAATGGTTAAGGCAATTACATACCTTAAAGATTAAGAGTGTGCTGATGACATGACATAGCATTAGACCGAAGATCTGAAGATTACGGGCGCGATTGACCATCTTGGTCTCAAGTAGTCTATGCATATTATATAAATAGTTATTGTACTTTTTTCCTTATTTGGGGTGGGGTACTCCATATTGGTGTGTAAGATTTTTAACGAGATAATAACTACGTATCTATTTAAGAATGAATAAAATTTACTTCTTTTTTTTCCTCAACATTTGTATCTATTGCCTCAGCTCCATGCATCTCCGGCTCCTTTCCTCTTGTCGCAATAGTGCAAATAATGGGTCTATGTCGATCGCACAAAACACAAATTGACTATGTCTGGGCTCGTTGAAGGTGAGTCAGACTAGCATAGCGGGCATGATAGGCTATCCTGATCTAGTACGGTTCAAGTACAAAGCATAATTGGTCCGTTCCAAACCAAAGCCAACTCAGCATGACACCCATAAACATATCCCAAGCCTGAGCCAACTCAGCACGACCACAACTATTCATGACCTTTTCAAACTTTCCTCCATCTTGTGATCGATCGATCGTCTATAAACATGTCCCGAGTCGGTCAGGCAGTCACGACGTTTCGCCGGCCGTTTCATGTCTCGTCGTAGATAACTTGGAGCCGACGACGTACGAAGTGCGTTAGCATCTTCGAAAGTCATCACGGATTCACGGTCGTCGGCGCACGGCTAAGTCCCGGCCCTGTAGCAACAGAGCACGTTCGATCGTGGAATTTGTTTTTGAAATAATATATATTTAATGAAAAAATTACAGAAATAATATGTTACAAATAAAAATGACAGTTCTACACACCTGTTGCACATCTAATTTACGACAGGCTCTCTGTAGCAATTCCAAATTGCGACGGAGTCTCTGTAGCAATTCTAAATTGCGACGGAGTCTCTGTCGCAATTTGAAACGCATTGCATCTCGCCCAACGGTTAGCAGCTTTTTGTCGCAATTCCAAATTGCGATGAGACCGCCGCAAATTGATGTCTGACGGTGTGTAGAACTATCATTTTTATTTTTAGCATATTATTTCTGTAATTTTTCATTAAATATATACTATTTTTTTAAAAAATTCTTCGATCGTGTGCTAGTTTTTCACGAATCTTAAAGCGAGTCAAGAGTAGTCGCAGTCGTACGTATACGTCGACGCACGACCTCATCCGCTCTAGACTGCACACGCTTCGATGCGTCATTTTCTTACTGGTTGCTCCTTCAACAAGCTTGAGCTTTTCTAGCCTTTTATAATTTTTTCTCAAATCTAGTTCTCGTAGAAATATAATTATAAAAATATTTTCTGATCATAAAAGTGTTTAGTAATATATGTTATCTATTGTATTCTATAGCAAGGTAGCAGGACCTACCGTGATGCCTGATGCTGCGGTACAATGCACGACACACATCATGTACCAGCCCTTCCAAGGTTAGAGAAAAAGACTCAAGAAGTCCAACATTGGCAGGGGTAGGCGCCGATTTCGTGCGGGCAACACGACGCACGCGGCCCCTTTGGCCGGGTCGGCGACTCGGCGGCAGAGGAGAGGAGACCGAGTTCTGAGGTACAAATCCTAGAAAAATGTCCGGGTCTGCTCTGCAGGCTCAGCTTCGGAGAATCTACTAGCTCCAGCCATACAAGTCCAACCCTTTGACCAGTTCCGTGGATTATTCAGGTTTTGCACAAGGTTTTCTTCCATCTGGGCCAGTGTTTCTTACGTAGAGATTTCTAAGCACTGGTTTCTCCTATTGACAATAGAGATGATGCAGACCGCTGAGCCTGCACTTGCGGATACGGCACAGTAACCATGCTCGGCAATGAAAAGACTGCCACAAGCACGCAACCTGCCGGATACAAGCACTAAAAAGACTGCCAAAAGCACGCACCCACACAGACGATCAAGATGTCTCTCAAATTATCTTCCCAAAATTTATCAGATTTCACGGCCAAGAGAGTTGAGTGCAACACTATTGCTCGCTACATTACATCCTGGAAAGTCGCAATCATCACGTAGTGCAACAAACAACTGCCCATGCTGTGACTTAGTAAGTCATTTGCGTATGCAGTTGTAAGTCTAATCATAATGCATACAATACACCATATTGAATTAGTAAAACCTGTCCAGTTGGTACATGGCATCTGCCGACTCACCATGCAGAATAGATTCCAGCCAATCCACGTTATCAAACTAGCTTAGGTACACTGACTAGTCATTGCCTCTAATCTATGCAATGCACTTCTCTATTACGCCATAGCCTGCAAGTCTACGCTTGCACACGTACTTACCGCATCAGTAAACATTCGACAGTCTCGTCTGATGCTATGCTTCGCCATTTCAAGTCTGCAATTGTAGCACGTCATCATGATGTACACGAAGCGCCGTCGATAGCTCTTATGATTAACTAGTCGATCTATGACATCCTGCATGACAGCTATGCGCAACTGCTCAATATCTTATACGTCACATCAGACACGAAGTCTCATGTGCTAGTTTACAGCTGGACTCAGCCTACAGCATCGACCGATGCTTCATTGCTGCATAGCTATCCCACTGCTTCCTACATTATGGTCCATGATACATTCTTGATACAGCATTGCAAGCTTACTCCTGCCTCAATGCATGTCGCATCATTAGACTGCATCGTAATTGACGCTACTGACGATGAAGCCAGTTCGATCTGCTATCTGGCATATTCTGCCGACGATCAACAATCATGTACTAGCATCGTAAAGCGTCCTAGCTGGCTGACGTCTAGTGGCAATCTGCAGATGTGCAACTAGTAATCAACTCGCTCAATTAGCTGCTTCAGTAGGCGTCGCAACGATCACTACATCGCATATCAGTACTAGATTACGTAATATATGAACGGACAGTGGATAATGTCACGTTCAGAATATTAATTGACCATCCGTACAGTGATCGTTCTATCTAGAGTGCGTATTAGTACAATCACTCATGCTTACTAATGTGGATTCATCTGAACTGATTTCCATTACTCACTAGCAGTGCTAGAATACGGTCATACAATATTAGCTAAACTAGTCTATGCAATCTACCGTACCATGACATTCAGTCATCGTGAACTTACTTTCAGCCGCGATACTGAATCGACGACATCCTATCGTATGTCGATCGATGTCTTCACTTCCTCAAGTTTCTGAATGATCGTATATGAACTTGTAGATTTATTGTTAAATGCATTTAGTGAGTCATCACGATCTGACTCTGATTCATATCATCTATGTTCTGACTAAGCTACATCTGCTCTCTTCCTGTTCAGATAATGTGAGCTATCATGACGCCATCACTATAATACTTAGCAATACCGTGCCGCTATTACGGCTATGCTTACTGTAATCTACTTCGCTGTCTATCGACTATCACGGTGTAAGTTAATTTGCATCGAGAGCGAGGTTACTGTGTATGAAGGACTGTCCATGGCAAGCGTACGAGTTCCATACTAGATTGCTGAAGCACAATGGTGAGCCATGCGAATCATGATATCGTTCATCGATCACTGTTACGCATGCATTGCAATGTTCAACCATCATGAGCATCGATTCTACCCATTTTCAGCATATTCACATTGCATAGATTGCTTTATCTATGTCTCTCATCGAGTTTTACTGCACACTCAGGTGATTGCATATGCGAGTCCGATCAAAGCAAGCATTGCACTAAGTACGGTGAGCATGTTACAGAGTTCTATCAATCGTTGCGATTTAATCATTGAGTTGTTCACGCCATCTTTGATCCATTCATTCAGTTTATGCGAATCGAGTCATTTCAATCATTCATGATAGATCTCCATCGTCGTATGTACCCAGATGCAATACTTGTTTAATGAACGACTATTTATCATCTTTTTAAGACTAGTTCACAGTGTTATGTCATTCTCCTTCATCCGATTTTCTCAGAAGTTATCTTACTTGAACCCAACTGTTCTACCATAACCAGTATCATTATCTAATTGATCAATTCATTTATGCAACTACACTATCCTCATTTGCGTTGATGTCACTCATTGTATGATCTTTGATCCTATACTATGTCTTAATTGTCCGGATCTACTCTACTGATTGCATTAGTCACCATACTTCAGAGTTCACTGATATGTTACATCATGTGATCATGACTGTTACCTGTACAATGTCATGCCTAGTCATAGAATGGTATCACATATAGCGGTCGTCGACGGACATCCATATCAGATGCCTAAGTATGCTTCAGTACGAAGTCTTCTGATACGTTCAAATGTAGTCATTTGTTTTTAGCGTAGTCGCGACATGTATCAATCGTATGTAATGCATTCAACTGAATCTGCAAGAATGAGTACATGCTTGACTATCTCTGTCGCTATTGCATTTGTCCATTAAGCTTGACAGTTCTCATATTTGACATTGACGTGACGAGATCGATACTGCTAATCTTCAACAATTCAACATGCTTAGAAGCACTATGATACATTATGCATTCACACTGTTTGTACTATTGTCTGAGTAGTCAATTCAGTTGATAAAGAACTAAAAAACAAAACGGCAGCAACAACGAGGCTAAACGATTCAGTATTTACTACTTTCTCCACATACCAGGAGCCTTACGGACAGTCCCATCACCACTACAAGGCACATCACACAGTACACAATCAAATTCCAGCCTCTGCAGTTTGGACTCATCGATACATGTTTCTGAACAAAACTTTGCAATATTACAGCCAGGAAAGTTTTGGGCTTCATGATTTGTAACTATCAGGTTGGCTGTGCACATTCTCTTTGTCTGATGAATTAGAAGATTGCATCTCTGCACATCAACATCGTTAGAAGATCGCATCTCTGCACATCAACATCATTAGCTACCACCTGAGTACAGAGTAAGAAGCGCAAAGAAAACAGACGATATAATCAATGACTTCTTTTCTGAAAATTAATAGAAATTATAAATAACTATAGCTGCAACTGTTGTACTCCTTCTGTCCAAGTTTATAAGATTTATTTTTTTAATAGTTTTGCCCATAAACATAAGGCTTGTATGTAGATTTAATGAAGCCTTTCCTTCTATACCCTATTTATTCTCTCTAACCATATGCATTTATTCATTACCACCCACACAAAGTATATCTCTCATCTTCCAAGATAATTAAGTAGAGGGCATCTAAATCATTTTGTCTCATACCATTCTCAATTTCAACATAACCTTAATCCTTGTGCAAAGTCAAAATACGCCTTATATTTTTGAACAGAGGGAATATGTAATATGTAGTGAAATGCACCATGGCATTTGGAAGTAGTCCGGGCTTTGTTGACTGGTGGATCATCTCAAGTAACTGAAAAGTTTTAGATCCTGGAGCAGCGCACACTGCATAAGATCACAAAATTCATGAGGTTATAGTATTTGAGAAGTCTTCCTCTCAAAATAAAAACTGAATACTGTAACTAAAAAAATACTGGAACAGCCCTTCCTTTAAGAGCGAGTTCCACACAGATAAGTTTAAGGCAAAGTCGAAAAGAAAAGGATGGGCTTAAATGAGAAATTCAGCTGCCTTATGAACATAAGGTATGGTACTACAGTTCCAAATGGTGGATGTTCATTCTTTTTTTTTTCTTTTTTTGATTTGTTATTGATGCTTATAAAAGATCATGTTCCTAGACTCCTAAACTTTTTTTAGCAACTATTGCACAAGATGTTTTATTGGGCATTTAGGCTGGAACCTTAAAAACAGGATTATGGAAGTAGCCAATAGGCAGTTTGAGAAAGAGGAAGCCAGTTACATAAACTGCACAACATGCGAAATGATGGACAAGATGAACGGATAAACATACTGTCAAGAATATGATGGTCAGGTTGCACATTCAGAAACAAAGGTGGGACCTGCAAAAACAATATATATCATTGAAACAAGAATTGAACCAATATAAGTAAGGCATCATAGATAAACAATATAGCACATCTTCGAAATAAATATAAGGCACCCACCATGCTGACAGCCTCTTGCCTAGTTATATTTCCAACTTCATTCTCTTGCTTCAAGAATTCAAGAAAGCTGCAGTGAAAAAAACTAAATGTTGAATTAACAACTATAACTCACTAGAATACTAATATGAGTGCTTCCAATGCTGCAATCATAGCAAATTGCTGAGCATACCGATGGTCTTGGCAATTTCTCAAAACTCTTATAAGAAACTTCAAAAAGAAAATATTAACAGGGAATGTAGTATGAGATATCAAATAAGAAGCCCAAAAGAAGTATTTGAGAAGTTTCAATGAACCGTTGATGGTAAAACAAAGAATTAAAGGCAAATAATTGATTCTTACAGCACTAAGTTGGAAAACTGATTCCTGCAAAAAATCTCTGAAATGCAGTAAATTAAATTCAACATTTTGGATTTTGTTATGCAGCATTTAAGGGACAATCATGTCCTCAATAAATCATTCGTTCATCACTTTATGCAAAAGGGAATTGCTAAGTTTAAATAGATTTTTTTGCAACAAACATCAGTTTAACAAGTGCATAAAAACATTCATCCTATACTGCACATTGTTGAAAAGGTTCTTTCAAAATAAACATCATGCAAGATCTGTTTACCTCTCAAGTGCCTGGTTTCTCCTCAGTTGCATTCGTGAAAAGTTCAAATGCCATGCAAGATTGCCAGGGTACCAAAGCAAAGGGCGAATAGCATCTTCTTCATGCTCATCACTAACCTGCCCAGGACCAAAGGATTATAAAATAGAAAATGTCAAAGATATAACTAAAAGTTTATGCATGAATTTTAGAAACAACCTCAGTCTCCAAACAACTTCCTGAAGTCATTTTCTAACTGTAAGCAGATATCTTGAAAAATTGACAGCTGAAAAGGCAAAAAAACTTTAGCTTGTTAGAATAGAACAATTAAACCCTAATGTAGAATTAAGTTATCTTCAACAATGCCAGACATTAAAAAAAGGTCTTAGTAAAAATACCAGGCCATTTTGTACAATTATTTTTGCTCTAACTATTAGGTCAGTTGTTTATATTCGTGCAAGATACAAAGGTGAAAAATGTACAGAATATAATGTCTGATGAACCATAGCAGTGAACAGCAGGTAAACCAGAATCGCGTTAAGCTATCCTTTGCTAAAAACAAGAAAGCATATAACAACATGCGATTCAAGTCCATAATTTACATCAAACAAAACACGCTCTTTATTAATTTAGAACAGCAATGGCCAGATATGATTACAACCGAATTAATAACACCAATTTAAAGAAAGCATAACTACCTCGCATTAATCCTAAAGGTAGCTGGCAATGGCTTCCGAAGCATACTCATGAAGTCATCCCACTCTTCCTCGGGAACAATTTGTTGCTCCTGTAAGGCATACACATGTATAGACATTCAAATTTCAATACGGCTTAGCGGAAGCCACATCCACAACTTGTAAGCAATGCTACATCCAGCTTAAAACCAAAGCTATAAACAATCACAACAGAAACAAAGGCAGTGCAAGCCAGCTAGGGTACTATTAGAATAATGTAACTCTGCAGAACAATATTCAGCACTGAAATCGATTAATATAGCTGCGAATTACATAACAATAGCTTATATCAACACATCCCTCACCACCACTTCAACAAGTTATTACATTCTAAAACGAAATCTACATGAAGGTCGAGCTCATACGATCAAAGCTAGCGCTGTTACTGCCATCAAAATTTAGAACTGCACTAGAGCACGCCAAAAAAATGTAAAAAAAAAAAAAAAGAGTAAGCTACGCATCGTCTGAACCAAGCGGCTGCACCTTGTAGTAGTCCTCGAAGGCCGGGTTCTCGGTGGTGAACGGCTGCCAGGACGGGTTCCCCTCGCCACCGCCGCCGCCGCCGCCGGCGGGAGGGCGCTGGGGGTTGTGCTTCCAGACGTTATCGCTGCTTGACGTGGCGGCGCTGCGTGCGCCCGCGCTTCCTGCCGCCTCCCATATCTCCCTCAAGCGCACGCTCTGCAGCTGCGGCCGCTCTCAGCGGCGTCGCGGAGGAAGGTGGCGGTGGCGCGAGGGAGGTGACGGGTTTTGAGCGCCTGCCGCCGACGGTGGGGTTTAGGAGTGGCGGCGATGGAGGTGGGGCTGGGGAGAGTTAGGCGGGCTGTGGTTGGGCGGGCCTGTTGCAGATAGGAAACACTCAAAGTGAGCAACTTATGGGCTGAAATTTTCACACCAGCGGCTGAGAGGCCTTATTAGGATCACTTTTCACTTTTCAGATCATATCATATACAACAAATTTGTCAGATTTTTCTCAATTTTTTCACTCTTACCATAGAACAAAATTGAAAATGAATTTTTGTTATAAAAATGAAATTATAATTATAATTATAGGTATATAGGTTGGGAAGTACATATGGTATTCATGTTGATTTGTGCCTAAACGGAAAGCGATTGCACGAGTGTACTAAAAATGAATGATTTTATAAGAGCGCATTCAAACGTGGAGTTTTGCTCTCTTTTTTCCTCTTTTAGAAAATTACCTAACCATTTATTTGCAATTATTCTGAGATATTTGAACATGCTAAGCTATTTTCACGTTTGAACCTACTATTTTGGTGCGCCCATAGCATTCGTGCATTGTTATCTTGTTTACGTGCATAATAAACTACTATGATAGCAATGGGCTATAATGTTTGAACTCAACTTAAGCGTGTAGGTGTCTGTCGCGCCAGCGGGCTCTATTGCCCGGCATCTCACGAACACTATTCATATCTAGCTTGTAGACGATATTTTTTACAATTCTAATCTGTAACTATATTTTTATAAAAATTGCTTCCTCCCCCACCACAAAAAACACTTGTCCCCTGTTGCGCACCGGGGAGTGTGGAAGCCAGCCCGTGGCACAATAGGGTGAGCGTGGCAATGCGAGTGAGAAGGCAGGCAACCTAGTGGGCAGCATGTGCGATTTCGATGTACACTGTACACTGTGCGTTGTACACTATACACTAGGCCCCATACACTACGCCGCTTCACTACCGCGTTGGGGTAGAACGGGAGGATGCCTTCCGCGCTCCACGAGCATGTTAGCGTATCCTTCCACGCTCACACCTGCTGCCATAGAGTCAGGCAAATTCTGCGCTCCCCAAACATGTCAGAGACACATATCCTCTACCAGGTTACCATACCTTACACGGTGGAGAAGAGAGCTATTTTTAAAAATATATAGAGAGAGATTCTAGACTTAGAAAAAAAAAGACGTACAACAAAGCATATTAGTCACATCTCTCATGTTAGGTAGGAGTGCAATCGGATCGGATAATTTCCAAACGACCGGATAGTTTCGGTTTGGATTCAAATGTTTTTTTGGATAGTTGTCGGATTCAGATATTTTATTTCAGATTCGAAATATTACTATCTGTCGGATCGATATATTTTTAGTTTATTTTTGGACTAGTTTGCATATCCGACTCGACGTGAAGTAGAGGGCGGCCTGGCCCAATCTAGCGCGCGCGGTTAAGGGCTAACGAGCGGCCTGGCCAACAATTGGAAGCCCATGGTCGAGTTTGACGAGCCCACTGGGTTTGGTTCCTCTGGGCGGGGGGTTTTGACACCGTCGTCACCGCCTAGGTGGAGTCCGCTGCGTTAACGCCAAACCAATGAGGAGTTCATCGTTGTTTTGATCTCCGTATCGTATCCAAACTTCCATAACTGCCGAGCGTATTCGAGTGGGTTTCCTCGTATCGGGAACACGATCGAATCCTTTCCTACATGGGGATATCTCTTCCCGCGTATATCTTATCCATCGGACTGGGCCTGAGATATCCGGAATTTTCAAATGCTTTTCATGACATATGTGGTGTGATCCTGAAGTTTATGGTGTACGTCCATATACCATATTTAGATATTCGACAACCCTAAACACCCTGAGAAACCCTCTCTGGAAAATGACTATCGCCAGCTGGAGGCTGGTAATCGCAAGGACCGGTAGTGCCGCCCTTAACGCTCCAGAGAATCACCTCTCTGTAAAATAGCTACCGCCATTCCATGGCCAGTAGCACTGTAGGGCCAGCACTACCGCCAACCCTAGGCCGGTAATGCCGTCCAACCTGACAACACCTCAAATTACTTCAAATTTAAAACTGGATTTAAATAAAACTCAAACTTGAGCACCACATACTCAAACACAATCAATTACTCATCATAAATATGGATAGACCTCTACAAGTCCCTTCACATGGTTTTTACAAATATTTTTTATGGATGGTGTCTTTTTGGTTTTGGATTCAATTTGTTCAATAAATTATGACAAGGGTATTTTGGTCTACTAAGGCTTTATTTGACATGTATATTCTCAATCAGTATCTACGTGGGTACAGAGAATTTGAGCTAGAATCCTGACTCATCTTCGTAAAAGTCAGGATTATAGCTAACCAAATAAGACAGGAAACTTTAATCCCTTTCCAAAACCCAGAAAATCCAAACTCGGCAATAGGAGTAAAACGCTTCGCGTCTACCTCTTGTTCCAATCCATCCTAGGCCTGGGCGTTCGGTTAAACCAAAAAAATCGGTTTCGGTTTTCGATTTTTTAGACAATTCGGTTATTTCAAAAACGAAACCGAAATATGTTTGGAAATTTAGGTAACCGGCATTTCGGTTAACCGATAATTCGGTTTCGGTTTTGGTTTTAACCGAATTAACCAAAGTTTGATTATCAGGAATCACCACAAAGAATAAATTGTCTGACAGAAAAGAAAAATACGCACATCACATCAAAAATTTTCAACCTAGTTCACAAACTCACGAAACTGTGTGATCATGGGCAATAAGCAGTACAAGAACATTACATAAAAGTAATCATATCATTTGCAGTTAGATAGCAGACAGCATTACAACCAGAAAATCTAATGGGCTCTTGATACATGCAGGGGAACAAAAGCTTGTTCCTTTTTCTCGTTGAACGAGAATACTCTCCCAGTCCCAGCAATCCAACTAATCCCAAATAAAGCAAGGCTTGTGAGCAGCCGTGAGGGAGGAGTGAGGGAAATGGGAATTACCGATCGTCCAAATTAGAGACTCGAGAGCTAGGGTTAGTGTTACTACTGAGGATACAGTCATACAGATGCTAGTTCGGTTATTTCGGTTAACCGAGGCTTAAAACCGAATAAACCGAAAATAATTCGGTTATTTCAGACAGAAAACCGAATCAACAACCGAATAAGTCGGTTTCGATTTTTTCGGTTTCGGTTTCGGTTTTTTCGGTTTCGATGTTCGGTTAGCGGTTTATTTGCCCAGCCCTAATCCATCCAACGGTTTCCTGTTGTCAATCTGGGTATGGGAGCGGCAGATGCACCTGTGGCAGCCAGCCTACTAGATGGCGGACCAGATGCGGAGAAGTGGATATCCGTTTGATAAGTCTAGATGAAGATAGGTGTTGGGTGTACCAATATGGAACAGTAGAGCTTGAAAATTTTAAACGTCGGTATACACTTGGCACATATAACTCTATAATCTATACAATTATTTCGTATTATCATAATTTCAATACATATATTTGAAATTTATTAAAAGTAAAATACAAATAGTACTAATGTTCTATAAATCCTACCTTACCAAAATCGAAATCAATCCAATCATCAAATTAGGCCCATTAAAATAAGTGATCTTGTGATGTTTTTCGTTTCTTTCAGTGAGCCACCGTGTACCCGGCACTCTAGACCCGCCTATGTCAACACACCATGGCACTGCTACGACCTAGCGACGGGCAGCAGGACTCCCCGGTACTTCAACGGCACACCTGTCGGGTTCTCAGACGCGGACGACGAGTTCTTCGTCATCTGGTCCGGAGGAAGACTCACCGAGTCCAAGTCTTCCGGTCTTACTAGCAGTTGACGGTTCATAGGCGATAGCTACTGCGGGCCGATGACTCACCGAGTCCAAGTCTTCCGGTCTCGCTGGCAGTTGACGGTTCATATATCGACACATCCTCCGAGAACTGTACTAAAGCATCTTTTGCCAATGTCGTTTTCGTAACCTCTACAACCAAAGTTATAATTCTCTGGAAATGTTTTGTGTGAATCATACCATGAATTAAAGTTCGCAGAGTTCCGGGCTGGAGACAGCACCCACGCGTCCCCCTTGGCAGTTTTGCAAAAAAACCTCTGTGTTTCTCGAAATTCCGGATAGGTCCCTATAAGTTACGAATAGGTCCTTCACGATTTTTTGTGAGGGGAAGATTTTCTTTTCTAAATCGCGTTTGGGTCCCTCATGCGTCGTTTTACAGAAAAACCATTCCGTTAAATCCAAATTGCGAACAAGCCTTTTTCTAATTTTTCAACATAGCGGACAGGTCCAAAAACATAACATTTAGGTCATTACTCTTTACGTTTAGGTTCTTTCTCCGTTTTCCTCGGAAAAAAAAGTTTTCGTGACCAAAAAAATGTATTCAGCTCTATCTCTAGACTTTTCCCTCACCGCGGTTTTTTAGCTCGGTCTCCAATATTTTCCAAATAATTCATCGAAAGAGATATTTGTACAATTCTAGCTCTCTATTTTTTCCCCGTTACGCTCATTATTTCGACGATTCAAAAAATAAAACTCCGCCAGGAGAAAAAATCCCTACGAAAAAATGGCACGCGCGACATGTTACGCCGCAAATTTTTTTTTGTTCTTCCAGCCGTTTCGCTCATCGTTTCGACGATTTAAAAAATGGAGCGCCACCGAAAAAAGGAATTTTTTCTATAAAAAACGATCTCTGATATTTTTTAGAACATGTATTATTACTCGGTGAACGTGTAGAGTATTACACCTCGGTAAGAAAGTTGTCATCTCTAATAGTTTTTCACCCTTTTCCTCTAGATTTTTTCCCCACCGCAGATCCCAATTTCGGCTCCAATATTTTTGAGATAATTCGCTGAATGAGATATTTGTACAACTCTATCTCTATTTTCCCGCTTTGCTCATTATTTCCACGTTTTAAAATAAGGCTACCGTCGAAAAAAGTAATTTTTCCTACGGAAAAGCTAAGACGCTGCGCGTGTTACGCTATGAAAAAATTGTGTTCTTTCAACCGCTTACGCCATTATTTTGACGATTTAAAAATAAAACGTCCAGAAAAAAACTACTGAAAAACCGCAATAAGATACTTTTTAATTTTTGCTTTTTATACACAGCACTCAAATTTCTCGCCTCTAGAGCTTTCAAATATTATTTTTAGCACATCGCTTTATACTGTAAAGACACTCAATTTTTGCATTGTGATTTCGCTACTTCGCGACTTTCTTTAAAACACATCATCCTTAACGAAAAACTATCCAAAGCTTTCATATATTATGTATTGGTCTTTTCTTTTGTTAAACTTCCAGAGCTCACAAAATTTCGCCGCTTATCTTGTATTCGCTATCGATGGCGTGGCAGCGGCCGCTTACCACGTGTCTAGTATCAAACCTATTACACGCCAAGGATTGGCGCTCAACCGCCTAGCCACGTGTCATTATACCTTTGCAAAAACCTCCGCTTTCTTCAAATTGCGGATAGGTCCTTCGCGATTTTTGTGAGACGAGAATATTTTTCCCTTCGCTTAGGTCCTCGCCCAGAATTTACTTTAAAAGCCTCCCATTAATTTCAAATCGCGAACAAGCCCTTTTCTAATTTTTCAGATAGCTAACAGGTCCAAAAAATAACAACAGTGTCTCGCTTCTTCGTTCAGTCCTTTCTCCGCTTTTTCCCGAAAAATGTTTTCGCCAATCAAAACTCCGGAAAAAATTTTTCGCCACCCAAAAAACCCGGAAAAATTGTTTTCGTCACCAAAAAAACGCAGATTCATCGAAGTTTTATAGCAACTTATGGATTTGCCAACGGGTCGTAACCGCGGGTTTTTTTAAAAAAATGTAGATTCGTTCGCAGATTTATAGCAACCCGTGGATTCGCCGGTGGGTCCTAACGACCCATTTTTTTTAGCAAACGCAACAAAAAAACCCGAAAAACATATTTTCAAAGACCCAAAAAGAAATGATGTTTTCGTCCGCGGATTCGCCAGAGGTCCTAACGACCCATTTTTTTAACAAACGCAACAAAAACCCGAAAAAATATTTTCAAAGACAAAAAAACTAAACAATGTTTTCATCCCGCGGATTCGCGGTGGGTCCTAACGACCCATTTTTTAACAAATGCAACAAAAAAACCGAAAAAATGTTTTCAAGATTTCAAAAAACGAAAACAATGTTTTCGTCACCAAAAACACTGGATTCATCGAAGGTTTATATCAACTTATGGATTTGCCAACGGTCATAAACATGGTCTTTTTTAAAAAATGTAGATTCGTCCAAGATTTATAGCGACGTGTGATTTCGGCGCCCTAACGACCCTTTTTTTTAACAGACGCAACAAAAAAAACTCGGAAAAATTGTTTTTGTCACCCAAAAAAACCGGAAAACATGTTTTGATCACACAAAAAAAACAGATCCATCGAAGATTTTTCACCCTTTTTCCTCTAGGCTATTTTTCACCGGTGGGTGGTTTTGCGAACATGTATTATTACTCAGTGAACATGTAGAGTATTAGGCTCGACAAAAGAATGTTGTCATCTCTGATAATTTTTTTCCCTTTTTCCTCTGGACTATTTTTGACCGGTTGGTGGTTTTGCGAAAAAAAAAGTTTATTTTTCCGAGCGCATGCTATCGAAATTCAACCGGCGCAGCGTAGCGCGCTTTCCTACCTAGTAAGTTCGAGTACCATCGCTCCAACACCGAGTGCTAATTTCTTTCTCACAGAACTTCTCTAAACCATGGTTAATTTTTCTCTTATCAACCTCCTACACACATTTGGCCATGGGTCGATGTTTTAGAGAGAGAGAGAGAGAGAGAGAGAGATTTGGCTACGTCCTTTTTTTTCTGCGTATCATTAGTTCCTGCAGCCCTATTAGATAGTTCGAAAGAAAATGAAGAATGCCAGCTCTGGTTTCGGCCCAAGAAATGAATAGAGGTTATCTTTTATAAGAGGTGCTTTCATGCTTTTTTTAGAGGGAATAGAAGATAGCTTGACCGATAACAACTCGCGAAAACAACCCCACAAAACAAATTAGCCCATCGGTACATTGAACCTTATCAAATTTAGGAAAAGAAAGGAGAAATGGCGTACAAATTAGAACTGCCACCACAGCTATCGGATGTTCATAATGTCTTCCATATGTCTTAACTCAAAAGGTGTCTTCGTGTCCCAACTGATTTCACTCATCTAGAAGATATTGATTTGCAACCCGATCTATCTTATCATGAGCATCCAATCCAAATTTTAGAGGAGGCAGAACGTCATACAAGGAACCAGTCTCACAAAATGTTAAAAGTCCAATAGAGCAATCATACTGAAGAGGAAGCCACATAAGAACGCGAAGATCATCTTAGAAAGAAATTTCCGGATTTCTTCTAAACCTCACCAAATCTCGAGGACGAGATTTTCGTAAGGGGGTAGATTTGTCACATTCTGAAAATATAATGAAGTAAGAAATCTAACTCAAAGATTTTATTTTATTATTTTGTGATTTTCTAGATTTTCTTGGATGGTTTCTTGATTTCTTGGCTTTTCTTGATTGTGTTTAAAAGAAGAAATCCATATTAATGATAATTGAAGGAGGAGATAATGAGCAAGAACAAAACCTTATGTCAACAAAATAACGAACAATTCACTGCTCCTTCTGTAAGAGATATAAATGTGTACACATTCTGTGATTTCCCCGAAGCCAAATCCAGCGCATCCAACCAATGCTGGATACCTCAAAAGGCCAAGCTATAGACAGAAGAAGCTACGGCAGTACAACCCTGCTATATATTAGCACGAGCCAATTGTGCAGATCGATACTGCAACCAGTTCATGGAGTTGTGATTTACAAATCATTATTGGATTAGAGCATCTTTAATGGTGTCACTTCAGCTAGTTATAAAGGTACCATCTCAGCATTTTGCTTAGGTGGAAGAGAGAAAATAAAGAGAGAGATATAGACCGGCTACTAATGTATAGTCAGACTATAACTGATTCCAAGGTACTTATTATCTATTACATATGGGCCAATATTTAATTTTATAGATAATACTATAACTAATCCATTGAAGAGGTTGTCTATATGCTATTTATAGATGATATGGATATTTTTTATAGCTAGTACCATTAGAGATTCTCTTAAGTCGGCAGGGTGACTAGAGGAGGTTGTGCTTCCATACGTTCTTGCGAGAGCGCAACTAAATAAAATTAAGAGAAATTCAGTTTTCATTTTTCGAGGGAAAAGATAGGCTATGGATTCGTGCTACAGTCCGTTTCCAAAGAAAGAAGGGGCATGTATGTGTTGAGCCGCTATGGTCCTGCGTTTGGTTGCCTTCTCGGCTCAACCAAAGTCAGATGAGCTCACCAGTCGTAAGAGCCAGTGAGTGAATGCAAGCGATGTTGTTTGGTTGGTTGTATGAGAGTATGCAGGCTACGTAGAGATGCTGTTTGGTTGGTTGCACTAGAAGAGAAGTGGGGAGACAATTTTAAGAGAGGGATGAAACAAATTTAAAACAAATACTAGAAAATCAATAGATTTTAAAATAAAAATAAAAAATTTAAAAACAAATAATAGGAAATAAAAAATCCAAAAATGTAAATTTTAATCTTTTAAAATTTATATGGCAAATGTGGTCTAGTTTTGTTCGAAAAATGTCGAACACATAAGTGAAATCGGTTCACTCATCGAGTTGCTAATCAAGAGATAAAGCAAGAAATAGATGCAAAACTCATTGTTGCATGGTGACATCAGCATGAACAGTGGCTCGGGGAGCTCCCGCTGCATCCGGAGAAACGGCGATTTCTTTCGTTTGGCGCATGCAGCAAAAAGCAGTCACATTGCATGAGCTCATACAGCACATAAGGTTATCTGAGCAACCAAACAACCGTGAACTGCGATGAACTCAACCAGCCGAGCAAAATCCAGGCAACCAAACAGACCCTAACATGATGCCCTCCCTGCATGCGAGTGCTTCGACTTCCTCTGGTTTTCAGCAATGAAACAGGGCCCTCCACGCCGTGTGTGTTTGGTTTGGTGGATGAGCTCGTACCTGAATTGAATCGTCCCGAATATGCCTTGTCCTCGTGTTTGGTTGAAGGGACGGAACCAATCCATCCCGGATGAGATGATCCAAATTTGGAGAATATTCCACCCAAATGTTATACCAACTCGTTCGGCAAAATCGGGCGAACCATCTCATCCCGGACGGGATCGATCGCTTCCGTCACAGGCTTCACGCCGCGCCGGGCGGCTGCCTCCATGCTCCGCGCCTGCGTTGCCGCTATGACATGGCGTTGGCGCGGCGGAGGCGAGAGACTGCAGTAGCGAGCCTCGGAGGTCGGCGCCCGCCACCGCGCCCCACGTGAGCTGCTCGGCGGCAAGGCGGGCCGCCCATGGCGTTGGCCTTGATGAGCTGGTTAGGTTGGCCACCCGAAGACGAGGCAGGCGCTTCGGAAGTCGCTCATCCTGTTCACGAAGTAGGCGGCCAGGCGTCAGCTTGGTTTCAGACTTGCGCTTCGCCGAGCCATGCTTTCGCCGAGCGGCGAAGCTCAGCCTCCTGCTCCCATCGGACTCCAAAATCCCACAAGTGGATTTAATCCCTTTTGCATACCATGGCCAAAAGTTACTGGTGAATTGATGCAGTAATAGATATCTTGTCAGGTATTAGTGATCTAAGGAGATCTCTCTGGTAAGTAGCAGCGCAGCATCTCTTTGTCTGGATGGCACTGTTTCATACCAACCTTATTTTTCAAACCAAACAGTATCTCGAACCATTTAGGATCATCCTATTCAAGCAACCAAACAAAATCTTGTACTATTCCATTCAGACAACCAAACACCCTCCCTATACCATCTCATCCAGGACCATCCCATCCATCCTGTACCATCCTATTCCGTTCACCTTGGTACAACGAACCAAACGCACCCTAAATTGCTGTTAAGACATTTTCGCATCATACGTCCGTATCCAGGCAGAACTGCGATAATTCAAACATGCTCCTATTCTACATCACAACTAGTACAACATTGCTATGACTAATTCTCCAGACGTACTAGTACCTGTCTGTGTTTAAATGTCTAGCAGCATGCAGCATGGTGCCCTCACTGTTCACAGACGGCGTGTGTTCATACCGATACGATTGAGACTGCGAGTGCATGCGAGACCGCAGGTTACGTCCTTGACGGGATTTGGTCTTGGCATCTCGCAAAGCCAAGAGTCCTTGTTCAAAGGAAAAGGGTCAGGCGTAGTGGCTCTATCTATCTTTTTACGTCCATTTCGCTATTTGATTGGATGGTTGGTGAATGAGTGCAGTCAACTCTTATGTGTCTAACTGTCACATCTGAAAATATAATGAAGTAAGAAATCTAACTCAAATATTTTATTTTATTATTTTGTGATTTTTTGGATTTTCTTGGATGGTTTCTTGATCTCTCGACCTTTCTTGATTGTGCTTAAAAGGAAAAATCCATATTAATGATAATTGAAGGAGGAGATAATGAGCAAGAATAAAACCTTATATCAACAAAATAAGTAGAAAACCATATTAATGTCTTGTAGCAGCATGCAGCATGATGCCCTCACCATTCACACACGGTGTGTGTTCATACCGATACGATTGAGACTGCGAAGGCATGCGAGGCCGCAGGTTACGTCCGTGACGCGATTTGGTCTTGGCATCTCGCAAAGCTAAGATTCCGTGTTCAAAGGAAAATGCTAGATGGAGTGGTCCTTTTTCACCCATATCCTTTTTCACCCATTTCGCTATTTGATTGGATGGATGGTGAATGAGTGCAGTCAACTCTTAAGTGTCTATCTGTCACATCTGAAAATATAGTGAAGTAAGAAATCTAACTCAAAGATTTTATTTTATTTTATTATTTTGTGATTTTCTGAATTTTCTTGGATGGTTTCTTGATTTCTTGGCTTTTCTTGATTGTGCTTAAAAGGAGAAATCTATATTAATGATGATTGAATGAGGAGATAATGAGCAAGAATAAAACCTTATGTCAATAAAATAAGTAAAAATTTCTGAAAAATCTGGGTAATTGACCAGGACTTTGTATATAAAATTAAAATGCCATACGACATGATAAATGGTGAAGTGAAAGGCAATTAAATGGGATTTGACAAGTGAACAAGGACCCATTTCAGAATTTAACAAAAATAACTCAAAACTATCTTGACACGAAATTTTATATAATTTTTGAGATGTCATATATATTCACAAGAAAATATCAAGAAATGATAAACTATTTTGAAGTATTTAAAAATTCAAAAATAGAAAGACTGAAATTTAGAATTGACAATGTCGAATTTTTATAAATTAAATAAGGAATATCTGAAATCTGAAATTTTATTGGAGATCATTATAGCCATGATAAACTCAGTATAAAAAGTTTTAAAAATATAATGAAGTAAGAAATCTAACTCAAAGATTTTATTTTTTTATTTTGTGATTTTCTAGATTTTCTTGGATGGTTTCTTGATTTCTTGGCTTTCTTGATTGTGCTTAAAAGGAGAAATCCATATTAATGATAATTGAAGGAGGAGATAATGAGCAAGAATAAAACCTTATATCAACAAAATAAGTAAAAATTTCTAAAAATCTAGGTAATTGACCAGACTTTGTATATAAAATTAAAATGTCATATGACATGATAAATGGTGAAGTGACAGGAAATTAAATGGGATTTAACAGGTACAAATGACACACTTTAGAATTTGATAAAAATAATTCAAAACTATCTTGACCTAAAAATTTTATATAATTTTTTGAGATGTCATATCTATCCATAGTAAAAATATTAGGAAATAATAAACTATTTTTTAATATTTAAAAATTCAAAAATAGAAAGATTGAAAATCTAGAAATGACAATGTCGTAATTTTTATAAATTAAATAAGGAATATCTGAAGCTGAAATTTTTACTAGAGATCATTAGAGCCATGATAAACCTGTATAACTAGTTTTAAATTTTTTTAATAATGTATATCTCTCTAGAAAAATGGAAATAAAGAACACAAAAATTGACCACCATACGTTGTCAGAATTTTTACAAATTTTGGGTATCTCATCTCGATCTGAAACTTTAACAGTAAGACCAACCTAGTCAAAACATCTCACCTGAAAATTTTTAGAAATTTTTGACATAAGAATTGCGGTCCAATTAATGACCTTACCTTGATGTTAGAACGCATGAGGTGAATTTCTTCCTTCACCGACGAGTAGGCCCTTTCCACGGTTAACCAACAGAGCTTACCACCTTGATCTTCGCCGATGGTCCTAGACCCATGCATCAACCACTCTTCTTCGTCTCCCTCGACGCTACCGAGTCCTGGCTCTGCTAACCACCCAATACCTCAGCCATTCCGCGCCTTAACTCTGTCCGCACCATCGCCCTCACTGCTGAGCTGTGTTCTGGTCTCTCCAGGATGCTTTCTTTCATCACCCGTGCAGGACGTTGGGCACTCGCCTTACCTCTCCGTGCGAACGGCAACACTGCAACGCCATCCCTCTTCAATTTCACCATATCGCCAGTCCTTGGCTCCGCGAGGGATGCGTGCCTATCTTCCTCTCCCTTCCGGCTATATAAACCTCCAAATGCTTCCTGACTTCTCACCCTTGACCCCCATTCTCCCCTTTCCAGTCACGCATGGACGAAACCTTCATCCTCACTATGAACCGCCATTTTCTAGAGAACCTTGAGCTCGGGGCTGAAGATCAATTCAACCCCTACGGTTTGCCATTCTTAAATTCATTTGGACACTAGTAATCTGAGTATCTAACGATCATTTCGCCTCTTTTAAAACCAGCTCTCGCCCACTGGAATACCTCCCCATCGCCACCCATCTTCCTAGCGGAGGGCTTCCGGTGGTAGCGCAACCCGAGTCTTCTCCAACCTTGATTTCTAGTAAAATGGGCCGCGCTCACCTTGCTGATGCTGTCAGAGCTTCCAAATTCACGAACGCTTGCTCCGGTGAGGTTGGCCACCATCCGGCCATGGTGCCACCACAGATGCTCACATTATCAGTGACGGTTTTTGGTTAAAACCGCCATAGATATTCACATTATCAATGGCAGTTTTAGCCAAAAACTGTCATAAATGCTCACATTATTAGTAGTGATTTTTGGCTAAAACCGTCACAGATGTATTTGTGGCGGTTTCAAAGAAAAACCGCCACTGATAATGCATTATTTGTGACGGTTCTATATAAAAACCATCATAAATAGTTGTCCCACCATTTTTTAAAGGAGATTTGGATATTTGCCTTCATTTCAAACTTGACGCCATGTACAAATCATGCCACTTTGGAGTGGCATTTTTTGTACATGGCGTCAATTTTCACGCTGAAGGGTGGCAAATATCCAATTAATTTTTTTAAAACCACCATCGCTATCGTTATTTGTGACGGTTCTAGAAAAACCGTCATAATTAGAGTGTCACCTATGTGTTGTTTTGTAGTAGTGTTGATTGATAGATGGTAACATCCCAAAATTTATCCTTTATTATTGTTTTATTGCAATTTGTGAGTTTTGTGTTTTTTGGATTTATTAGATTTTTCTGGAATTTATTTAAATTTATTTTAAATTAAGTATATTGGCTTTTTGTTGAAAACTAAATAAATATAGATAAAATTCAAATAAAGATTTGCTAAAACATTTTATTTAAGACCAAAATGTCTCAAAGTATTTTTGTTATTTTTCTTGGACTTTTTCCGTATTTTTGTTGCCTAAATATAATTAAACTAATTTTGGTATTTATTTTAAAAGAAAATTTTGAAAAGAATTCTTTTAAATAGTGTTGGTCAAGCCCATACTGTTTTCTTGGCCCGATCCACCTTCTAGAAGCCACCCCATGATCGTTGGATCCCGATCGAGCGCCTACGCCAACCCTCCTTCCGCGATTAAATTGCGTACTGGGATCTCGATGGACGCCAAGATCGATCCGCACAGAAATCGCATTATCAAATCTCAACAGTGAATTTGATTGACGGTGGCAAGCGAAGCGTGATGGTTGGACTCCATCGATCTTTTGTTGGAGTATCGCGTGTGCGCTTTGATGGAATTGCTCAGAAGATCGTGGCCGCTTCGGTGCGGACGAGTGGACATCGTGTCATCATCTTCGCGTTCGTGTGGGACTGTCCTATGATCTCGCCAAAGACCGCTGTGAACTCAGAACTAAATCGACTTTATCCTAGGGTTTTGGTGCTATATATAATGAGCGATCAGTGCGCAAAGCCCAGCAAGAAGCCCTAAGGCTTAGCCTCGTAAATCGCCGTAGTCTCGCCAATCCGAAAGTTGTTCACCGCAACCGCCACAACAAAAGAAACCGTGATTCGCCATCGCCGTGGGAGATCGAGCTTGGGACCGATCTTCTTTCGCCACCGCAAGGAAGTGAAGTGCGCACCTTGGAATCATCGAAGATCGGCTGGACCTCGCCAACCGCAAGAACCCTAGAACCACCATCGTTCATCTCATCGTCGACGTCATTCCAGTGCCCGTGCAAGAGATCCGATGGTGTCAGAGAGTTGGCGGTGCGCTTCCCGCTCATCGCTGGTGACCCTAGGGCGCTGTGCCACCATGGCCGAGGTGGCACGGTCGGATGGATGACACGTGGCAGACAGCTTGTTGCCAGGTGGACATGGAGGGCTGATGTGGTGGCGTGTGGACATCCGTGTCACTACACTGCGCAGTGTGCACACGTCAGCTAATGCGGGCCCGCACGTCAGAGAATCAAACGGTGTGGACCGAGTCCACCGTGAACCCAATGAGGTTCATGGACCGAGTCCATGGACTGAGGGGCACGTGTCACATTCTGATTGGTCCAGTTCAGTGCTGACGTCAGTGTGACACAATAAATTGAATTTTCTTTATAAAAATAATTAGGATATTATTTGATTTTCTATTTTTTAGATTTTTATGGTTTTTGAATCTTTCGAGAGCTCGTTCTCGCTCATATTTAACTCCGATTGAGGTGATTTAAATTTATAAAAATTGATATCTATTTAATGGTGAATTTTATTTGATTTTTGGAGTTTATTTGCTCTCTATTTAGTTTAGTTTTCTCTTTCGATTCATGAGACGTTGAGTTGTGCGACGACGGAGGAGGATCCGTCAACTCAAGATCAAATTCGAGAGCAAGACTAGGACATTTGCCAAGGCAAGTTGTGTTTTGATCATATTGAACCCATATTTACAAAGTTGCTATTTTGCTTTACTATATTGCATATTATTTTACATGTACAACTGCTTTTCAATTAAATTGGGACTTAGCTAACATACCTTTTGATCTATACCCTACCTTGTCATTTGTATGCCATGATCTATTTGTCACCTAGATTGGTTCACTATAGTTGATTGATATTAAAGTCAACATGGAATGGTTAAATCGTAATAGTTTGCTTAGCCATGCCACGTCATCATACGTACTTGAATCATTGATAATTAATCTTGACTGATGGAGTGATGATATCTAAAAACATTTAAAAATAATTTCATAAATATTATTAAAAGAAACTTGCCTAGATTTTGATAAAAAGAAATCGTCCTCACCCGGTTATTGCTGGAGATCATCGGTCAGATTTGAATTAATTCCTAAAATTATAAAATACCATATCTTAGGTGATTATTAGATTTTTGTATGTTTTACAGTGTCCAACCATTCTTTGATTTGATTTGAATTTGGTACACACAAATTATTTAGTTTAATTTAGGATTCATTAATTAATCATCTATTAATTTAGCGCATTTTAACATACGCGGCTTATTGAGACATTGGTTTGAAATTTCAATTGTGTAGAGGTATTATCTCCTATTTTTAGTTATTCCAGTAGATGAAATTTTTATATAGTTCTTTATTTTAGGCATTCACTGCTATTTATTCTCTCTTTGAAATTAGTTAATATTTTGATGAATTCCTATTTGATTTATTGTGATCGTGATGGTTTTAAATATACACATGCTTATTTATATATACCCTATTTTCCCTCTTTTCTTCACTTTTCTTTTCTCCTCCTCCTTCACTTTTCTTCTTTCTTTCTTCTCTTTTTCTTTTTCTTTTCCTTCCTCCTCCTCCTTTCTTCTTTTTCCTCTCTCGTTTTCTTCATTTGGACGAACTCCTTGGTTCCTCTCTCCTATCTCTCCCTTCTCTCCATTATCTCCATATATGGCCTCTCCAATTGCGCTCATGTGCAGCACCTAGCTCCCTCTCAGTTATATTAGGGCCGGCTTTGGCCCAACCTTGCGCTCTAGCATGGGCGAGCGTGCTCTAGAGCCGCTCGGCCCAACCCCATGTCGACGCCACCCTTGCCGGCTCACTGCTCGGCCTAGACCCCATGGCCGCAGCCGGTATCCCATCTATCTGACCACCCCTGGCTTGACCCTACCTCCCTCCTATTGGCCTCAGGCTTTCCCCCTCGCCCTCTACTTGGGCCAACTGTGCACCTCGGAGCCCCCCCTTCTGCCATGGAACATTTGTGGCTTGCGCCCCGGGTCCTTGGTCTCACCACCAAGGCCTCGATCTCACCCGACCCGCTCCCCTCGGCCCTTGGAGCCGCTACCTCTGCACTATGGCTTCTATCACTTTCTTTTTCCTCTTTTGCCTACCGATTACTTTTGTTGAGTGATGCTATATGTGTTCATTTTGCCTATTGATTTTTGGGTAGTGCGACCGCTTTGTGTTCTTCCTTGATATCGACTACTTTCACAACCGTGTATGCGTTGTTTCATGTTCTTCGTTAATCCTAATTGTAAGTCATTCGTGTGACCGATTGGCTCTCTTATTTTTTAATTCTTGAGCATATTTAGAAGTACAAAGTGTTGCCTGTTGATCTATAAATCTTTAGTCTTTTGTTATATTAACCTCAAAATAAAATCTAAAATAAAAATATTACCCATATTTTTCAACACATTATTCACACGGTGTATGTTCATACTAGACCTAGGCATTGGGTGGGCATTTTGGGCATTTCAGAGCACAGACAGTGCACACGCACTACCGCACGGCAGTTGAAGAAGATGGCACGATGTGCACAATTCGGTTGGCACAACACGAATGATAAGGTTGTCTTTGGGCCTTGCGGTCGGGCATGATGAGAGGCACGACACTAAGATGTCTATATGGACCGTGCTTGGACCAAAGACGGCACGAAAACAGTCCGCTGGGGCCCAAAGCAAACACGACACAAGGTAGGACGCTTTGTTGCAATATTGCGCCACATTGTGGCTCGCCATACGATCAACGCCTTTTGTGGTCCTCGTATGTGGAGGAAGGGGAAACAATGAAGATGCTAAAAGGTGAAGAATGACGGCTAGAGAGTACATATTCTCTGACACCGAGCAAGCGCACCAAACTGCTCTGTACTAGGGTACCCATACTGGATGTAAGGTTTTTAACCGATAACGGTGACTCTATACTTATTCAAGAATGAATAAAATTTAGTTCTTTTTTTCCCGATATTTATGTCCACTATCTCACCTTCATGCGTCTCCGCCCATTCCTTTCATTGCAATAGTGCAAATGGACTGGACCTGAACTGGTACAGCACGATCCAGCATAAATTACAATTGAACTGTACCTAGGCTCAGCGATGACGAGACAGGCCAGCATAGCATGGCACGATGGACCAGCAAGATTGCGACGACACGATACAGTTTAAACATATGGTCCGTCGTGTCCGTGTCAGACGAGCCCTGCACGATAGGACGTCCATCTCTAGGTCATGCCGATAGGATTGAGACTGCTAGTGCATGCGAGACTGCAGGTTACCTACGTGACGGATTTGGTCTTGGCGTCTTGCAAAGCTAAGAGCGAGCCAACGAAAGACTTTTCCTCACAAAAAAAAGAAAAGAAAAACATGGACCTGTATTTATTCAGACTTTTAATTAGTAGCATTGTCGTGAAAGACTCGGCGGTTCCAAGTCTTTCTACGACTTGGCTGTGTGCCAACTGACCAGTAGTCGGTCTTCTACAATTAATCGTCGATGAAGTCGTCGAACCATTCCAAAACTAATCAATAAGCACAATGAAAGCCAGCTATGGGTGTAGCTAGAGGTGTAATCGGCTCAGATTCAGTTGAATGTCATTTTTCTATATCTTAAACCATATATTTTTGTCGGACTCAAATCAGATATAGATTGTGCGATTCAAATATTTAGCAGATAATATCGATCACAAATTAAACAAATATGGAGCTAAATCGATCTAAAGATCGATATTTTTATCGGATATTGAGCGATAATATATGAATACCACATAAAACACACATATAGAAATGTTAGATACACATAGTGGGCACTTTTAATATCACTTGCATGGTCAAAAGCAAAGACGAGGCTAATAAAGAAAGCGAAGACAGAACTAAAGGGATGGATAGATAGTCACTGATATACTCCCTCCGTTCCTATTTGTAGGGCGCTTAGTTTTTATTGGAAGTTCCATTATGTAAGGCATATGCATTAACTAGCGATGCATAAACAGATTAATTGGCCAAAGATGATTACCAACCGCATGCATGCATGGGCGTGACCAATAAGTGCTCTTAGGAGTAATTACTAACGCATGCATGCATGAGCATGGCCAATGGTCGTCAGTATGCAGAGTGAGCGAGGCATAATTAATCACGGTTAATTAGAGGAAATCGAGAAAACAAAACGCATTGATGATTTATCTTGGTCTTTGCAAAAAAACTTATACGCCCCTACATATGGGAATGGAGGAGTATATGCCGATACCAGAACAATGATAGCCCACATGTCATCACACTTCCCTTTCTGCTCTAGGCTCCGAGCACCACTCCGAACGCTATCAAGCTATGCAGTTGGTGGGCTCCACTGTCACACCCCTCTCCTACCTCACCTAGCCAAGCCACCTCCCCTTCTAAGTTCCAATCCCTTCCTCTTTAACTCCTCCATTGCTCCCTACCGCTTCGGGCCACAAGATCGCACCGCCTCGACCATTATTGTAATGCACGCATTTGACCATCTCGTTGCCCACTGGCAGCCACCTTGCTATGCGCCAACCCTACTCCCTCTACTACACCGCCAACCCATTGCACGCCACTAGGGTTAACAAAACCAAAATTTAAAACCGAGTCCGGTTTTATGGCATGGTTTAGTAAAACCGCTCGAAAACCGTAAAAACCAAGGGTTAAAAATCAAAAATTAAAAAATCAAAACCATTCAGTTCTCAACAAAAACGCTTTTTTAATGAAAACCGCTCTGCTTTTCAAAGAAAACCGACCCACCTATTTGAATGTTCTTCAAAACGGTTTTGAGTGGTTTTTAACGAAAACCGTGGTTTTTCAACGGTATTCGAACACATAATTTTTTTCAAAATTTTTAATTTTTTTAAAATTAGGCAGGTTTACCGAGCGGTTTTGGATCTCGAACCAGAGTGGTAAGGTCGAAAACCGCGGTTTTCGAGTGTTTTTGGATCTCGAACCGAAGCGTAAGGTCGAAACCGCGGCTTTGAGCGGTTTACGGTTTTGTTAACCCCTGCCCGCCACCTCCACATCCCCTCTGTGCCATCATCCACCCCAAGAATCCCATCTGCGCGACGCCTCCTTCCTAGGGACTCCCAAAGACCCTCGCCGCCTCAGACTCACCTCCTCTCATTGCCATTAGTCGGTGAGGTTGCCGCCATCGTAAGGGGTTGGGGGAGGTTGCCATCCACACCGAGCCACCACCCAACCCATCCTTGAAGTCATCGTTGCATTCAATCGCAAGAGGCGTGGCTCACCGTGGGGGATGCTCATGGCGGGAGGTGGAAGGATCACGAGGTGGCAGTGTATGCATAGCAGACACTAGAAAGCAAAGATGCAAATGGGGCCTGGAGGAGCGTGGTGGTGGTCTTGGCAAGACGGGTACCATCACGCCGGGCGGAGGAGGGAGATGGGCGTTGCTCGGTTGCCGCATTAGGAGATTTCAGATATCTGATCAGATTATTTTTGGAAATATCTGACAATATTCTTGGTAAATACTGAACTGACTGATAGTACAATCCCGAATTCAACGCTAAATCCGAATCCAAATATCCAAATTGAATCTAAATCTGAAAAATATCTGACCGACTAGCTTTAATCCGATCCGAACATATCTAGTTGGTCGGCATATATCCGTCCGATTGCATTCCTAGAGCAGTTGTGTCCTTTGCTTCGATGGATTACTTTCTACCACAGGTGGGAGCCAAAAAAATGCTAATAATTCATGCACAACATGACATCTAGCCAACCGAATCCAAACGGATGTCGTGCATGCTAGCTCAGGTTTCAGCCCCAAAGTGGTCTCAAAAGATAAAATAAAACTTAGGTGTACACCAACGGTCCAACCAACAGTATTTTTTCCAGAGAATCACCAATCAACAGCTTAGCTGCAAAAGAATTAGATTCATTCCAAGTAATTTGTTAAGTATAATTTGTTAAAACTGTACTTTGTTAAGTACGTTCGGCATTCCAATGATCTATGTAATCAACCAGGCCCAGAACACACGTAACCAGCTTTTTAAATTGTGAAAGGGAACCGGACAGTGCCTGTTTTGGCATTATTGTCACAGGTCAATCAAGTTCGAGAATGTCATCCACGCGGCTACACATTACATTGCACAGTGATTTACAAGAAAGAACTGTACCGCGGCTCGATCTATTTATAACATCAAGCATACAGCATGCACCCTCAACTCAGAACACCACCGGTCCACAACCAAGCACACCGTGTGCTGCACACGGCGGCCACCCACCAGCCTCGTGAGTCGTGACAGAACCAACAAGTGATGGAGTGTTCTAGTAGGCTTCTTGTGCCTGTCCGTCTTATTTGTGACGGTTCTATATAAAACCATCATAAATAGTTGTCCCACCATTTTTAGGAGATTTGGATATTTGCCGCTTCATTTCAAACTTGACGCCATGTACAAATCATGCCACCGAGTGGCATTTTTGTACATGGCGTCAATTTTCACGCTGAAGGGTGGCAAATATCCAATTAATTCTTTTTTTAAAACCACCACTGCTAATGCTATTTGTGACGGTTCTAGAAAAACCGTCGCAATTAGAGTGTCACCTATGTGTTGTTTTGTAGTAGTGTTGATTGATAGATGGTAACATCCCAAAATTTATCCTTTATTATTGTTTTATTGCAATTTGTGAGTTTTGTGTTTTTTGGATTTATTAGATTTTTCTGGAATTTATTTAAATTTATTTTAAATTAAGTATATTGGCTTTTTGTTGAAAACTAAATAAATATAGATAAAATTCAAATAAAGATTTGCTAAAAACATTTTATTTAAGACCAAAATGTCTCAAAGTATTTTTGTTATTTTTCTTGGACTTTTTCCGTATTTTTGTTGCCTAAATATAATTAAACTAATTTTGGTATTTATTTTAAAAGAAAATTTTGAAAAGAATTCTTTTAAATAGTGTTGGGCAAGCCCATCTTTGTTTCTTGGCCCGATCCACCTTCTAGAAGCCACCCCATGATCGTTGGATCCCGATCGGAGCGCCTACGCCAACCCCTCCTTCCGCATTAAATTGCAGCCGTGGGATCTACGATGGACGCTCAAGATCAGTCGCTACAGGAAACTGCATTATCAAATCTCAACAGGTGAATTTGGATTGGACGGTGTTTAAGCGATGGTTCGGACTCCATCGATCTTTTTGTTGGAGTATCGCGTGTGCAGTTTGGATGGAATTGCTCAGGAAGATCGTGGCCGTCGGTGCGGACGAGTGGACGGCATCGTGTCATCATCTTCGCGTGTTCGTGTGGGACTGTCCTATGATCTCGCCAGCACCGCTGTGAACTCTGTAACCAAATCGACTTTATCCTAGGGTTTTGGTGCTATATAAGGAGCGCATCGGGTGCGCAAAGCCCAAAGCAGTAGAAGCCCTAAGGCTTAGCCTCAGAAATCGCTGTAGTCTCGCCGCAATCCGAGTTGTTCACCAAGCACTGCCACAACAAAAGAAACCGTGATTCTGCCATCGCCTGTGGGAGATCGAGCTTGGGACCAGTGCTGCTCTCTTCGCCTCACCGCAAGGAAGTTGGTGCGCACCTTGGAATCATCGGAAGATCGCTGGACCTCGCCAACCGCAAGAACCCTAGAACCACCATCGTTCATCTCATCGTCGACGCCATTCCAAAGGTTCGTGCAAGAGATCCGATGGTGTCGAGAGTTGGCGGCGCGCTTCCGCCATCGCCGGTGACCCTAGGGCGCTGTGCCACCATGGCCGAGGTGGCACGGTCGGATGGATGACACGTGGCAGCCAGCTTGTTGCCAGGTGGACATGGAGGGCTGATGTGGTGGCGTGTGGACATCCGTGTCACTACACACGTGTGTGCACACGTCAGCTAATGCGGGCCCGCACGTCAGAGAATCAAACGGTGTGGACCGAGTCCACCGTGAACCCAATGAGGTTCATGGACCGAGTCCATGGATCGAGGGCACACGGTCACATTCTGATTGGTCCAGTTCAAGTCTCGACGCCGGTGTGACACAATAAATTGAATTTTCTTTATAAAAATAATTAGGATATTATTTGATTTTCTATTTTTTAGATTTTTATGGTTTTTGAATCTTTCGAGAGCTCGTTCTCGCTCATACGAACTCCGATTGAGGTGATTTAAATTTATAAAAATTGATATCTATTTAATGGTGAATTTTATTTGATTTTTGGAGTTTATTTGCTCTCTATTTAGTTTAGTTTTCTCTTTCGATTCGCGTAGACGTTGAGTTGTGCGACGCATCGGAGGAGGATCCGTCAACTCAAGATCAAATTCCAGAGCAAGACTAGGACATTTGCCAAGGCAAGTTGTGTTTTGATCATATTGAACCCATATTTACAAAGTTGCTATTTTGCTTTACTATATTGCATATTATTTTACATGTACAACTGTTTTCAATTAAATTGGGACTTAGCTAACATACCTTTTGATCTATACCCTACCTTGTCATTTGTATGCCATGATCTATTTGTCACCCTAGATTGGTTCACTATAGTTGATTGATATTAAAGTCAACATGGAATGGTTAAATCGTAATAGTTTGCTTAGCCATGCCACGCCATCATAATGCACTTGAATCATTGATAATTAATCTTGGTGATGGAGTGATGATATCTAAAACATTTAAAAATAATTTCATAAATATTATTAAAAGAAACTTGCCTAGATTTTGATAAAAAGAAATCGTCCTCACTGGGTTATGCGGAGATCATCTACGATTTGAATTAATTCCTAAAATTATAAAATACCATATCTTAGGTGATTATTAGATTTTTGTATGTTTTACGTTGTCCAACCATTCTTTGATTTGATTTGAATTTGGTACACACAAATTATTTAGTTTAATTTAGGATTCATTAATTAATCATCTATTAATTTAGCGCATTTTAACATACGCGGCTTATTGAGACATTGGTTTGAAATTTCAATTGTGTAGAGGTATTATCTCCTATTTTTAGTTATTCCAGTAGATGAAATTTTTATATAGTTCTTTATTTTAGGCATTCACTGCTATTTATTCTCTCTTTGAAATTAGTTAATATTTTGATGAATTCCTATTTGATTTATTGTGATCGTGATGGTTTTAAATATACACATGCTTATTTATATATACCCCTATTTTCCCTCTTTTCTTCACTTTTCTTTTCTCCTCCTCCTTCACTTTTCTTCTCTTTCTTCTCTTTTTTCTTTTTCTCTTTTTCCTTCCTCCTCCTCCTTTCTTCTTTTTCCTCTCTCGTTTTCTTCATTTGGACGAACTCCCTTGGTTCCTCTCTCCTATCTCTCCCTTCTCTCCATTATCTCCATATATGGCCTCTCCAATTGCGCTCATGTGCAGCACCTAGCTCCCTCTCAGTTATATTAGGGCCGGCTTTGGCCCAACCTTGCGCTCTAGCATGGGCGAGCGTGCTCTAGAGCCGCTCGGCCCAACCCCATGTCGACGCCACCCTTGCCGGCTCACTGCTCGGCCTAGACCCCATGGCCGCAGCCGGTATCCCATCTATCTGACCACCCTGGCTTGACCCTACCTCCCTCCTATTGGCCTCAGGCTTTCCCCTCGCCCTCTACTTGGGCCAACTGTGCACCTCGGAGCCCCCCTTCTGCCATGGAACATTTGTGGCTTGCGCCCCGGGTCCTGGTCTCACCACCAAGGCCTCGATCTCACCCGACCTGCTCCCTCGGCCCTTGGAGCCGCTACCTCTGCACTATGGCTTCTATCACTTTCTTTTCCTCTTTTGCCTACCGATTACTTTTGTTGAGTGATGCTATATGTGTTCATTTTGCCTATTGATTTTTGGGTAGTGCGACCGCTTTGTGTTCTTCCTTGATATCGACTACTTTCACAACCGTATGCGTTGTTTCATGTTCTTCGTTAATCCTAATTGTAAGTCATTCGTGTGACCGATTGGCTCTCTTATTTTTTAATTCTTGAGCATATTTAGAAGTACAAAGTGTTGCCTGTTGATCTATAAATCTTTAGTCTTTTGTTATATTAACCTCAAAATAAAATCTAAAATAAAAATATTACCCATATTTTTCAACACATTATTCACACACGGTGTATGTTCATACTAGACCTAGGCATTGGTTGGGCATTTTGGGCCGATTCAGAGCACTATTGTGCACGGCACTACCGGCAAGCACAATGATGGCACGCATGTGCATGTGTAGGTCTGGCGCACAACACGAATGATAAGGTTGTCTTTGGGCCTTCGATCGGGCATGATGAGAGGCACGACACGGTATGTCTATATGGACCGTGCTTGGACCAGCACGGTACGAAACAGGTCCGTTGGGCCCAAAGCAAACACGATACAAGGTAGGACGCTTTGCTGCAATATTGCGCCACATTGTGGCTCGCCATACGGTCAACGCCTTTTGTGGTCCTCGTATGTGGAGGAAGGGGAAACAATGAAGATGCTAAAAGGTGAAGAATGACGGCTAGAGAGTACATATTCTCTGACACCGAGCAAGCGCACCAAACTGCTCTGTACTAGGGTACCCATACTGGATGTAAGGTTTTTAACCAGACAGTGACTCTATACTTATTCAAGAATGAATAAAATTTAGTTCTTTTCTTTTTTCCTGATATTTATGTCCACTATCTCAGCTTCATGCGTCTCCGCTCCATTCCTTTCATTGCAATAGTGCAAATGGACTGGACCTGAACTGGTACAGCACGATCCAGCATAAATTACAATTGAACTGTACCTAGGCTCAGCGATGACGAGACAGGCCAGCATAGCATGGCACGATGGACCAGCAAGATTGCGACGACACGATACAGTTTAAACATATGGTCCGTCGTGTCCGTGTCAGACGAGCCCTGCACGATAGGACGTCCATCTCTAGGTCATGCCGATAGGATTGAGACTGCTAGTGCATGCGAGACTGCAGGTTACCTACGTGACGGGATTTGGTCTTGGCGTCTTGCAAAGCTAAGAGCGAGCCAACGAAAGACTTTTTCCTCACAAAAAAAAAAGAAAAGAAAAACATGGACCTGTATTTATTCAGACTTTTAATTAGTAGCATTGTCGTGAAAGACTCGGCGGTTCCAAGTCTTTCTACGACTTGGCTGTGTGCCAACTGACCAGTAGTCGGTCTTCTACAATTAATCGTCGATGAAGTCGTCGAACCATTCCAAAACTAATCAATAAGCACAATGAAAGCCAGCTATGGGTGTAGCTAGAGGTGTAATCGGCTCAGATTCAGTTGAATGTCATTTTTTCTATATCTTAAACCATATATTTTTGTCGGACTCCAAATCAGATATAGATTGTGCCAGATTCAAATACGGCGCAGATAATATCGATCACAAATTCGAAACAAATATGGAGCGAAATCGATACAGTATCAGATATTTTTTATCGGATATTGAGCGATAATATATGAATACCACATAAAACACACATATAGAAATGTTAGATACACATAGTGGGCACTTTTAATATCACTTGCATGGTCAAAAGCAAAGACGAGGCTAATAAAGAAAGCGAAGACAGAACGAAAGGGATGGATAGATAGTCACTGATATACTCCCTCCGTTCCTATTTGTAGGGCGTTTTAGTTTTTATTGGAAGTTCCATTATGTAAGGCATATGCATTAACTAGCGTATGCATAAACAGATTAATTGGCCAGCAGTAATTACCAACCGCATGCATGCATGGGCGTGACCAATAAGTGCTCTTAGGAGTAATTACTAACTGCATGCATGCATGAGCATGGCCAATGGTCGCTGTATGCAGAGTGAACGAGGCATAATTAATCACGGTTAATTAGAGGAAATCCAGAAAACAAAACGCATTGATGATTTATCTTGGTCTTTGCAAAAAAACTTATACGCCCTACATATGGGAATGGAGGGAGTATATGCCGATCTAGAACAATGATAGCCCACATGTCACCACACTTCCCTTTCTGTCTAGGCTCGAGCACCACTCCGAACGCTATCAAGCTGCAGTTGGTGGGCTCCATCACACACCCTCTCCTACCTCACCTAGCCAAGCCACCTCCTTCTAAGTTCCAATCCTTCCTCTTTAACTCCTCCATTGCTCCCTACCGCTTCTGGCCAAGATCGCACCGCTCCAGACCATTGTAATTGACTGAGCTTGACCATCTGGTTGCCCCACCTGCAGCCACCCCGGTTGCGCCAACCCTACTCCCTCCCCTACCACACCTGCCAACCCATTGCCTGCCACTAGGGTTAACAAAACCAAAATTTAAAACCGAGTCCGGTTTTTGCGGTACGGTTTTCGTAAAAACCGTTCGAAAACCGTAAAAAAACCGAAGGGTTAAAAAATCAAAAAATTAAAAAAATCAAAAACCATTCAGTTCTCAACAAAAAACGCTGTTTTTAATGAAAAACCGCTCTGTTTTCAAAGAAAACCGACCCACCTATTTGAATGTTCTTCGAAAACGGTTTTGAGTGGTTTTTTTAACGAAAACCGTGGTTTTTCAACGGTATTCGAACACATAATTTTTTTCAAAATTTTTAATTTTTTTAAAATTAGGCAGGTTTACCGAGCGGTTTTGGATCTCGAACCAGAGTGGTAAGGTCGAAAACCGCGGTTTTCGAGTGTTTTTGGATCTCGAACCGAAGCGGTAAGGTCGAAAACCGCGGTTTTCGAGCGGTTTTCGCCGGTTTTGTTAACCCTGCCCGCCACTCCCTCCACATCCCCTCCTGTGCCATCATCCACCCCAGCAATCCCATCTGCGCGATCGCCCTCCTTCCTAGGGACTCCCAGCACCCTATCGCCGCCCTCAGACTCACCCTCCCCGCTGTCATTAGGCTGGAGGTTGCCGCCATCGTAAGGGGGTGGGGGAGGTTGCCATCCACACCGAGCCACCAGTCCAACCCATCCTTGAAGTCATCGTTGCATTCAACGGGGGGCAGTGGCTCACCGTGTGGGGGATGCTCATGGCGGGAGGTGGAAGGATCACGGAGGTGGCAGGCAGGGCGAAGGTAGCAGACACTAGAAAGCAAAGATGCAAATGGGGCCGTGGAGGAGCGTGGTGGTGGTGGGCAAGACGGGTACCATCATCGCCCAAGGAGGAGGAGATGGGCGTTTCTGTTGTCGATTAGGAGATTTCAGATATCTGATCAGATTATTTTTGGAAATATCTGACAATATTCTTGGTAAATACTGAACTGACTGATAGTACAATCCCGAATTCAACGCTAAATCCGAATCCAAATATCCGAAATTGAATCTAAATCTGAAAAATATCTGACCTGACTAGCCGAATCCGATCCGAACATATCTAGTTGGTCGGCATATATCTGGTCCGATTGCATTCCTAGAGCAGTTGTGTCCTTTGCTTCGATGGATTACTTCTCTACCACAGGTGGGAGCCAAAAAAAAATGCTAATAATTCATGCACAACATGACATCTAGCCAACCGAATCCAAACGGATGTCGTGCATGCTAGCTCAGGTTTCAGCCCCAAAGTGGTCTCAAAAGATAAAATAAAACTTAGGTGTACACCAACGGTCCAACCAACAGTATTTTTTCCAGAGAATCACCAATCAACAGCTTAGCTGCAAAAGAATTAGATTCATTCCAAGTAATTTGTTAAGTATAATTTGTTAAAACTGTACTTTGTTAAGTACGTTCGGCATTCCAATGATCTATGTAATCAACCAGGCCCAGAACACACGTAACCAGCTTTTAAATTGTGAAAGGGAACCGGACAGTGCCTGTTTTGGCATTATTGTCACAGGTCAATCAAGTTCGAGAATGTCATCCACGCGGCTACACATTACATTGCACAGTGATTTACAAGAAAGAACTGTACCGCGGCTCGATCTATTTATAACATCAAGCATACAGCATGCACCCTCAACTCAGAACACCACCGGTCCACAACCAAGCACACCGTGTGCTGCACACGGCGGCCACCCACCAGCCTCGTGAGTCGTGACAGAACCAACAAGTGATGGAGTGTTCTAGTAGGCTTCTTGTGCCTGTCCGTCTTTTGCTCTTCCTTTCGGCCGGCGTCTGGGTGCTAGCCGCTGCGGCCGACTTCCCGGCGGTACGGCGCCCAGGCTGCAAGCCGAGGTGCGGCGCCGTCGACATCCCGTACCCGTTCGGCATCGGCGATGAGTGCGCGATCCGTCCTGGTTTCGGCATCGACTGCACGGATGTCAACGGCACGAAAAAGCCTTTCATTGGGGATTTCGAGGTGACGAATATATCCGTGCCCGAAGCCAAAGCATGGATGATGATGAACATCTCCTGGCGGTGCTACGACGCGTACAAGCTCAAGATGGAGGACAGTTTTTCAGCTTCCCGCAACTTCACCTACACACCCTTCAGGCTCTCGAACGTGGATAACAAACTTATCGTCATCGGGTGCGACACGCTTGCCTATATGACGAGTGCTTCTGTACGTACTTCGCATCTTTTTTTATCCTATTCTCTACACAAGCTCAACTATAGTAGTACGAGGTCTAACCGAGATTTGGATTGCTAACCGGCTGAATCCATGTCGGTAGGACCGAAAACGGTGACCAGAGCAGAATAAATAAAAGCTAAATTAATTTTTTTCTCAAAAATTTAAGCCACATCTCTAACTAAAGAGTCAACAAAAAGGCTCAGCTAGGCCAGCTCTAGGCAAAAACTCCAGTGCTCTTGAGTGAACATTAAAATCAGCATGATTTTAAAAATAAAAATCAAGATAACTTTTGATCGGTTGATTCAAATCCCGTGACATTTTGTATGCACCTTCCTACAGATGTTAGGAACATATTCTAACTTTCAATCGTAAAAATTGATGTCAAAGTTCCGACCTTTTTCTGTTTGAAGAAATGTTGCACCAAGACCAGGATAAACTCATAAACTACACCTTAAACTTACTCGTGGGGATTTGATGATCAAGATGATCTTAGATGATTTCTCACATATTATAACAAGTAAGAACACCAAAGAAACATCCCTTAAACGTGCAAAAAAAGATCTATTGGTTTTATGACAAGAACTTTAGATATCTTATTAAAACTTGCCTACATAATTAAGATATGATCTACAAAAGATACATCTATTAATCATTTATTCTTGATAGCACAAGATCAATGGAGAAAGAACCCAAAGAAAGATCAAAGACTCAAATGGAGGGGAGACTAAAAACTTGAGTAAAAGTCAGTTCTAACTGGATCTTACTAGGCTAGAACATATTCTATATGAATTTCTTAACCTCTTATGCATTTTAGATCCAGTAGTGACAAAGCAAGTAGAAAGGGGTGAAGCATAGTTTAAATTGCAAGAAAGAGCTAAGCAAAAATAAATTTCAGAATATAGATAAAATTGGATATTGTATTGCTTAAAGAGGGATGGTTACAAAGCTATACTTCCATATGTGCAAAACTCAAATGAGCATAAAGAAACCTTCTCTAAAACTTGGTTCAAACAAAATCTATTTATAGTATACTAGGAGTAACATCCACCCATAGATGATCTTCTTGGCCCTCAAAAACCTCATTAAGGGTTGAGATTCACTCCCTTACTTATAAATGGGCTAGCCCAAAACTCAACAACATAACGGGTTTTAACCATACCTGACGAGGATTAAAAGACCGTCATTTATTTAGGAACTCAATTGTTCGTGACTATACTCTATTAATAGGTCTACAATATATAAAACCCATAATGTATAGAACGAAGCCCACCCTTATCCAAATAGTTAAGTTTTTGACCAATTTAGATATGGTGATCAATAACTTTGCTTCACATTGGTTGTCCCTGACCAGTCAAATAGTCATCCTGCGAACAGTTATGTAACAGGTACGCATTACTATCCGAAAGTTATCTCTAGAAAAGACACCATTTGACAGAAAGATACCTATCGGTTACAGGATGCCTCTATGGAGAACAATTGCCACCTCTTCATCTAGCATAAATAAAGAGCCTAACTATACCAAGAGGGAGATATATGAGAGTATTAGCAATTAGCATTCATAATCAGGATAGATAATTGTAATTATTTTGTAATCTGTATACTCTATAGAGCCGCTTGGCTAATAAAGAAGCAATCCCTATAGATCATTTTCCTCATCTTGTTTACTAAGAGCACACAATAGTATTTTCATAAGCTCGATTAAGGGACCTTAGATCTTAGATATCAACAATACCCGTTAACACTAATATAACCCCTACTTCACCCGTGAACCGCTTATTCAATGATCATTCTTCACTTGAGTAGAGCTCAAATTAGCATCTCATGCTTCCACTTGTCATCTCGGCTTGCAATAACTCCCTGACCTTAGTCATCTTTCGGCGTCACCTTGATCGTCTGGACCTCAACTCCTCTAGCCTAGTCATGGTCTCCTCCGTATCACCATGACCTAGCTCGTCCTGCTACTATCTCAGACAAACAAAACATCATATAGAATAATTGAAAATAACATGCAACAGTTAGCATTGCTGAAAATAACATGCAATAGTAATCTCACAAAGATCAGTAACCAATCGAACATCTAAAGATCCCTCCTTGGATCATTTAGTCTGTTACCACTTTAGTGTATGACCACTCAGAGACACTCTTAGCTATGACCACTCTTGGCCACAACCACTCACTGGTCATGAGCACTCATTGATCACCATTACTTCCTTATAGGTCACGACCACTCCCTAAGAGGTCATAACCACTTCTTTAGAGGTCACGATCATTATAGGAATAACCACATAAGGACTTCATAACCACTCTAGGGTGTGACCACTTAACTAAATTGCTTAAAACCAAAGCAAACTGATTTCAAGCTCAAATCTGAGCACCATAAACTCAAACACAATCAAATACTTATCACAAACATGACTAGACCACCATATGGTGCCTCAATGTCTCTCTTGACGAGTATATTGATAAACCCTCAAAAGGCATAAATTTGAGTTTGAATTTAGAAAGAAAAAGTAATTTGATTGCAAAACCACACTTAGTCCAGATGCAAGTGACAGTAAAAATCATGACCAAGTTGGCAAGTTAAGATTTAGAGCAATACCAGGAAAGAGCAAGTTGTCCACAAATGCTCAAAAAACCAAGAAAAATCTCACAAAGCTCAATTTTACTCATGATCCAACGAAAAGAACAATTTTTCATATTTTTTACCATGACCATGAGGAGAAAGATAAAGATGCCTTTTCCATATTTCTCCCCATTAAAGATGTTTTTTTTCCATATTTCTCCCCTTTTGGCAATATAAGCATCAAGATAGAAAAACGTGTATGCATGACATGCACTTAGAAGAGCTTTTAAGATTATCCAAATGACCACAAAGAGCAAAATATAACACCAAGCTACTCAAATTCAGATTATGCTAAACTAAGTCATAATCAAGTGCATATTTCTATATCGCTGCTAGCACGTGAAAATAAGGTTATGCTATTTTCTCACGATTTCAACAAGTGCAACACTTAGCATAATCTCTAGACTAGAAGTAGAACTATATCATAGATCAAATAGATAACCTAGAGTTCAACCTAGTCAACATTTTAGAGAACTACAAGTGCATAAGATAACCTTCATGTTACAAGTTTCATCAAGTTTTCATTAAGGCTCAAATTTTAATTTTCAACAAGCTTAGCACAATAAAGTAATATGAACTTAGACGTGACTAATCTAGTAATGATCCTCAGAAAAGTAGCAAGGTGTATAACATGAATTAGAATTTATTTGCATAATATATAAAGCTTATTTATGGTAAAAAAATGAAATCTATATACAATGCGTGAAGAAAAAAAAGCTTCTCAAAACTCCTACTCAATTAGTGAATCAATTTTAAATATAAATCTGGTTCAAGTTTAGTTAATTTCAAATTAAGTATAGACAACTTTCAAATAAACTCCACTGAAACCAGAAACACAAAATGAGAAGAGGAAGTCAAGAAACTGAAAACTAGGTAGTCTATGAAGATAACACTATGGCTCAGACACTTTCTCATCTTCCTATATGATTAACATTAAAAAGCTGACTCTAACAAACACAAGCTAGTGCATACATACAGACTCTATCTACCTAGGGTACCTAACACCTGCTAGACCTACAAGACTGTGAGGGAACTCAATCTAAAGAGGAGAGAATAGCTAATTATGCATGATAGCAACCTATATCAAAAGATAAAAGGTCCATGTAAAGCATGTTAGATCTCTAAGTGAAGTGAATTTAGCATTTTAGAAAAATACCCAGAAGATACAAAAGAAAGGAAATGCTGGAAGTAAACACATATAATACATAATATACAAGACCAACTTCTCCTCAAGAGTTGTTGTAAGAGCACATAATTCCAAGCTCTCCCCTCAAGCCCACAAACCTAGAGCTATCTAAAGGCTTAGTGAAGATATCTGTAATCTAGTGGTCACTCTTTACAAACTTGAGCACTATATCACCATTCTCCATATGGTCCCTAAGGAAGTGATATCGGTTATCTATATATTTGGTTTTGGAATATTGCACTGGGTTCTTGGCAATGTGAATAGTAGAAATATTATCACAAAAGAGTGGAATACTACCTATGTCTAACTCAAAGTCCCACAAGGTCGACCACATCCAAAGCACCCTGACTACATCAACTAGCAGTTACAACGTATTTGGACTCAGCGGTAGATTGTGCAACTCTAGACTGCTTCCTAGAAAACCAAGATATAAGAAAAGTGCCAATAAATTGGCAAATGCTAGAAGTACTTTTCCAATCTATCATACAGCCAGTAAAGCCTGCATTTGAAAAGACTCTAAGGGACAAATAAAAAGATAAAAAGTACCAAATACCATAGTCAATGGCAGCTCGAAGGAACTTAAAGATGTGCTTCACCACTTGGCAGTAAGAAGCATGAGAATAAGCCTGAAATCGAGCGTACAGATACATAACAAAGTGTATATCATGCCTCGACGCAGTGAGGTATAAAAGAAAGCCGATCATACTCCTGAACTCCTTCTGATCAGCTGGCTCACCATCCTCACCAAGCTCAAGGATAGCCGCAATAGCCATAGGAGCTATCATCGGCTTTCCATCGGACATGTTAAACCATCTCAGGAGGTCTCAAGTGTACTTGCCTTGATGCAAAAAAATACCTTCCTGAAATTGCTTGATTTAAAAGCCAAGAAAGTAGCTCAACTTACTCATCATTCTTATTTTGAACTCTATACTCATCACCTCTAAAAATTAAGATACAAGAGAGTGCGAAGAGACACTAAAAGATAATATTATCAACATAAATCTGGACAAGCAAAAAGTTAGAATCTTGGTAACTGATAAACAAAGTCTTGTTTATTTACTCATCGCAAAACTATGACTAAGAAGATAAGATTAAAGCCTCTCATAACAAACTCTATGGGTCTGCTTAAGTCCATACAAAATCTTAGAAAGCTTATAGATATGGTTTAGTTATTTTGGGTTCTCGAATTTTGAAGGTTGCCTCACATAAATCTCTTCCTCAATATACCTATTGAGAAATACACTCTTGGCATCTATATGATATAACTTGAAGCCTTTGGATGCCAAAAATGCAAGTAGAATCCTAATGGCCTCTATTCTAACTACAGAGGCTAAGGTCTCCTCAAAGTTAAAACCATCAACTTGAGTGAATCCCTGAGCGACGAGCCTAGCCTCGTTCCTAATGACTACCCCATCCTCACTTTGCTTGTTTTCGAACACCCACTTGATCTCAATGACATAATAACCTGATAGAGGCTCAACAAGCTACTGAACCTTGTTTCTCTCGAAGTTCTCAAGTTTCTCATATATATCATTGATCCAAGACTCATATGACAATGCATGAGAAACATCATTTAGCTCAAATGAGGCAACAAAAATAGAATGAAGACCAAAGAGAGATAAGCTTGATTTTGAGAGCATGACACACTCAAACAGATCGTAATCATCTAATTAGGTGGATGATGCCACTAAATGTAGTGGGAAGGTCCAGAAGCAGAAGTGACCTCTACCTCATAAACAGAAGAGGCAAGAGCAGAGCCACTAGCTACAGAAGAGTCTGAGGGTATGGGTTGGTCACCTTGAGATGTAGAGATAGAAACAAGAGGCACCTCAGGTGCAAAGGGGACTAGATCAGGTATAGTACTGTCATCACCATCATCATCATCCTCTACAAAGATAGTCTCAGAGAGAGAAAAAGAGTTTGAGATATCTGGCCTAGCTCCTGGACTAGCCTCATCAAAGGTCACCTCACATGTCTCTACAATCTTACTCGTCTCTCAACTCTAGACCCTATAGCTACGAGAAGAAGCAACTAGGTAATGAATAGAATCACTAGAAGACTAAGCAAAATCAGCATGAAAGACTCTTCCAAACTTAGAAATCCCGCAAATCAACCATCTAGATCAATCGAGAATTCTACAGGCATTATGCTTGAAACTCACCTCAAAATCGTCATCGATAAGCTAAGATACAGCAAGCAAATTATACCGCAGCTTACTAACTAAGGCAGCATCCTTAAGAAAGAAATTATCATTAATGCACACGGTACCTCTAGCGATGACTCGACCAAAAGAAACATTCCAAAGGTGATTAGCTCATCACCAAGGGGAGAAGAGGACCAATGGGAATTTCCGATCATGTGGCGAGAACAGCCGAAGTCTAAAAGCCAAATATCTTCCTTCCTAGCCCTACAAACCTGAATCAGTGAAAGCAATAGATCGGTGACTTAGTATTAGGGTAGATAAGTGTAGAACTAGGAACCCATTATTGAGTCATACAACAAGTAGAAATACCAATCACAGAACCAGAAGACAGAACTCTAATGTCTCTCCGAGGCTCAACTCTTACAAAGTCAAAAACAACAACTGCAGAAGACCTAGAAGCTAGAGCTAGGTTGGCCCACCGATATGCAAAGGCTGGACCATCCCAGTAACACTACCCAAACTTCCATTTGGTAGAAATAAACTCACGCCACTGATACCCACCTCAATGGAAAAAACGAGAAACATCAAGAGAACGGTAGAGACTCTGATCACGAATAGCTCCATGACTAAAACCAGCAAGAACAGCCTGAAAACCAAGTCCTGAATGCTGTCCAATAACAAGAGACTCTCTTGTGTGTTTAGAAGCCGTGGGTTTCTTAGGAGCACTCCAAATATGGGAATGACCTTGAATACTCTTAAGAGCATGAACACGCTCATGCCATACTATCTTGGCATGCTTGAAACAGAATTCAGTAAATATCCATCCTTCTAACAGAAGGTGTGAGAGTACTTTGCCTTACTAGAGGTTGAAGTTGTAGGAGGAACAACTTTCTCATCAGAAATCCTATGGACAACACCTGCTGACTGAAATACAGTGGTGCTCGACCTAGGTGCAACCACAATTTAACCACTCTTGGTGCCATGAAGAATAGTGGAAGGATGTGTACGAGTGTATTTCAAGAAATCAAATCCTAGACCCTGATTGAATTAACAAATTTTGGATTGGTCCAAGATAAGATTAAGTTTTTTCTTGCCTCCAATAAACTTTTCAAAAATGCTCATGAGGTAATCACACTCTTGATAGAAAGAGGCACATGAAGAATAGGGGGAAGAAGATGTTGAAGAGCCATAAGTGAAAGAACAAACATTAAGTGCATATCTCTCCCTGCGCACGGTTGCCTCAATCTTGAGGGCCTCACAAGAAACGCACTTAACATTCTTAATCCTAGAATACTGGACCTCAAGCTTAGTCCTAAGCTCCTCATGAATCCTATCCATGTTACCTCAATCTCAATACATCGCACACAAGTTTCTTGTGACTTAGCTAGTAGGTCATTAGTCAGATTGGCACACTTAATATTTGAAGCATCATTGTCAAGTTTTAATTGCCTACAGCTCTCACAAGAGCTGACTGGGTCCTTAGAAGCAAACTGTTCAAGTTCATCATTTCCAACAGAAAGCTTCCTAAGGTGGCAATTTAAATCATCAATTTCAACGAGCAACCTAGGACAATTTTCACATGATGCACAAGTAAGAGCAAGAGAAATACTAGCATCCTTCACTCTATGAACTTTAAGATCAGCCAACACACTATCATGCAAGGTCTTTAGGTTCTCCAACTCCACATGCAAGGCATCACATAGAGAACAATCATCAGTGCCACACAAGGGACTATATCTAAGTGAAGCAAACTCCCGTGACAAGTCATCTACCTTCTTCTCAAGCTCCAAACACCTAGCTCTAACTTTAGCATGAAATCTTCCTAGAATACAAAATGCATCATTAAACTCATCATAGGAAAGTACATCATCTGACTCACTATAGAACTCGTTGTCACTGATCTTGTTCTCGTCAGCAATGAAGCACATGCCGGTGAAGTTATCGCCGCCCTTGGTCTATTGTTGCTCCTTGTCTCGGTGTTGGAGACGGAGATGTCGTCAAGTGCAGTGAGGACGTGGTGAAAGAGCTTCTTGTTTTTTTGAGAACTTGTGGTACTTCTTTACACAAGCAGGATCACGAGCTGAGGCTTTCCTGTTGCAGTTTTTATCGATGTGGTTATTCTTGTTCGCACCGCCGTAGTCGTTCTTGTCCTTCTCTAGTTTTGGGAAGTTTGTTCGAATGTGGTTGGGGCTATCACACTCAAAGTAGTTGATAGATCCACCTATCCTCTCTCTCACCTTTTTATATACATGGGAGAATTTTCTGGCTAGACGAGTAAACTCATTTTCTGGAAATCTCTCTAGATACTCATTGCTCATCTCACAGAGAATTGAGAGGGAAACACCAAAAAAATATCAGAAGTAGTGGGATCGAAGACCAAGGCCATTGATTGTGACTTCATTTTGTGAGAGACGACATCAATCTCATGAGTTTTGAGTCGAGAATAAAGCCCATCAGGAATTAGAGTCGACAAATCCTATGGTGTCCTTGATGGAGGTCACCATCTCCCATAAACGGAGGTTGAGTGCCATGAGAATATACAGTGCATTCTTCAAGTCAGATTATGTGATGCCTACAGCTCAGAGATCACTTAGGATCTTGGTGAAACATCCAAAACACTCGTCCAAGAACTCTCTAGTATGCTACTCAAATTTGTTGTAGTCACGCTTGAACTGATCTTGCCTCGCTGTCTTGATCTGAGTGGTTCCCTCTTGGTAGACATCAAGGTCACCCAGATCTGGTGAGCATATCGCAGATGAGAGATACTATTATACTCACTGCGGCTAAGGCCCTGTATGAGAATGATTCTTGCCTTCGTATTTGCCTCAACATCAGTCATATTTGTGGTATTAATGTTCTCATCAGTGGGAACCTCAAACGGGAGCTTCACCTTCTACCAGATCAAAAATTTCTAGGTAGTGATGTATGACTCTATTAGGTATTTCCAAAATGAATAATCCACCTCAGAGAATATTGAAGTCTTGTTGGAATACTTGTCTGTCGTTATGACTCTTGAGACCGATCAAGATCTAGAAAAGCAAAATCAAACTCTTATACCAATTATAGGACAAAAACGATGACTAGAGGAGGTGAACAGGAGACAAATAATTTTTTTCTCAAAAATTTAAGCCACTTCACTAGCTAAAAAAGCCAACAAAAAGGCTCAGCCAAGCTAGCTCTGAGCAAAAAGTCCAGTGCACTTGGGTGAATAGTAATATCAGGATAAATAGTAAAATCAATACGAATTCAAAAACAAGAATCGAGATAACTTTTGTTCGTCTGATTCAAGTCCCGTGAAATTTTGTATGCACTTTCCTACGGATGTATAGAACCTATTCCAATATTCAATAGCATGGATTGATGTCAAAGTTTTGACAATTTTCAGTTTGAAGGAAGGTTACACCAAGACCGAGATAAACTTACAAACTTCACCCTGAGTTTGCTCGTGGGGATTTGATGATCAAGATGATCTCCAACATATCACAGCAAACAAGAACACCAAAGAAACACCACTCAAATGTGCAAGAAAAGATCTACTAGTTTCTTAAGAAGAACTTAAGGATCTTGTTTAAAACTTACCTAAATGATTGGGATATGATCTAAAAAAGATTTATCTATCAATTATTCATCCTTAGTATCACAAGATCAAGGGAGAAAGAAAGTAAAGAGAGATCATAGACTCAAAAAGAGGAGAGACCAAAAACTTGAGCTAGAGTAAGTTCTAATAGATCTTGCTGGGTTGGAACATATTCTAGATGAACTTCTCAATCTCTTATGCGTCCTAGATCCAGTAGAGACAAAGTAGGTAGAAGGGAGTGAAGCACATCTCAAGTTACAAGAAAGAACCAAGTAAAAATGCAAGAACAAAAATAAATTTTAGAATATAGATAAACTTAGATCTTATATTGCTTAGAGAGGGATGGTTACAAAGCCACATTTCCAAGTGAGGAAAGTTCAAAGGAACATAAAGAAACTAAAGAACTTTTCTCTAAGACTTCTCTTAGACTTGGTTCAAACAGAGTTGGTGTGGATGCATCTCTCCACCCCTCTATTTATAACACACTGAGAGCAACCTCTATCTTTAGATGACTTTCTTGGCCCTCAAGAAATCTCCAAAGGTTGAGATTCACTCCCTCATTCATACATAGGCTAACCTAAAATCCAATAACATAACAAGTTTTGTCCATACTCTTTAACACTAACTTAACATCTACTCCACCGGCAAATCCTTAATCGAACGATCGTCCTTTGCTTGAGTAGGGCTTAAGTTAGTATATTATCTATCCACTTGTCATCCTAGTTTATAGCAACTCCCTAGCCTTAATCATCTTCCGATGCTAGCTTGACTGTTTAGACCAAAGCTCTCCTAGGCTAGTCCTAGTCTCCTTTGCCTCACCATGACTTAACTTCGAAGTCCTACAAACATCTCAGACAAGCAAAACATCACATATCATTGTTCAAGATAACATGCAACAACCTTACAAAGATCAGTGATCAATTAAACATCTAAAGATCCTAACTTGGATCATTTAGTCTGTAACTTTTTTAGTTCACGACCACACTTGACTATGGCTACTCTTGACTATGACCACTCAAAGCCACTCTTGGCCACAACAGTTCACGGGTCACGACCACTTCCTTAGAGGTCACGACCACTCTCCAAATATCATGACAACTTATTTAGAGTTCACGACCACTTCCTGAAAGGTCACGACCACTCCATCAGAAGTCACGATCACTCGTCCAGAGGTCACAACCACTTCCTTAGAGGTCTTGACCACTCCTGAAAGGTCACAACCACTTCCTTACAGGTCACGACCACTACCTTAGAGGTCGCGGCCACTTTAGAAATGACTACTCTAGAGGTCACAACCACTCTAGAAATAACCACTCTAGAGGTCACAACCACTCTATAGCGTGGCCACTTGAGGACTTTATGACCACTTAACTCAAATTGCTCCAAATGAAACAAACTCATTTCAAACTCAAACATGAGCACCACCAGCTCAAACACGAACAAATACTCATCACAAATATAGGTACACCACTACATAGCCTCTCAATATCTCTAGTTGTTGATTTGTAAGGGGTAATATAAAGAGAGGGAATTTTATAAATATTGAAAATTTAGTAAATGTTCTTTGACCTCATACATTCGACTTAACCCTCGTCTCTTTTGGCCAGCACCGTCTTTGTGAAATTTTGAATCCAATAGTTCATAGGAAAACTATGTAATCTATGCTAAATTACTTAGTCCTATAGCGTTACTCAATCTGATTCATTGCCGTTGTTGTCAGGAGAAACTTTGAAATACCTAATTGCCTCTGGAGAACTCGGCTTGCTTCAACATCCATGGTCCCTAATTGCTTAGTGTGTTTGGTTTAAGGGCAAAGGCTGGATGAGATGGTCTTATTCATCTTTTTTTCATTCCTCCTACTGTTTGGTTGAATGGATGAATGGATGAGGACAGTCAACTCTCAGGAATATCCCTCGTATATGTTGGATGAGCACATCCTATGAAATTGACTGGATGATCTCATCCAACTTTCATCCCACTCATCTCATCCGTCTAAATTTGAACTTTCATCTCATCCACCATCCGAATCTCATCCCTCCAACCAAACAAAATTTTGGCTCATTCCATCTATCTCTCGTTCCTTCAACCAAACATGAACTTAGATAGTTTCATCCCTACCACGAACCAAATGGATCCAAACTTTCTGCACTGTGCATTCCGGCACAGATATTTGCCGCCATTGCAAACCCTTTATGCTAGTGAGGTTCTTCATATACCTAACAGATCTTTTTGCAATTCATGTCGTCTATGGCTATGCCTTTTGTGCCATAGATTGTCGTAATCAATTAAATGAACTTATTGAAAAAACCATGTAAATTATTCATACACGGTAATGTGACGGACCGCTCTTTTCAAGGGGTGCGTATAAATACCTTCACAGCTACTCAGGTATTTAGCTGTTGGTAACCAAACGTACATTGCCAGATATAAAAGCAAGTACGACTATTTTATAGACAAATTAAGGGCCTAACGGCCAGAGTTTTACAAAAGATGCGGTTGGCATCAGATACATTACCAAAACACCCACAGAAAAGGCTTGAGCAGACAGATCAAGGCCTTCAAAACCAAATATCATCGCCATCTACGTTCTTCTAGAACTCGTCAGCTTCAGTGAAATCTAAAAGGGAGATTTGGAGCAAGGGTGAGTACACAATCGTACTCAAGAAACCACACGAAAATTGCTGAATATTACATGCACGGAGTTTCAAGGAACTGGCACTAGTTTTGAATATTTGGTGGATGCATGAGCTATGATTAAGTATAGTACAAAAGAAATACAAAACCATTAATCAATAACATCACCACAACACCACCACCACTGATTTATTAGCAAAATCCAGATTACGGTCAATTTATAATTAAAATTACTCGAGCTCAGTTATAGGAATCACCCTAAATTAATCCAGCTTCATTAACCGGAAGCACGGCGTATTCGAATACCATTTAGTTCACTCTGCAGAGCTACTCAACTTTACCCATAAGATATCTACGGTCGTTGGTACCACACGTGAGTAACATGCAACTTTAATGCATGCGGCCGGACCGAGATGAACATAACCTTTCATTGGATTTCCCCTCTTTAGCTCCTACCCAGTAGGTTGCAAGGATCCCCAGCTTCCAGGACCCACGGGCCAAGGTGAGCAGCGCAATCTGGCCAATTGAGGATATCTACTGTTATGAGAACCGACGAATGTCCCATTCCATTCCCGTTCCACCCCAAACCAAACGCTATCCATTCCTCCACATAGAATGGAAATCCACCTGTAGGCATTCCAAGGGGAAACACAATATACCGGGCTACGTTGGATCCGGTCAATAGAGCTGACCGCCCAACTTGTGGTTGAGAGAGGGGAAGTTATTTACTTTGCCTGGGGTTGATCCTAATCGCTCGAGACATGACTGACGACACCGCGCCACTGGTACCACTGTACCCATCACCACACCACACTTGGGCTTGTTATCGGTTTGGGGATTGGGCCAACATCCACCTTTCATGGTCCGCCCAATACTGTTCCCCAAACCGTAGCAGGCTTTGCAAACGCACCCCGAGTCAAGACTTGGGGGTTTTGAGCAACAAAAGAAATGTAATGATTATTATAGCTAACCTACGGTGGTTCGTAAATGATAACCTAGGGTTAACAATTGAATATGATATAATCAATATGGTTTTAACAAGGGGGTGGGTTTTAACTAGTCAAGTCTTTTTAAATTAACTCCTTTTTAGATTTTTACTCTATTTACAGACAAATGCAGTAACTACTTATACAGTAATTATATAGAAAATAGGATCAACATGTTCAAAGAGTGTGGCTTACCTTGCGGAATCGAGGGTTCGCCTAGCGAGACGTAGTCGGTGTCGAGTCTGGTCTCGAACTGCTCCGGCCTCTGGCACAGCTCCAAAGACTGCTCCTGCTCTGAGATTCATGCCGATGGTTGCTCTGACGTCGGATCTAGCGCGAGAAAATGCAACTAATAAATAAATGAATAAAAACAACCAAAGAAAGAAAACAGAAAAAGGAACAGGAGAGAAAATGGTCGAAACAGGGTTAGAGGGCATTTTGGGAATTTTTGGACTTGGTTTGGCGAAACGGAGATCATTTTTGGACCCAATGGCTCAAACTGATCAAGAATATATATTTTTGGCTATTTTTGTATTTTTGGGATTTTTTTCTGGAATTTTAACTAATTTTCGGATTTATTCTGAAATTCAAACCTGAAAATTAAATAAAAAGAAAAAAAAAAGGCGGGGACGCACGACTCCACGCGACCCAGGCGGCGTGGCCCATCTTGGCAATAACGCTACAGCACACACATGCCATGACAAGGTTGGCCACCACAAGCAAGGCAAGTGAGGCCACTGGCAGGGCCCCGGGCAGAGGAGGGGAGGCGAGTGGTTGGCGGGCCGGAGGCAGAGAGGAGGGGCCGACGATGGGGACCACTCGCTGATGAGAGACGGAGTCTGAGGCGAGGGGCGACGGGAGGCGGCCGGAGGTGGAGAAGGTGACCTCGTCGCGGGCGGAAGAGAGCGTGAGGGGCCAAATGAAGTGGGGGAGAAGAGAGAAGAGCTCGCCGCAAGCTCGGGGCGAGGCAAAACGAGGGAGGAGCAGGGATATTTATAGCGTGGAAAGAGGAGAGAGGTGCGGCGGCAAATTGCGCTTAACGACGCGACGGCCGGCGAGCTGCTACAACGCGGGGTGGGTGGCGGAGAAGATGCGCGATGAGACGGAGCGTGCTGCAGGCGTCTAGCGGCGAAGAAAAACGGGGCGGGGTGGGTGGCGGAGAAGATGCGCGATGAGACGGGCGTCTTGCAGCGCCCAATGGCGAAGAAAACGGGCGGTGGGTGGCGGAGAAGACGAGGCGATGCGACGGGCCGGACGTGGAGAAGACAATCGGACGGAGGCGGGCAAAGCGACGGACCGACGAACAGGAGGCGAAAGGGCCGGACTGCAAGCAAGCCGGGCGCCTGAGGGAGGTAGGCCGAGCGAGGGGGCCTGGCCAGAAGAGGCGAGGCCCACGGGGGAAGGCGCCCCGAAGGGGGAGGGGAGGGAAGTAGGCCCGGGAGAAAAAGGGCCGAATGGGCCGGGAAAAGTTCGGGCCGAAGGGGAGGAAGAGAAACAGGCCGTGCGGAGAAAAAGAGGGAGCGAGCTGGGGAAAGCGTATTTCCATTTAAGGAAAGTGGAAACGGGGCCATTTTCCCGAACAGGAAAGGATTCAAATAAGGCTCAAATAAATTCAAATGAATCCGGAAAAATCCAATAAAATAGACAAAGTCATTTTGAAAATTTTAGGGGTGTTTCATGTAAAATGATTTTCGTTACACAATCAACAATCTGCTGCCATGGTTCGTCGCCTCCATGTCCGTTCCAGCCGCCGGCCATACAAAAGAAGATTTCAATTAATTTGCAAATGATAATCACTTGGGTTTGCACAATTAGAGGAACATGTGTTTTTACCAGCTTACCCTTCTCCATTACCCTTCTCCATTGATTTGATAAGGATGCAAAGTTATTTATCTAACTTTCCACATAATATTTAAGTTAATACTTAGCTCACACTTTAATTACCTTTAATGGTAGATTTTTGGATTATATATCTAATAAATGGCTCACGTATCTTCTAGACACCGGAGAAAGTCTGGTCTGCCTCAAACCGATGGGCCCTAGTACCCTCTTTTCAGCTAGCTTTAGACCTGGCCAGAATATAGCCATGACGATGCCTAACCGCCCAAGCAATATTCACTCCACAATGTTTATCTCTACTATACTCCCTCCGTCTATTTTTATAAGTCTTATTTTTTAAATGATCTTATTCATAAATATAAGGTTTGTATGTGGATTTAATGAGACCTTTCTTTCTATATCCCTATTTATTTTCTCTCATCCATATGCATTTATTTATTACCACCCACACAAAATATATCTTTCATCTTCCAAGACAATTAAGTGGAGGCATCTAAATCATTTTTTCTCGTATCTTTCTCAATTTTAACGTAGTTTTAATCCTTGTGCAAAGTCAAAATACGCCTTATAAAAATAAACGAAGGGAGTATAAAGCAAGAGTTTCCTTCCGCATCACTTTATCAAAATTACTCATCTTTATCACTACTCTTTAGTTACCCACCTTTACTACTGCTCTTTAATTACCTATCTTTGCCACTGTTAGTACTTTTTGCAAATAAACTTTTTTTATCACAAATTCATTTTCCGTTGCAACGCACGGGCATATGGCTAGTATATTTTACTTCTAAGGGTAGTATGTATACTATAGTAGTACTACCTTGTTCACTTCTATAAAGCTTATTTTTTAAAATGATCTTATTAATAAATATAAAATTTGTATATAAATTTAATAAGATCTTTCCTTTTATATCTCTATTTATTTTCTCTCAACCATATGCATTTATTTACTACCACCAACACAAAGTGATATATCTTTTATTTTCTAAGATAATTAAGTGAAGACATCTAAGTCATTTTCTCTCATACCTTTCTTAATTTTAACATAACCTTAATTTATATGCAAAATCAAAATACACCTTGTAAAAATGAACGGAGGAGTATTAATCTATCATTTTTCACAGGCTATAAGGCCTTTACTACATTAACTAAAGCTTATTAAATTTCTCTTGATAGAACACAACACGCGCGCCGATGAACACTAATCACACATCTGTAACTTTATGCAGGATGTCATAGGTTGTAGGTCCACGTGCTCTAGTGAATCACCACAAAACGGTGCGTGCTCTGGTGCTGGCTGCTGTGAGGTGGATATCCCAGAAGGCATGGGGTTACAATTTGTAACTTACTTCAATGATGACTACAACACCACTCGAATATGGAATTACAGCCCCTGCAGCTATGTGGTAGTGATGGCAAAGGGAGTGTTCAGCTATAGCACCGCTTACATCGCCTCGACAACATTCTGGGATGAATACAAAGGGCAGGTTCCGGCTGTGATGGAGTGGGTGATTACAACGGATACATGTGAGAACGCAGAAAAAAACAGGACTTCCTATGCGTGCGTTAGCGACAACAGTGAGTGTGTCAATTCCACGAACGGGGAAGGTTACCGCTGTAACTGCTCCAAAGGGTATGACGGCAACCCGTACGTCAAGGACGTCAAGGACGGCGGATGCAAAGGTCTCGATCTCTCAACCTCTATCTCAACAAAAGATATAGTACATTGCAACAGCTTTAATTAAGCAAATATAATATATATTGTTGTTCCATTACAGATATCAACGAGTGCCTCGACAAAAATACATATCCATGCGCGGGAACTTGTGAAAATACAAACGGGAGTTACAACTGTTTATGCCCTCAAGGACAACATAAGGTGGATGCTGGCATTTGCAGTCCGGATCAGAAGAATCAGAGTTCCCCGGATCAGAAGATTCAGAGTTCTTGGGTGATGCCTGTTGTGGGTAGGTCACTAGGTTGCTCTCTTCAGCAAGATCAATACGCATAGTTTAGTAGGCTTACTGAACAATATAAACCTTTCAGCGGGGGCTTCCCTCGTTGTTTGCGTTAAAAAAAAAACAATATAAACCTGACAGTGCTGTTTGACCAAGTTCCAAATTGGCTAAACATCGCTTAATTAGTACTATCCTGTACGCTGCCTTTAGTTTTCTTTTACAAATAAAGCCACAATTGTTTTCGTAGTGTTCACTTCCTGATTGGAATGCTATTTTCGTAGTTTGTATTTTATATACGCTTCATTTGAACAGCATCATAGTGATCAGTTTGGACAATCATGCAGGTGCAAGTGTTGGACTTGTCGTCCTTGTGGTTACCATAACCTGTGCATACTTAATCCAAGAACGAAGAAAACTAAAGCACATCAAACAGAAATACTTTCGACAACACGGAGGTCTGCTGCTATTCGAGGAAATGAAATCACAACAAGGTGTTGCATTCCAAATCTTCTCAGAAGAAGAATTGCGAGAGGCCACTGACAAGTTCAACGAAAAACAAGTCCTTGGTCACGGAGGCCATGGAACTGTGTACAAGGGGCTTCTCAAGGACAATGTGGAAGTAGCCGTCAAAATATGCAGGACAATCGATGAACAACAAAAGAAAGAATTCGGCAGGGAAATGTTAATCTTGTCCCAAATCAACCACAAGAACATAGTCAAGCTACTCGGCTGCTGCCTTGAAGTTGAAGTCCCCATGCTAGTATATGAGTTTATCCCAAACGGCACACTGTTCCATCTCATCCATGGCAACCACGGTCGGCACATCACCTTAGCCACTCGCTTGCAGATCGCCCACGAGTCCGCTGAGGCGCTTGCCTACCTGCACTCATGGGCATCGCCACCAATCCTCCACGGTGACATCAAGTCCTCCAACATCCTCATTGATGCTAACTACACAGCGAAAGTCTCCGACTTTGGTGCGTCGGTACTAGCACCAACTGACGAGTCACAATTTGTGACAGTCGTCCAAGGAACTTGTGGGTACCTCGACCCAGAATACATGCAAACATGCCAATTAACGGACAAGAGCGATGTGTATAGCTTCGGGGTTGTTCTCTTGGAGTTGCTCACACGCAAGAAGGCGTTCAACCTCGAAGGACCTGAACATGAGAAGAGCCTATCAATGAGGTTTTTGTCTGCGATGAAGGATGACAAGCTTGAGGACATCTTGGATGATCGAATCAAGAGCAATGATAATATGGAATTTCTTGAAGAGATTGCAGAGTTAGCAAGGCAGTGCTTGGATATGACTGGTGCTAATAGGCCATCGATGAAGGAAGTTGCTGACAAGCTTGATAGGTTGAGAAAAGTCATGCAGCATCCATGGGCACAGCAGAATACGGAAGAGTTAGAGAGCTTGCTTGGAGAGTCGTCCATGGTCAGCTCTAGAGTTGTCACTACAGGAAATTTCAGCATTGAGAAGGAAGATGTTATGGAGCTAGAATCAGGGCGATAATCGCTAAATTGTACATCGTACCTTATTGGATCATACTGTCTCATAGATATATTCTTAGCAGAGATATTCCTCAAACTATTCAATTATTTGTGTAGAGACTTGTATATCCATGTAGTTACATCACCCCCAAAAAAACAAAGATAATGTACTGGTTTTCATAGCCCTTGTACTTTGGCCTTTAAAATTTATCAACCATGGCAATTGTATTTGATACTTGATACACCTTTTTATCAAATCATAATTGCTAACATGGAAACCAACACACTTGTCAAGATGCTAGGATCAAGTGGGTCTACAAGTGTCTGGCAATAACCATTACCTAAGTAGGCCAACTTAAGCAAATTTGCAAGCTTTTGGTCATATCGGGCCATCGTAAAGTATTATATCCATATTGTTATCAATTATAACCATTTCTTCAATAAAATTTCTAAAATAACCTCCACCCTAACTTAATTAAAAAATGACCCTTGCTTACCACGCCATCCTTGCCATGTCAATGAAAGAGGTTGCAGGCAAGCCTGATAGGCTGAGGAAGGTGATGTAGCATCCATGGACAGCACAGAAAATTTCAGCATTGAGAAAAAAAAAAGTTGTTATAGGCCTAGAATCAAGGCGTTAATTAATCACTATATCGTATATAATATCTCGTTTCATATTGATCCTAACCTCTTGAGAGATATATGTCGATTTGCCTGTTAGCAACTATGACAAACAGCGACGGCATTGGATTGAATTCAGATCACGCCAAAACGACGAGGCCATGAAGCTCCGCATAATCTGGAACAAGAGGCCGCACCTTTTCTTAATACTCCTCGAATGCCGGGTTCTCGGTGGTGAACGGCCGCCTCGAGGGGCCGGCCTCCGCCGCCGGCGACGCTGTCGGCGGCGAGGAGGGCGGTGGGGATTGGGCCTTAGTATACGTTCCCGTGAGCCTGCCTGAGTGCTTGAAGTGGCGGCGCTGCGTGCAGCCGCGCGCGCGCGTGCGTGTCCGCCTCCCACATTCCCTCCCTGTCTCTCGTCCGCGGTGTGGAGGTCCTGTAGGAAGGTGGTGGCGAGGGGGGAGAGTTTGCGGTGAAGCCGGCGGTTTGCGCTGAGATGTTCGCCAGCCAGGAGAGGTTGTGGGCCACTGGGCTTTTGGGAGAAGCGGGCGACGGTTGCGAGGGGAAATAATATGATAGACTAAGGTCACCCTGATGGAGTGATGGTAATAATATAGCCCAGTAAAACCCGAGTTGGGTGTGGTCGTGATTCCTTCGCGTGTAAGGCTGCCTACGGAGCATGTTCGAAATTAACTTATTTTGATTTAGTATCGTTTATTTATAGTTTGAAGCAATTTTCGTTTCGCTAGTTCGCATTAGAAAAGGGAGGATTCTTGCTTCGTATCCCCATGTGATACAGTCTAGCCGACCTCACTAACATCAACACCTATATCAACTCGACAGTATTCTACAACACATAAAAGGTGTGGGTTTTGTATAGTAGTTTTCTTACGGTGTATGACTGAGTAGTTGAATTTATATAGAGCAGATTGTAAGTACTAGGTGTATATAAATTCTATAAACTGTCGTGGAAAAAAGAGGAAGTAGTTGAATTGATATAGAGCAGATTATAAGTATTGGGTGTAAATAAATTATATAAATTGTCTCGCAAATAATTATAAAAAATTGTACGAGTGTGTGTATGCAATAATACAAAGTTTGAAAATGTGTTTTTTTAGATGAAGTTTGGATATGTGTTCAATCGGAGTAGTACTAGTTCAATAATGTCAATCACCTGATCGTCATTATCTAAAAAAAAAATTACCTGCTGGCAAATGCGAACGTTTGCTGCATTTGCACGTGCTCTGTCCTGACCGAGTGGGGGAGGTGACTTGGAAGCGGGGTGGCAAAGGTCAAGAAGGCAGAGCGACCGAGGTGGAAGGTGGTCAAGTGAAGTCGTAGCTAAAAAGCTCCTCCCCAGCAGCTGCAGCTTTTGGAGGTGCTTCTGCTGTGGCTTAGCTTCCCAGCTGCTTTGCAGCCATGCTATTTGGTGGAGCTTTTGGCCCAAAGTTGAAGCATAGCCCCCTCAAACAGGCCCTAAGTATTTGATAATCATTATTTGCAAATATTCCTTAAGGGTTTCAATGGCATACATATCCAAGTTCAAATGTGGTTTAAACAAATTTGATGTAACTAATTATTTAAATCTAGAATTTAAATTATACTGATAAAATTATGCATGCAGTAATTTTGATCAAAATATAATTTAAAATCTAGGATCAACATGATCAAAAGCGTAACTTGCCTTGCACGATGCACTAGTACTCTAAGTTGTCGATGTGATACTTTTTTTTGGCACTTCGAAATCTAGACGTTTAAAAACAGTCAAATTCAAATAAAATCTAAAACTAGCATAAATAGGTATATTAGAATTTTATATGAATTTTGGAAGAAAAACGAGTTCAATCGGACTTAGAACGAAGGAGATCGAACCTATTTTGAACCTCACATAAAATGATGAAATTTCAAAAAATAGAGTGCTTGCTAGACTTGGAGAAGAAATGGTTACCGCAGTGCTCTGAAGTGAATATTCCAAAAAGTGTTGAACTGTGTTGTAGATGACACCAAAGGGGAGCTCTAGGAAAAATTTGAGCCTCAACAGAGGTTGGGAGAGCTCACCTAAATTTCACTGGAGTTTGGGAAAAAAGGCTTATTCAAGGAGGTCCGGAGGATGGATTGCAAGAACTCATAGAGGACTATGGGGAATGCAGTGAGGAAGATGTGGTTGAATTTATAGAGAAATCAGAGTTACCGATCACTGGAAAATGCTCACTGGAGTTATGGCCAGGATAGTGACACTTTGCGAGAATTTAATGGGTTGAAACTGTTAGATTTAATGCGGGTTAGGTACAAGGACGCGTTTGGTTGGTTGGGTGTACAAGGATGAATAGGATAGGATGGTACAAGATAGACGGGATGATCCTGGATGAGATGGTACAGGGAAGGTGTTTGGTTGCCTGAATGGAATGATACAAGATTTTGTTTGGTTGTTTGAATGGAATGATACAGGATGGTACAAGATAATATTTTGTTGAAGGAATGAGATTGGATTGAGGGATAAGGTTGGTTTGAGGGATAATATGAGTGAACGATCTGGTCCTGGATCGATTGGTTCGGTCAAATTGCCCATACGGGATGATGCAGTATCATTTTAAAATATTTCAAGAATTTGTACCATCTCATCCTGTACCAAATGGTTCCGTTCAGCCAACCAAACGCAGAGATAGAACCCGATTCTGTAAAGAACAGTTCGATTCACTCTCGTATACCCAACCAAACGCACCCTAACTGTAGATGACGGATGGGTTGAAGAGAAGTAAATCAGCTCTGAGAATCTGAACAGGTTTTATTTTTTAATTCCTGAATTAATTAATTCTAAAAATAATTATTTTTATACACAAAATTCAGAGAAAAATAAGATTGAATCCAAAAATAGCGAGATAAATTCTCATAAATTTGGGAATATTAAGAGATACCGACTTCAATAATTAAAGCATGAATAAAATATTAATAAGCAATATTATGTTATTATTTTTACACAGTAATTATTTTTAAATGATAAAACTACCTTTTAACATTTGAGATACTAGAATAGCCTCACAAATTCTATAAAATTTTAGAGAAATTAAATAGGGCATTTTAACATAATAAAATTATTTCCATATAAAATATGGTTTTATGTTTATACAAAAAGTACTTTTTAATTTCTAAAATAGAAAAAACCTTTTAAAATTCAAAAATTAAAATAAAATAATATAAAATTCATAAAATTAAATTATTCCTAAAAATTCATAGAAACCAATAATATTTATTATTTTAACCTTTGTTTTTAAATACAAAAACTCTGTGGTGTTACAATATTACTCTAGTCCTTAGTAGTAAATGATATTGGATATAACTAAATGGGAGAGGTATAGAAAAAAAAGTAAAAATCATCTAAAAATTGTAGAATGATATGTATTTAGGTACAAAATTTGAAAGATAGAATGTCATGTATTCAGGAACGAAAGGTGTATTAGTTTGTTATACCCCTAGTCCCTACTACGAAAGACTTGGACCTTTTCCTCACAAAAACAAAAGAAACGAAAAAAACTTGGGGACTTGTATTTTAGACTTTTTGTAGTGTTGTCGCGAAAGACTCGGTGGTTCCTAGTCTTTCTACGACTTGGCTGTGTGCCCACTGACCAAAACTATAGAAATTTCAAATTAGAAATTTTCACCTCAAAAAAATTCAAATTGCTCAAAAATTTCAAATCAACAAATTTTCAGGTTATTAAATTTTAATCTGGGAACTTTCAATTCAAAAATTTTCAACTTGAGAAACTTTCAATGGGAAAATTCAAATCGAGAATTTTCACCTAGGAAAATTTTATCTTGGAAATTTTGAAATAAAAAATTCAAGTGGGGAAATTTCAAAACAGGAAATTTAAAAAAAAAAATAGTTCAAAAACCATCGATTCAAAATTTTTTGGTGTGAAAATTTCAAAGCAAAAAAATTCGGTTAGAAACTTTCAATTTCAAAAAACTTTTAGTTCAAAAAATTTCCACATGAAAAACTTTCGATTCAAAAAGTTTCAATTAAAAAACTTTTGATTCAAAAAGTTTTGATCCAAAAACTTTTGAAAATGGTTAAAAATACTTTTTATTAAAAAATTTAGAGGGAAATTTAAGAACAAAAACTTATTTGTGTTTGAGAGAAAGTGAATAGGGAGGAAAGAGTGTAGAAGATGATGGACCATGTGGAGGTCCAATCGTACCGTTGATGAGTATTTAACTGTATTTGAGTTAGAAATATGGTTTATATTTAGTAATTGGTTAATTATTGTATATCATTTTGGACATTGTTATATGATGGGTTTCCTTATTTTTTTATGGTTGCAGGATAACGGTACTAGGTCTTAGAGAGGGGGAGGGTGACCAGTGAGATGCTAACTTAAAATTACTCAGATCAAGGAGAGCCATTGGATTGCGGTTTAGAAGATAGAGTAGCGGTCAAGTTAGTTTAAGTGAGTCTTAACCCTTGATGAGGTTTCTTGAGGGTTAAGAATAACTCATCCAAGGGTGGATGATGACTTAATCTCAACTCTTGATGAGGTTACCAGAGGGCCAAGTAGAACTTATCTAAGGGTGGAGGATGACTCGAGTAATATAAAGAGAGGGGTAGGGGTAGCTCTCCCCTCTTGTAGGTTTTATGTGCTCCATTAAATTTTGCCCACCTTGTTGTGAGGTTTTGTAAACCTTCCTCTCAAGAAATAAAATTTTACTTTCTTACTTTTCTAAATTTAATTACAGCATTTATATTATATCTTAAATTCAGCATTTAAATTACGCAATTTAAATTCTTGCAATTTACTTCCCGCACATTTGGATTTGTCTTCCCTCCTTCTAAATGCTTGTGAATTTTATGCCAAGGATGATTGATTGATGGATACATTTTCTTTAGATCATATCCTCATCATCTAGACAATCTTTTGCAAGAACTCAATCTTTTTGTTTAATCTTTGAAAAATCTTTGTAGATCACGTTTGAGTTTTTTTTTGTTTCTTGTGTTCTTACTTGCTGTGATAAGTGAGAGAACATTCAAGATCATCTTGATCATCACAACTCCACAAGCAAGTTTAAGACCAAGATTTTCTCTGTTTTGCTCCATTACACTTGAGTGTTTTAAATGAGGTTTTGTTTGTATCCAATGAGTAGGAAAAAATTTAATTATGATCATTCACCTCCTCTCTGATCGCCACTTCGGTTCTTCAAAAGATAATACCATCAAGTGTCACGGCGAGAGAGTCTTTGAGAGGGGAGGTTCTATCATAAGTGCCAACATGAGGAGCGATGATATATTCCCACGCGGAGTCATGTTTAGTTATCCCACTGGGCATGCGTGTATCGTTGCCGTGTTCAATTTACTCACGGACGTTCTGCTAAAGAATTGACTTTTTTTGCTAGGGAAAAAAAGGACTTACGGACGAAACGTGGATCCACACTACATTAGGTATTTCAGAGCCATTTGAGGATCGACTTGGTTTCTCGGCACCAAACTGATAGTTGGTCATAAAGATCATACATTAGTTATATCAATAAATAGAGTCTTATTATTATTATCACTATATATAATGTGATATTTGCCAACTTTGAGCTGTGTGCACTAGCATTGATCCAAAAACTAGTGCGGTAAACACAGTGAATTCGAATTGGTGAATTTGGGTCCCGACATGGATACATCTTTTTTAAATCATATTCTCATAATTTAAGCAATCTTTTGCAAGAACTCAATCTTTTGCTTAATCTTTGACAATTTTTGTAGATCGCGTTTGAGTTTTTTGTTTCTTGTGTTCTTACTTGCTATGACAAGTAGAAGAATATTCAAGATCATGTTGATCATCACAACCCTACGAGTAAGTTTAAGACCAAGATTTTCTCTGTTTTGTTCCATTGCGCTTAAGTGTTTCAAATGAGGTTTTAGTTATATCCATTAATTGAGGAAAAAAATTAATTGTGATCATTCATCCTCTCCTCCTTCTAAATGCTTGTGGATTTTATGCCAAGAATGATTGATTGATGGATATATCTTCTTTAGATCATATTCTTATCATCTAAGCAATTTTTTTCAAGAACTCGATCTTTTTGCTTAATCTTTGAGAAATTTTTGTAGATCGCGTTTGAGTTTTTTGTTTCTTATGTTCTTACTTGCTGTGACAAGTGGGAGAATATTTAAGATCATCTTGATCATCATAGCCCCACGAGCAAGTTTAAAACCAAGATTTTCTCTGTTTTACTCCATTGCGTTTGAGTGTTTTAAAGTGAGATTTTGGTTATATCCATTAAGTGGGGAAAAAATTTAGATCGCCGCTTCAATCCTTCGGAAGATGATGCCATCAAGTGCCGTGGCGAGGGAGTCTTTTAAGAGAAGAGGTTCTATCACGGGTGCCAAAAAAAAGGAGAGCGATGCCACGCGGATTCATGTTTACTTATCCCACCGCGCATGCGATGCCACGCGGATTCATGTTCAATGGACTCACGGACGTACGTTCTTCTACAGAATTGACTTTTTTTTGCTAGAAAAAAAGGACGTACGGACGAAACGTGGATCCACACCATTAGGTTTTTCAGAGTCACTTGAGGATCGACTTGGTTTCTCGGCACCAAACATGCCCTCAAAAATATGGCCGAGTCATCCTTCGTAAGTCGCCCACAATTATTCCAAAACTTCCCTAACTGTGCACGCGCAGCCGTCAAAACTTGCTGATGATCGCAACGCTTAATTATTTTGTCGACCACGTGCGTGTGCCCAGTCCTGTTAGATATGATCGCAACGCTTAATTAATTTGTCGACCACGTGCGTGTACCCAGTCCTGTTAGACCTCTTAAATAGCACTACGCTTTGGCTTCATCACATAAGCTAACCACTACTGTTGGTTCACAAATTTTTCCATTCCATCGAAGTATCGAACCATTTGCTCAGTAATCTACGGGGCACAAGCACAACCGCCCAAACACCGGAGTGAGTACCGGGCTTTCAGTTCAGGTCGTAATGGCGAACCGCACGCAACTGCTGCTTCGGCTGCGGTCGTCTCTGCTGCTTCTGCTCTGGCTTGCCCTCTCGACGCCGGCCACGGCAGATGGACCAGAACCGACGACGGCCGCGAGGCGAGGCTGCCCGACGAGGTGCGGAGCCGTGGACATCCCGTACCCGTTCGGCATCGGGGAGGGGTGCGCGATCCACTCGGGCTTTCAGCTCCATTGCAACACCACGGACGGTGATGGCGCCCAAAGGCCCTTCAACGGGAATGTCGAGGTGACGAAAATTTCCGTGCTGCACAGCAAAGCCTGGGTGAAGACGTGGATCGCTTGGAGGTGCTACGACCCGGCCGACCGCACGCAGCCGCGCACCAATCCGTGGGTGGATTTCACCGACACGCCATTCTGGTTCTCGGACGTGGACAACAAGATCTTCGTCATCGGGTGCAACACGCTCGCCTATATACAGGCTTCGTCACCGGGTGTCTCCGTAAGTACCGTAAGTATAATCTACTCACGTCCACTTTTATTTTGAACTAGCAGATTTATCTATGTAACTGTACGGCTAAATGTTACGATACAGTTATCTTTGATATATAATTTTATTTTCTATAATTAAAATAAAATTGTATTTGTTATATAGCTCTAATATCTATATACAATTAATCAGTATCGTCATAATATGATCCCACTAAAATAAGTGTAGGAGATCATTCTTTTTTTCTTTCGATTAATGTGAGAATTTCTATGTTTTTCGTTCTTTTATTATTGTAGGATTTGTTTACCCTTAAAACGAAGAAGGTTTCATTAATATCATCTGTTGTTTTTATTTATATAGATATTATAGTTTATTTTACTTTGATGCTCTACCAAAAATTGGAAAGCATGAATTGTAAAGGCAATTGAAGGCCTATTTTTGCAACCAACCATCGTTCTGTTGAGAAATTAGACATTTTTCAGATTAAATTTCGAATATAAATTATGAACAGCATCACAGAAACTAGCATGTATATCTCTAATATACTAGATAGCACGAACATCATGATCATCTTGATAAACATGATTAACCACGAGATCAGAGCAGATCGAACGTACTGAGCAGAAGAGGATGACGGCGCGTTACGGTGCGGTTGCGGTGTTGACGTAGTAAGGTGCGATTGCGGTGTTGATGAGGTCGACGTTGGTGACGGCTGTCGCAGAGTCGGCGGCTACGGCGACGTCCAGCAGCAGGAACAGGAAGACGAGCCGTGGTGACGATCTTGAGCAGTCGCGCGGAGCGCTTCCCAAAAACCTTATTCGCCCTCTCCCGGTGCAGGATCTCGAAGACGAAGGGTTCCGGAGACCAGCTCTCCCGATTGCAGATGCACGTCGGCGCTCGGGATGGAGAAGATTACGACGGCGGTGGCAGCAGTAAGAGGTGGCAAAACCCTAACGATGTGTTTTTGCGTATCTTTCTACACGGGTGCACGACGCAGTATTTATAGGGTTACTCTGGTAACCGTGACCGAACGTGACTCGAGGACGTGCCACGATCGGAGTCTGTTACGGAGTCCGTATCTCATACTGCAAACGCGACTATCCCGAGTAGCAAAAAGAATAAACTGCAAAAGGAGGCTGCGTCTGCGCAAGGCCCTGAACCGGATTTCGGCGGACCATTCACGCCCGCGCCCGCGCCCGGCGAGGCGAGCGCGCACGTGTGGGCTTTCTCCCTTTTTCCCACATGGTTCTAGGAAGGTGGAGAGAACTCTCCCTTATAAATTAGTCATCCTCCACCTCCACAAGCAATATGGGACTAATGCTTGCACACATGCCTCCACATGAATGGGCCTTTGAGATTTTCTAGGATTTATTTGTCTCAATTAAGTGGGTTTGGCCCAAATAATCCAACACGTTCCACTATTGACAGTACATTGTTTTAGATTTTTGGTACAGTAATGAAGCACTACTTGTTAAAAGAGTGAATTCTTGCCTTTTTATAAGCTTTTATGTGAACTAGTTGATACATGAAACTCCGGACATTCGTAAGTTTTGATTGCGTTCTGTCCGACCTGTGTGCAAAAACTTTTACTACAAAGTATATATTTGAACTTTTTGAAGAGAAACTAAACGCTGATTTAATTTAGCTTATGACGATCCGATATGACAACTCATGCAGTACGTAATAGGTTGCTATTCAACATGCAATGCGACCCTCATAAACGGCACATGCGCCGGCGCCGGCTGCTGCCAGGTGGACGTCCCCAAAGATTTATCATACTACAGAGCATTTTTCAGTGAGTACTACAACACGACCGACAGAGACCGGCCCTGCAGCTACATAGTACTGATGGAAAATGCGGCCTTCAAATTTAGCACCACTTATCTCGCATCGACGGTGTTCAACGACACGAACAAGGAGGAAGTCCCGGTCGTGATGGACTGGTACATAAGACCGCGGTCATGTCAGGAAGCTAGAGAAAACACGACCGATCCCTATGCATGTGTTAGCAGAAACAGTGAATGTGTCGATTCCACGAACCCGGTCGGTTACCGCTGCAAGTGCTCCGGTGGGTACCAGGGCAATCCGTACATCGAGGGTGGATGCACAGGTCCAGCTCTGCGCCTGCTTATTCTTTTCCGGCCTGTTCTTCATGATGTATAAGAGTATGTTACAGATTTAACAAAGTTTAGCTGTTTGATGGCAGATATCGATGAGTGTCTTGACAGTGCTACTTATCCTTGTCCGGGGATATGCAAGAACACGTTGGGAAATTACACCTGTTCATGCCCACGAGGAAAACAGATGGTGCATGGTGCTTGCGTGCCGGATCAGAAGTCCATTTGGGTTATGCCTGTCATTGGTATGTTAATTTCTCTCTTCAGTAACGACCAAGAACATTGAGAATGAAGACTTGGTAGAACGATATAACTCTGACATGTCGATCTTGTTTGGCTAAGTTCCAACTTGGTCAACATCAAACTTGAACTTAATTTTCCGTGCAATTACACTTTTTACCTGAGAGAGAACTGGCCGCTTAGTTACAATAAATTTATACTTGATTAGGGTAAAATCATTGATCAGTTTGGGTAACATGTAGGTGCAAGCGTTGGAATCGTCGTTCTTGTGGTTGTTGTCGCTTGTGCATACCTAATCCAAGAAAGACAAAAGCTACAACGCATCAAAAAGAAGTATTTTCAACAGCATGGTGGTCTAATGCTATTCGAGGAGATGAAGTCACAACAAGGTGCTGCGTTCAAAATCTTCTCAGAAGAAGAATTGCAGCAAGCCACAAATAGGTTCGATGATCAACAAGTCCTTGGTCATGGAGGTCATGGAACTGTCTACAAGGGACATCTCAAGGGCAACGTGGAAGTAGCCGTTAAACGATGCATGACAATCGATGAGCAACACAAGAAAGAATTCGGTAAAGAAATGCTAATTCTATCCCAGATAAACCACAGAAACATAGTTAAACTACTAGGTTGTTGCCTCGAAGTGGAAGTCCCTATGCTGGTGTACGAGTTCATCCCCAAGCAAGACGTTGTTCCAGCTCATCCACGGCAACCACGATCGGCATATCTCCTTGGCCACTGCCATTTAATCGCCCACGAGTGGTGAAGCTTTAGCATACCTTCATTCATGGGCATCTCCACCGATCCTCCATGGTGACGTCAAATCATCCAACATCCTCCTCAACGGAGACTACACGGTGAAAGTCTCTGACTTTGGTGCCTCCATCCTAGCACCAACCGATGAGTCACAGTTCGTCACGCTCGTCCAAGGAACTTGCGGGTACCTCGACCCAGAGTACATGCAGACATGCCAATTGACAGATAGGAGTGATGTGTATAGCTTTGGAGTTGTTCTACTAGAGCTGCTCACGGGTGAGAAGGCTTTCAACCTCGAAGCGCCTGAACATGAGAAGAGCCTATCGATGAGGTTTTTGTTTGCGATAAAGGAAAACAAGCTTGAGGAGGTCCTGGATGATCAGATCAAGAACGACCAGAACATGGGGTTTCTAGAGGAGATTGCAGAGTTAGCAAAGCAGTGCTTGGATATGTGTGGTGAGAATAGGCCATCCATGATGGAAGTTGCAGATAAGCTTGATCGGCTGAGGAAGGTGATGATGCAGCATCCTTGGGCGCAGCAAAATCCTGAAGAGATGGAGAGCTTGCTTGGGGAGTCATCCATGGTTAACATAGTGGCTGTCAATACGGGAAATTTCAGCATTGAGAAGAAAGTTGTTATGGGACTAGAATCAGGGCGTTAATCATCTGTCATTTGTCCTACCATAGTCATCACTATATCGTATATCATATCTCATACATCATACTGTATTAAAGATATCCTCCTACCATAGTCATTCGTCCTAACCTATGCAACTATATTGTAAGACTTACATGTGTCACCATATGGTTATGTTGTCCTGAAGATGCATAGGCAAGGTAGCGTTTTTCATTGCTTGTGTACTTCGAAATCTATCTGTTAAGATAATTATTCTATAATCGATACATGTGTCGACCCGTATAATTAATTTAGGAGTACGTAACACCTCATTACTCTAAAATAATTACACGAATCTTAGTATATTAACTAATCAAAACATCGGCCTTTTGATATTTTATTAGTTAACATATCATGTTCAGAATGTTATAGCAAAATAATAATAAGAGACTGAAATGAAAACTTTATTACATTCCATTGCCACGCAGGCTACATGTCCAGTACATTAATTATACATAAGATCTAAGTACAACAAAAATATAATACGTAAATACCAATTATCCAAAGGCTGACAAGAGTTAGTGCACTCCACTGGGATCCATATCCCAACCAGATACTTGGTAAACATTAATATTAAATGCAATAAATAAATTTTCTCTCATGTCCATCCAAAGTACACCTTCTCTCAAATTCCATTTTTACATAAATTAGGTTTTAGGTTTTTTTAAGGGTTGTATATTTTAATTATGAAAATAACTACTAGCACTTGTATATGAGATAGACTTAGCTTCCGTAGCCTCTAGTTCAGTAGATAGGTATGAATTGATGATTTAACCTTACACAGGTTTGTACCACTTTACCTATAATAACCCTATCCTGTGAGGCTCCAGAATATTTATCATTATCCTGGTATTAGATTTCTAATCCTAGTAGCCAATGAGTAATGATGACCTCGATTATTTTCCACCTACCCTTAGCGTACCAGTTGTACCGTGCTACCGTAGTAACATTGATACTCAACCTAAGGCTTTAGATTTAGCACCTCAAAATTTTTCGCCCTTAGCTGAGTTCTAATGCTTCTAACTATTTCTATTCTAAAATTTTAGCCCATAGCTGAATCTCACCCTTCAGTTGAGTCTTACATTCTCAACCCATAGTTGAGTCTCACGATCTCAACCCTTAGCTGATTCTCACCATCTGTGATCTCACTAGGCCTTTTTGGCCTACCCAGCTTTCACCCCTAGTTATATACTCATATCTAATATGGAGATTATAATATCTTCATAGGACAACCTTTTTGGCCAATTTCACACACTATGGTTGATACTGTAATAATGACTCACTGTCAGAGTGTAGTTGGCTATCCTTATATCATAGCCTATATAAAGAGCCCCACCAGCAATACACAACTCCACGACACCCTCTACCCACCTCATGTACATTTACGCGCGCGCACACATGCTCCATTTGTTGGATGAGCCATTTCAACACAACAATAATCTACCACTACCGCAGTAGTTCATCAGTAATCAACTTATCAATAACCAAGTTCTATAGCAGCGGACCACAACTATCCATCTTTCCAACAACACCCAATTTAGGATTTTGATTTAAAAGATATTTGATAATACATACATATCCTAGTTCAGATGTGGTTTAAACAAATTGGATGTAATGAATTATTTAAATCTAGAATTTAAATTATACTAATAAAAATATGCATGCAGTAATTTCAATCAAAATATAATTTAAAATCTAGGATCAACATGATCAAAGGCGTAACTTGCCTTGCACGATGCACTAGTACTCTGAGTTGTCGATGTGGTACTTTTTTAGCACTCCAAAATCTAGATGTTCAAAAATATATAAATTCAAATAAAATCTAAAACTAGCATAAATAGGTATATTGGGAATTTATATGAATTTTGGAAGAAAAATGAGTTCAATTGGACTTAGAATGAAGGAGATCGAACCTTTTGAACCTCACATGAAATGATGAAATTTCAAAAAATAGAGTGCTCTCTAGACTTGGAGAAGAAACGGTTGGCGCAGTGCTCTGAAGTGAATATTCTGAAAAATGTTGAGCTATGTTGTAGACGACACCGAAGGGAAGTTCTAGCAAAAATTTGAGCCTCAACAGAAGTCGGGAGAGCTCGCCTAAATTTCACTGGAGTTTGGAAAAAAAAGGCTTATACAGGGAGATCCGAAGGGTGGATTGCAAAAACTCAAAGTGGTCTGTGTGGGGAAAGTGGCGCGAATTTAACGGGTTGAAACTATTGGATTTAATGCGGGTTAGATCCGTGAGATAACTGTAGCTAATGGATGGGCTCAAGGGAAGCAAATCAGTTCTGAGAATCTGAACAATTTTTGTAACATCCCAAAAATTCCAAAACTGCGAAAAATAAAAATTTAGGATATAAAGTGAAACTAAATAAAAATTTATTTGAAATCGAGAATTTGATTTAAGATGTGACCCATTTTCCTTATTTTCATGAATACTTAAGTATAAGATGAAATATAAAGTTTTTAAAATAAACAAACTATAAAAATGAGTTGAAAATAAAAATTTATGTTTGAATTTTCATCTATTCGAATTTCTCTTAAACTTTTGGTCTTAAAAAAAATCTTTTGTCATTCTGATTTCTTCTTCTCTATAATACAAAATCTAAAATCCTTTACGATATAGATCTTGGAAATTTTTTATAAATTTCAAATAATCTATATTTCATATCTAGAAACTTTTAAAGCAACATGAACTCATTTACTACTAAAAAGAAATTAAAAATGAATTGATTTAAAAGCAAAAGTAGTAATGTCGTAATTTTATAAAAATAAATACTTCTAATATGTATCTGAAAATTGTATAGTAAATCAAAATAACTATTGGGATCATATAGAAAAAGTTACAAATAAAATAAAGTTCATGTGTTATCTAATAAAAATAAAAACTAAACAGATTTTCAATACAACAACATTATCGAAATTATTGTAATTTTTATAGCAACATATCCTATGCACACACAGGGCTTCCCATGTACACACTGTGCACACGAACTAATAAAAGTCATGAAAAATTCTGAAAAAATTGTAGATGTACTTCATAGATTACTCTACCTATGTAATACATCTACAATTTTTTCAGAATTTTTCATATTTTTATTAGTTGGTGTGCACGGTGTGTACACGGAAAGTCTGTGTGCATAGGATATGTTACCTTTTTATATAGCATATTTTAAGCCCAAAATTTTTCTGGACATCCTTCCTTATCCTAGGACCTTATTTAAAAAGTTTCAGAATATTTTAACCAGTTATGATAGCTTCCATTATAGATTTTATATTGCCCTAAAAATTCAAAAATTGTTTGAAAACTTGTTAAATTTGAGGAATTATTGTAAGTAAACCACAGCGGCGAATTGAGCGAAACCAAAGAAAATGGAAACTGCATACTCTGGTCTCCCTACACAAAAATTTCTAGAAAATTTTGAAAGAGATAAAACTACTTTTGAACTAATTAAAGTCGTGACTAAAAACGTCGGGTTCATGTATAGAGTGCAACGACCATTATCTAGTCGTCCCTCGGTGGCGGGACTCGTGCAAGTGTAGCTCTTCTTCCCCAGACGAATCTGACCCCTTGCTCTGTTTGCCCTAGTCAAGCGCAAATCTCGTTCTATCCTCTGGCTAATCATGAGCTTAGCTTGAAGCCTCACCGCCTTCATCACCCGTATTCTGCCACGGCAAGGAATTATGGCGCCAAATCAACCGCCTTCTCCTTCTCTATCTTACCCGGTGGTACATTGCAGAATTCACCTTACATTACGAGTCTTGAGGCTTCAATGTATTCAAGGTTTCTCACGATCTCTCGGCAATATGACTGAAAGCGGTAGTAGCAGAGCTACACAAGGAAAAACACCAAAACAGGCAGGGGTGAAGAGCTGCGCAGAACACAAAACTTTCAGGAAGACACAAATAGTTTTGCGATGCATCAACTGCCCCGCATCTTTTTCTGTATTTCTCCTTATTTATAATGGAAAGAAGTCTAAGTCAGTTACAAATCACACGGATGACAGAACGCAATCTAAACAGACTCAACTTCTGGCCAGATAAGCCTTTACTCAACAAAACTCCCCAACTCTCCTGGACGAATTACTATTACTAATCCGGCACATTCTTTGATTCTGACAACTAATCGAACTCTGGGCGCAAACTCGAAGGCAACAAAACAACATACGACGGTGGCCAACGAAAACCAAACCAAGATACGAAAAACAAGTGTCGACGATTGGGACAGGGTCCTCGCCGAGCTTACTTGTTGAATGAGGATCAACCTAAGGCCCCTTTTCCGCGAGGGTCATCATCCGAGAGTATGCGAGCAAAGGCGACGGCGAACGTCGGAGACTATGAGGCCTGAGGTCGTTTTTATCTGGTTCGGACCTCTCACGGGGAGATAATAACTCTCGTCCGATGATTGCACTAATATGTGAAAGTGGGTTACAATGCGCTTGCTCGGAGGCTGAACGATCCTAAGGACTCGTAAGCGAGGCGTAAGCGTGTGTAACCTGAAGGTCCAACCCTCGGCACATCGCGGGAGGGGTATTTATAGAGAATTACAGGAGACAAATTACTTAATCGTGAGGCGCTCGTATGAGGGCGCATGCGGCATAATAGCGCGCCACCGCTTACGGGTACCACGCGACGATGGAATGCGAGGCGCAGATCCAAAGCGGCCGAGCAAAGGCGTAGCGTATCGGCGCGTGACATCCACGCGTGGCATTAACTGCCATGTTGTCTTGTCGCGGTCCCCCGGGCTTCGTTGCTTGGAGCTGGGGCACGCGAAGGTCGGGCACGGGCGCGTTGTCCGGGCAAGGGGCATGGTCGGTGGCGCCGGGCTTCGATGGTCGTCGACGCGAGTACATCAATCCGACGGCTAGCCCCGAGGCTAAAGGGGAAGGGTCTTGAAAGGCCCCGCCTTAAGCCTCTAAACTCTTCGAAAAAGAGGATTGGAGTCATGCGGTGAAAAAAGCTACGCGGGACGAGCTTCCTTGCTTTCGGGGTGAGGATCTGATAGCGGAACAACTTGCTACGGTGCTCGAGCAACCATGCTTGGGCGGGAACCTTGGCGGCGAAGAATCGCCTGCAACATCGGGCCACGCCTTGGGGAAAAAAGGCTCATAGCGAGAAGGAAGGCGTGTCGCGGCATCAAACAAATTGTGGGAATAAGCGCCCCCAGCGAAGCCTTCAGGCGAGACCCGGACCAAATAGCACTTGCGGGTGGAGGGCGCGAAATTTTGCAGTGGTTCCTTCCTTACTGAGCGTCGTGGCGCTGCCCAGCGATTTTCTTTTGAAGCTAGCGCCCGTCGAGACCGCTTTGGGGACCGAACCGCCACCCGACGGCAATCGACCGCCTTTACCCTTCCACCCGACTTCTCCGCCTACAGATTATATCGGGCACGCCTCGAAAAGGCCCGCCACTTTCTTTTTCATCTTCCGCGCGAACACTCCGCCCCCGATTTCTTATCTTCAAAACCTCCTCTCGGCTCTGCTGCTGCCTGCTCACCGAGTCCTCCCATGGCGCGGTTTAGTGCGAAACAAGAATCACGGCGGAGAGGCTCAGTCTTCGAGGATCACGCTACACCGGACCCTTATTCTTGGAGGGTCCCGGATGGCGAAGGAGTCCTGGCGCGCCGGCGACTGAGATAGTCTCGTCTGAGCTCTACCCATCAAGCAGCTCCGAATGCGAGAGCAAGTTCTGGAGGCGTGCTAGAGCAATGCCAAGTCGAGGTCACTCACCTAAACCCCAACTTCATCCTTGTTACGAACATTTTGCCCACCTCTGCGAAGGCTTCGTGGGCGTCCTTCCCTCGGGGCCTTTTCTTTCATTTTACAACCTCTTCCGCATCAAGGGGTTCTTAGCCACCGGTGCCCTACATCGCTTTGAGGCCCAATCGTCACGAGTTCCCGTCTTCACCCTCAAGGACTCAGTTGCTTGGTGGGCAGCATTGGTTCTACTGAAGCCGCTTGGGAGCATTTGCACCACACCCGAGGGGGGCGCTAAATCTGAGAGGCCACGCCTGGCCGCTGCTCCCGAGGAGGAGCGGATCTCGATGGCGATCCACGAGCTCACAAACATGGGGCTCACGAGGCGGGATATCGTCCGTGACTTCATGAGAACCGGATATCGGCCGAGGCGGAGAGAGCACCCTTTCTTCAAAATCGTGGGTGGGGCGACATCACCCGCGAAGGAGAATCGGGTAAGGTCCACGACTTGCGGCAATTTTGTCTCGCGACGTACCGCTCGAGCCCTGTTGAACTACATGCAATGTGGTGTGACTCAAGACTTTGGCGGAGTCGAGAAGAGGGTGGCGAGATGTTGGAACCCGAAGAACAAGGAGCTTCTGCGCGACCGCCAAGTCTTAGAAGAACGTGCTTGCTCGGTGCGACGTGGTAAGCCTCCTTGGCCATTTTGCTCGGGAAGACATCCGAGCTTACTGATACTTGCGCCACGGAACAATGTCAAGCTACCCCGACTGACCTTCGGCGTCCTTTGGTAGGAAGACCATACAGAGCTGGGCGTGGCGAGCTCAAGTCCAAGGCGAATGCAATGGCGTGCTCCTTCCTGACAAGGCCAAAAATGGAAGGAGCAAAGGTCGGCGCCGCCACCCGAGCACCAAGGCGTCAAAGAGGCCTGAATAAGACGGTGACCCGGCTGCACTTGGGTATATGCCGTCGAATGGAGGTAAGCCGCTGAGGCTCTGGTTGAAGAATTATAGCACGGCAATTGGATCGAGCAAATCGGTAGCGGAGGAGATTGATCGAGGATGGTGCGCGCAGCAGACGCATATGGCGAGATCGAGATGAGGGAAGCCGCGATGGCCGCCAAGGCTCGGAGTTAAGGACCATCGGCCGTGCGCAACTCAAGTAATGGAGCCCGAGCAATCGGGAAAAGCGTTAGTGGGGGTCGACATGGAGGAGTCGACCCTAATGGCGAGAATCACCGAGCCGCCGATGAGAAGGCAAGTTGGTGCTTCGCGGCGAGAATCAACCACCGTGACGAGGAAAGCGCGGCCAAGGTGAGCCTCGATACATGCTTAACTTTGGCTTTGTTTTAGCGGCGCTCTGACCCGAGCTAGCCCCACGGTGATGTGGGCGACATAGCTCGTAGGTCTATTCCGGACTGCCGAAAAGTGGCTTACGGGATCCTTGACAATGTCCTAGAGGCGATATGCTCCGATGCCGCCGACATTGTGATGGCCGAGGGAGTGGAGGTGGTGGAGAAGTTTGTCACCGACGACCAAGGCGGGGCGAACCCATTGGCCCTCCCGAGCATGGTAAACGTGCGAGAGGTGGTCGAGCTCCAAGATTCGGACGAAGAATCTGCTCAAGAAGGGTTGAAGCCCCCGAGCGAACAACATGCTCGGGGCGACCTTCCGTGCCCGGCGAAACATAAGTGCCACGGAGGATGGGCGGCGAAGACCGAGCAAAGAGCTTCGCTCGGGGAGGCGAGCGCTCCATGGCGATTCCACGGGAAGCCGTCATCTCCGGCGGCCCGCCCTTTTCGAGGATACAGGCAGAGCACCCCTCTGCCGAGGCAGGAGAGCTCGGTGGCGCGATCTTTGAGCAATCTGGGGTGAACCTGCGAATAACGTTGCGAGGTAAGGATGTCCGGTACCACCCGACTTTCCTTCTTTGGATTTTTGCGGGGGCCTTACTTAGGGTATTTTCCTCCGCAGACTTCTCGAAAAAACCACGAATGACTTTGAAGAGGTCTTGATCGTCCCCAACTCAGTGAACCGCTTCTATGAAAGCGGCTTCGTGCCGATGGTGGAGGAGAAAGTGGGCGAACTTAAGCGAGAGGTCACCTGCAGAGCAAAGACATACCGAGGCAGACGCAGGCGTCTCTCGAGTCAAGGCGCTTCCTCGTGCTCGGCGGGAGCTCGGTAAAAAAATCGAGACTCTCGCTGTGCAAGGAGAATGTTCTTTGCCGCCAAGGAGGAGGTGCTCGCGCTCGAGCAAGAGTTGAGGCAATTGAGGCAAGCAGCCGGTCGTCGGAGAAGAACCTTGCCCTTAGCCAGACAAAGTCCATGACCTCGAGCAAACTTCAACAATGGAAGGAGCATGCAGGACCACCGGAGGCGGGGGTGGTCGAGCTCGAGGGTCAGTGAGGCCAAGGAAGAACTTGAGCGGTGGAAGCGAAGCCAGCCATCTGGAGAAGGACCTAGCCCTTAGCCGGGAAAAGGCTCTTGGCCCGGCGAGGCTTTCGAGGCGGGAAAGGCGGCGCACCTAAAGCCTCGAAGCCAAGGTGGCGAACTAGAGCGTGGTGAGGCGCATCACGCTCTCGCCGATCAGGATAAAGAAGAGATCGAGCAACTCGGGAGGAGGCCGGCGAAGGTCATGAAGCCCGTGAAGGTGATCGATCTCAGTCAAAATGCCGATTATAGGCGAAGCTTTCCTTGGCTTAGGGAAGTGCGGCTCATAGAATTGTATATATATATATTTTTTTGTTTCGGAAAACTTTTGGGTTGCGACGTCTTGAATGAAGATTCTTCCTTGGTCGAACGAAAATTCTTCCTTGGTCGAGTGCAGTATTCTGTAGCGGTGCCTTTTTCTTTTTCCTGTGAAAGATGACTGCGAGATAGGCGCAGGCCAGGTCGATGCCTGGGCGACATGGGCCTGAAATAAGTTGCAAAAGGAACGACTTCGCGTCGCAAGGCGATGTTCGACGAGGAGCGACACTTTTACGGCGAGTGGCGCCTTAGTGGTAAGGATAAGCGAGCTTGAGAACTCGCTTCCATCCAGCCCCCGCTGCGAAGAATGCTTGTGCATCAGATCATGAGCACGAGTTTGTTCGCAGGAGAGGTGAAGGAAAACGCGCGGCCCTTCCGACCAAAGCACGGGCCTGTGCGAGCAACAAGCGTGGCGAGGCGTTGTTATTGCTTGGGGCAGCGTCGCTAATTTGCGGGTGTTGCTTGTTTGACGGGAGGGCGCGTGGGTAGTTGACGAAGTGTGTAGCGAGCAATACGCGCGAGCCGAGCTAAAGCGCGGACCGACCGAAAGGGAGTCTGTTTGCGACTTGTATCGCGCAGCAAATAGCTACTGCGGACCATGGTCGGCTTATTGAGACCGATGCCTTTGGTGGTGGCGTTTAGTGGGCGAGTCTTTGCTTTCATGAGACGTTGTGTCATTATGCTGCAGCGCAATCCGTGGTAGCGGGATGAAAAGTCTTGGTCGGATGAAAATTTGTATTGCTTTCGAAGAGTAGAGGCGCGGTTACAACATAATGTAAACAGTTCTGAGTTTAAACATAGAACTTGGCGCATTTGGTCGACGTTCCATGAGTTAGAGCTCGCGGCCGTCCTCCATGGCAAGGCGGACTGACCCGGTAGCGTCGGCGAGACGACCGTGAATGGTCCTTCCCATTTGGGGGATAGCTTGTTGGTCTTTGACAAGTCCTGAATTCGGCGAAGGACAAGATCGCCAACGTGCAATGGTCATGGTCGGACTGCCTTGATGCGTCTTTGGCGGAGTGCTGTTGGTAAGCTACCGTCGGAGCTGTGCCTTGAGGCGAGACTCTTCTGAGATCGAGGTCTAAGCGGCGCCACGACCTTAGTGAGCAGTGTCGGCCAAATGGACTCTTAGGGATCGAGAACGATTTCGGCGGGCAAGACGGCCTCCGCACCATAAACAATTTGGAATGGTGTTTCGCCCGTGCTTCGGCTTCTTGTAGTGCGCCTGAGACGAGAGGAGGAAGGAAGCTCGTCCACCCATGACCCGCCTTGTCGGGAGAGGTCTTTGAAGACCCTTTTCTTGATGCCCTGGAGTATTTGGCCGTTTGCTCTTTGGTGCTCCATTGCTCTGCGGATGAGCTCTGAGGCGAAGCGGATCTTTGTTCCTATTACCTCGCGGATAGGCTTGAAGATGTATTTCATTTGTGAACCGAGAGTGCCATTATCTCGTGATGAGGCGATTGGGTACCACTTAAGCGTCACCACCTTCTTTGTGAAAAAATCTCTTGGTCGCTGAGCGAAATGGTTGGCCAGCTCGGCCTCGATCCACTTAGAAAGTGTCGATAGCTACGAACAAGAATTTGCAACCCTTTCGACCACAGGGAATGGCGAGGATGTCGGCCCCGGTCGAGAACGACCATAAGAGTGGGATAGTTTGCGTAGCGTATCTTTGGTGGTGGGACTTCTGGCGTGGAATTGGCACGCTGGCGTTGCCACGATCGCGAGCATCATCTAGCGTGTTGTTAATAATATCGGCGTAAATGCTTTGCTCAAGCGTTCAGAAGACGAGTGAGCTCGCACATCCTTCGTGGATATCTCGACAAAATTAGCCTTCCTCTCGAGATATGCACTTGGAAGGACTCCAAGTGCCCCTTCTTGATATAGGGCGCCCTCTACGAGCTTGTGAGCGGAGGATCGCCTTTTCGGTGAAGCGCTCGGCTTCTTCCTCGGGCAATGTCCATGGGCAAGATCTTTGGATGAATGGCGCCATCAATCTGCACCTTGCTTGAGGAAGGAGGCGTTATCCGCACATCTCTTGCGCCTCCCTACTGAGGGAATGGAGGGCTTGTGCAGATGCTCAGCGGCGCCCAGATGGGGGCGAACAAGCGTGAGGAACCGACCTTAGAAAGATGGTCGGCGAGGAATTGTCCTTCACGGAGATGTAGAGTGCTTGAAATTTCTAAAGTATCCGCTCCATCTTCCTCACCTCAACCAAGTAAAGTGCCATTGAATTATCGAACAACGATACTCCTTGTTTACTTGGTTGACGACGGTGAGAATCGCCCTTCACGATCGGTCATTTGGACTCGGCGCTTTGGGCGCTCGAGTCGACAAAACCTTCATACTCCGCCGCATTGTTTGTTGCGAGGAAGTGTAATTGAATAGCGTGCTTTAGTGATCCCTTGAGGGGACACGGCCTACGCCTTCGACCCGGCGTTAAAGCCGGGACCCGTCGAAGTACATGGTCCAACGACCATCCTCGATTCGTGGTCCACGGTGGTGGGCTGAAATGGGTTAATCCATTCCACCACGAAGTCCGCTAGGATCTGAGATTTGATCATGATCTTGGCGAGAAGTGGATGTCGAACTCTGCGAGTTCCATGGCCCACTTTACTATCCGTACGTGGCGTCCGGGTTTCTTAGGATCTCCCTAAGGGGAAAGCTGGTCGGGACAACGACCTTGTGAGCTTGGAAGTAGTGGCGCGACTTTCTACGAACTCTGACGTGAGTACAAGAGTTTCGGACCTCGGTGCGCTCCTTTGGTCCGTGCAACACTCGGCGTAGTACACGCAGGTATTGCGTCCTTCTCGCTCTACCACCGACAGCGCTTCTGACTGGGCGTCGGCTGCGAGGTATAGCAAAGCGGCTCCCCAACCTTGGCGTGGCCAGGATCGGAGGGTTGGACAGTCTTGTTTCAGCTCCTCGAATGAGCGGTTAACCGTCATCCAAGTGAAACCATCATGCTTGCGGGCGCCTTAAGAAGGGCAAGCGGCGCTCCCATCGCCAAAATGAAGCGGCTTAAAGCGGCCATTCATCGGTCGGGTTTGAATCTCCTTCTACGAGTTTGGGGTCGCATTCTTTCGACGGCCGATCTTTTCGGGTTGGCGCCGATGCCTGCGACGATGATATACCCGAGCACTTTCTGGGACTTTACACCAAACGCGCACCGGGGTTAAGTTTTATTTGATGCCTCGTAGATTACAAAAGGTCTCCTCGAGGTCGGATATATGACGGGGATTTTACTCTTAACTACGATGTCATCTACATATACCTCCGAGTTAAACCTATCTGCTCGGGAAGGTCTTTTGCATCAAGCGCAGAAGGTCGCCCCGCGTGCCCGAGAACGAAAGACATGGTCGTGTAGCGAGCGTCTTAGAAGGCGTGATGAAGGAAGTCTTCTCCTCGTCCCCAGGAGCAGGCTAATTTGGTGATAACCGAATATGCGTCGAAAGCTCATTACAGGATTCGCCGTCGCATCCACGGTTGGTCGATCGCGGTAGAGAGATTGTCCTTGACATGCGGCGTTTAAACCGGTGTGGTCGACACACATCGCCATTTGCCGCCCTTCTTCTTAGCGATTACGGATTCGCCAACCATTAGTGTGCAGGCTTCTCCGACGGCGGCCTTGAGGAGCTTTTGAGTTCTTCCGGATGATTACTGTTTCTCCGGGAAAATCGCTGAGCCTCTGGCGCCGCGGGTCTTTAATCAGGTGAGCAGCCGACTGTGCTCGATCACCTCCCTTGGGACCCCGGGCATATCGGACGGCTCCCAGGCAAACACGTCCGAGCTCTGCCGGAGGAAGGTGATGAGCTCAAGTTCCTATTGGGGTCTAAGGAAGACCCCAAATGGAGGACCTGGTAAGGTCGACCTCGTCGAGAGGGACCGCCTTGGTTTCTCCTCCCGGTGGAGGGTGACTTTAGGTAGGGAAGGTGCAGGTGCTGGTCGGGGCCACGTTGAGGCATTGCTCGACCATGTCGAGGACTTCTCATCGCAGCTCGAGTCGCATACGTGGTCGCCCTTCACAGTGACGACGCCTTTGGGCAGGGGACCTTTAAGCGGTGATAGGCGTGATGCGTGGCGGCCATGAACTTGGAGAGGGCGGCCCGCCCAGATGGCGTTGTAGGCCGGCACCAAGTCCACGACCGAAATTGACTAGCTTCGGTCGGAAGTTCGCGGTGCCCCGAGCGTTACAGGCAAGACGATCTGGCCCAAAGGCTTGATCGAGGTGTGAGGATAATCGAAGAGCGGGACAGCGATGCTCTTGATCTTGGAACGAGGGACCTGCATTTCGTCCAATACCGAAACGGATATGAGGTCCAAGGAGCTCCCGCCATCGATCAGGACCCGGCCGACTTTTGCGTTATTGATGGTTGGGCTCACGACCAACGGGAACTTCTGGGGTTTAGTCATTCCAAGGGGACAATCATCCTTGGAGAACGTGATGGGCAACTCAGACCATCTGAGCTGCTGTACGGGGGGCCTGTCATGGGTGATGTGGCCGACCTCCCGCGCGGCCTCCTTCAAGTCCCTTCGGGACTTATAGGCCGAGGAGCCCCCGAATATCACGGCGATGTGGTTATGGGGTTCCTGGTAATCCATGTCATCGTCGTCGTCGGCGGGGCCTTTGCCTTTGTTGTTCTCCCCCTTGCTTGGGAGAGTCGGCATGGGCCCCTCGCCCTTGTAGAATTTCTCGAGCGTCGCCCGAGTCCTGCGATTCTGCGGAGGTCGTGGCCGACCACCGATGGAAGCGGGCGAAGCGGTCGCCGTGGGGCGCCCTCTTCGCCGCGACCATAGCCCTCGTGACCTTGGTCGTCTCGCCTTTTTGGCGTCGCCATATTGGCCGTCGTCGCGCATGGCGCGATCGGCCACCCGCCCATATTTGCCGAAACTGCGAACCTGGCCGGCGTCGCTCGGCAGCGCCGCCGTGTCCGGCGTCGCAATTTCTTCTTCTTCTTAGCCTTCTTCTCCGCGGGCCGGGGTCTCTTGCTCGAGGGCCCTCGGTATTTGGGCCGTGGTGGCTTGCCCTCGTCGAGTGCTTTTTCCATTGCGGCTTCATCGGCGTTCAGCGAAGCGATCGGCCCTCTGTAAACTTCGTTGGCGGAATGGGTCGGGTGAATCTCCAAGTCTTGTGTGAAGCGGGCGTCGCGGACCTCGAACTTGAAGGCCGGACCACCGCTTCGTCCGAGATGCTGGGATGGAGTTCCTTACCTTTATGAACCTTTGGACGAAGTCGCGTACATTTCTTGTCCGTTTGGATGAGCCGCTTCGAGTCGCGCTTCGTTGTTTTCGGGCGGGTGTAGCAACTTTGGAAGTTCGCCATGAGGGCCTCCGAAGCTGCCTCCGCGAACGGATCGATCCCTCCTTCGGTTAAAGAGCCAGAAGTCTGGCGGAGCCATCGAGGGCAATGGGGAGGTAGTTAGCCATGACCCTTCGTCTCTCGCCGCCGCGAGATGGCGTGGAGTCGATCGAGATGAATTCGTCGGTTTTGGGTCCGTTGAAGCGCTTCGATGTGGCGGGCTTGAATTTGCTCGGCCACTTGGCGTCGCGGAGGGACGCCGAAAGCCGACATCCGACGCTGAAGCCATCGTGGCGACCCTCGGGCGTGGCGATAAATGTGGGCCAGGACCCAGCGGTCCTTGGCGCGCAAGGTGGCGAAGAACACGCCCTCATGCGGTCGGCGGCGGCGGGTTCGATGTGGAACATCTGGGCGCTCACGGGTGGGCGGGCATGTCCGCGAGCTTTGTGAGGCCGCTCAGGAAGTACTCGAACATCCTCATGGTGTTGACGCTGCTTCAGGGGTTCCCCTGGCGAGGGCTTGGGAGGCCCTAGGCGAGAATGGCGTTTGCGTCGAGAAACATCCGGGGTCCACTGAATCTTGAGGCTGGGAGCTGATATCGGCGACAAGCTTTTCCATATTTTCGCCACGAGGGCCCCCATAGCCGCCAGTCTGTCTGGTTAGCGAGTTACGGAGGTTGCGCCTGGCCGTCGCCATGGCGAAATCGCTCGGCGCTCGAGGAGCAGCAAGCGACCTTGAAGGGCGGCGGCTTCGTACTCGAGGAACGTAGAAGGGGTCCTTGCGAGCCCGGTCTCCAGCCCCGCTGCCGGCTCCGCCATCGGGTTGTCGGTGGACAACCGCGGGTCCACGCCGGAGGACTCGGGTGCTCCTCGCCGTCGTTGTCTGCGGCGAGAGAAAAACGCCGGAGCAGCCGCTCCTCGTGGTAAATCCTCCTTCCCGCCATGCACGAGCCTGGGGAGACCCGAACGCCGCAGGCGACATCGAAGTGGTGTCGCATGCAGCGCGATCCCTTGGCTGGCTTCGAGGCGGTCGGGGTGGTCCGACCGTCATATAGGTCGCCAATTCATCCTCGCGAGCGAGAGTATCGCTTGCATGAAGCGGAGAAATGCTCGTAGCTGCGATGCGAGGGAAAGGCTCCGATTCGGTGTGGCCTTCGGATCGACCGCACCACCCATGCCGTCATTGGCGTAGTATTCGTCGCCGTCCTCCACGTCGTCGAAAGACGCAGAGGTCTTGATTGTCTTCGCGAGTTTGGCATCCTCGGGATCCCTTGCGAAGGACTTGATCGGTCCCCACAGACGGCGCCGGTGTCGACGATTGAGACGAGGGTCCCTCGCCGAGCTTACTTGTTGAATGAGGATCAACCTAAGGCCCTTTTTCGAGGGCGTAAATCGAGAGTATGCCGAACAAAGGAACGAAGAACGCGTCGGGCGACTATGAGGCCTGAAGTCGTTTTTATCGGTTCGGGCCTCTCACGGGAGATAATAACCCTATGTCGATGATTGCACTAGTATGTGAAAGTGGGTTACAATCGCTTGCTCGGGAGGCGCTGAGCGATCCTAAGGACTCGTAAGCAAGCGAGGCGTGGCGTGTGTAACCTGAAGGTCCAACCCTCGGCACATCGCGGGAGGGGGTATTTATAGAAATTACGGAGACAAATCACTTAATCGTGGGCGCTCGGTAGAAGGGCGCATGCGGCATAATAGCCGCGCCACCGGCTGGGTACCACGCGGCGTGGGCGAGGCCTTGATCCAAGCGGCCTTGACGAAGGCGGCGTATCCCGGCGCGTGACATCCCGCGCCGCTGGCATTAACTGCCATGTCGTCTTGTCGCGGTCCCGAGCCGTTGCTCGGGCGGGGCACGCGAAGGTCGAACGCGCGCGTTGTCGGGCAAGGGCATGGTCGGGCGCTGGAGCCGATGGTCGTCGAGCGCGGTACATCAATCGACAACAAGATTATCTCAACACGGCGGTGTTTTGCCAAAGCCTTGCGCCCATACGCCCAATCCTCGCCATGGCGGAACTTTTCTCACCAAAGCGCGCCACGGCACCCTTCCGGCATCACTCGAGCAAGACCTCGGCGGACAGCGTCGGTGCTCCATGCCCTCTCCTCCAATCCACTGGCGGCGACAAGCGGCGGCTCCTCCCCTTGGCCACGGCAAGGTCTTGTCACCGGAACTTCGCGCCACGGTCATTGCGTAAATCAGCCGTCTTGCCATTCGCGCCAAGACCACCGCCAAGCCTCGCCAATCCACGCCACGGCAATATGGCCGCGCCTCCTCGCCCTTCGGCACAATCGCCGCAAGTGAAACTTGAGCCGGTGATTGCTCCTCTGCCATGCCGCCCACACCCTACCATGGCAACGCTAGGTCCACGCGCTGGGACTTGCGCCATCTCGCCCATGCGCCAACGTTGCCGAGGCGTTGAAAGCTGTCACTTCCCTGCCTCCCGGCCGAGCCTGGTTGTGCGTGTGGTTTTCACAGAGACAATGCCAAGCAGCGCGCCATTCCCCCTTGCCGCTGAGCCCCCTCTCTTCACCCTACTTAAGCTCTGCCATAGCCACTCCTTGCCTTTTTGCTTGCTTGCCTGCCCTTGCCATTCATGAGAGACCCATGGGACCGAGCAAGGTGGCAAGCCCCAAGGGTGGCGAGTCTGTGTGAGTTCAGCATCTCCTCGCCCGTACATCGGGGTTGAAGAAGAGCGATCAAGTGGAGCTTTTCACAGCGGGCCTATTGGCGACGCTGTCGGCCGATGTGCGCCGTGATCGGCCCTGCGACCTCGCCGACACGGCTGGGCTCACTCAGGAGGCGGAACGCTGTGAAGACGTGTGGATCGCAAAGGCGGCGCAATCTTGTCCCCATCGCGGTCGGCCGGTGTTTACTCGGGGCTCGGCAATCGGCTTGGCGGCATACTCGAGCGGCCCGGTGGGTGTCACGGGAAGACCGCCGCCCCCTCTCCCTTCAGCGCGCCGCCAGCGACCGCGATTTCAATGCCCACGCGCGCACATCAACGGCCGGGGGACGCATGGCGCCAGCTGGGTCTTAGGCCTCGTCCGCGGGATCATCCCCCTACCGGCACCGCCTTACACCAGATGAGATGGCAGAACGAAGGGTGAAGGGCCTTTGCTTCAACTGTGACGAGGCGTTCTCCAGAGGGCATCAATGCAAGAAGTTCTTCCTGTGTGAAGTAGTGAATGAAGAGGAGGAGATTCCGGAAGAAGGGGAAGAAATGGCGGCACTGTCAGCTATGGTGGTGCGGGGGCCCAAGGGAGGGAAGACGATGCAAGTTTCTTTATCCATGGGCGGCCGCCAGTTTGTGGGATTAATCGACAGTGGCAGTACGCATAACTTCTTGAGTAGCCACGCGCCCACGCCGCAACACTCGTGGGGCTCTCTCAGGAGCCAGGCGGATTCCAGAGGTTGCGCGTGGCCAATGGGGATGAGCTACCGTGTCTAGGGCGAATTGCCCAGGGAGTTTTCTTCGTTGATTCTCATCAATTCTGTGCACCATTCTTAGTGATTCCTCTCCAGGGGTTCGATGTTGTGTTGGGAGTGTAGTGGCTTCAGACCCTGGGGGATATCAAGTGGAATTTCGACAAGCTTCGCATGACTTTCGGTGCGGCAGGATAGCAGATCACTCTACAAGGCCGTGCTACTGCGGCAGATGTTCTTGTCCATCAGCTTGAGGCCGTCGTAGACGAAGAGGTGGAGACCCTCTTAGCTGAATTCAGCAACCTCTTCCAGGAGCCTCGAGGCTTACCCCCACCACGGAATTGTGATCATCGCATTGTGTTGACAGAAGGAACGGATCCGGTGGTCGTGCAGCCCTACCGATACTCGTACCATCAGAAGGATGAGATTGAGAAGCAATGCGCCGAGATGCTCGCGCAAGGGATTATTCGGCCGAGCAGATCACCCTTCTCCTCTCCGATACTGTTAGAGCATTTTTGCATCGACTACAGAGCACTCAACGCAAGGACCATCAAGGATAAGTTCCCCATTCCAGTGGTCGAGGAGCTTCTCAACGAGTTGCACGGCGCCAAATTCTTCTCCAAGCTTGATTTGCGCTCTGGCCTCTGGGTACCATCAGATCCGGATGCATGAAGAAGACATCGAGAAAACGGCTTTCCGAATGCACCATGGTCATTACGAATCTCTGGTGATGGCCTTTGGACTTTGCAATGCGCCGTCCACATTCTAGGCGCTTATGAATGAGGTCCTTGTGGAATTTCTTCGAAAATTTGTCTTGGTTTTCTTCGACGATATCCTCATCTACAGTGCGACAGAGGAGGAGCACCTTCTTCATCTGCAGTTAGTTCTCGAGAAGCTTTGCCAACATAAACTGTACCTAAAAAGGAAAAAGTGTTCATTCGTGCGTTAGGAGGTCAAATATCTTGGCCATATCATCACTACAAAGGGCGTCGCGGCAAATCCCGCCAAGGTGTAGGATGTGGCCCAGTGGCGCGCACCCACCTCGGTCACAGCAATTCGGAGCTTCCTGGGCTCGCCAGGTATTATCGTCGCTTTATCAGCCACTACGCAACTATTCTTTGAGCCGTTAGCGTCATTGCTCGATGGCGAGCTTCCAGTGGGCGCGAGGAAACGCTCGACTTTCGGCGGCTCAAGGAAGCCCTACTTTCAGCTCCGGTCCTGCGTCTACCAGATTTTAACACTCCTTTCGTGGTTGAATGAGACGTGTCAAGCCTAGGGGTGGGCGCGGTATTGCAGTAGGAAGGCCACCCGGTCGCGTTCTACAGCCAGCGTCTTGCTGATCGACATGTCAAATTGGCGGCATATGAGCGTGAGCTCTTCGGTCTCTCCAAGGCTATTCGACATTAGAGGCCTTATTTATGGGGTCGAACGTTTATTGTCTGGACAGATCACGCCAGTCTCAAGTACTTATTGGAGCAGGCACTGGTGACGCCACCGCAACAACACTGGTTGAGTAAGTTGATGGGATTTGATTTCACTATCGAGTATCGTTCGGGACGTTTGAATCAGGTCGTGGATGCCCTTTCGCGCGCTTTTTCGACCCCGCTGCTTGTAGCGCTATCTCGGTGCCGATCGGGTCAGTTTGGGAATCATGGCATACCATGTCGCGAGCTGACCTGGAGATCCAGCGACGGTGCGTAGCTCTGGAGGGGGTCGACTTACCATCGCCTTGGTCAATCAAGGAGGGTTTACTATATTATTCAGGACAGTTGGTCATGCCGGCCACTTCTTCGCTATGCACTTCCGTTGTTGCCGCTTTCCATGACGTGACACATGAAGGCGTTCACAAGACTCTCCACCGTATCAAGCAACACTTCTTCTGGGATGGTCTTCGGCGTTCAGTTGAGGAATTTATTCGACGTTGTCAGGTTTGTCAAGCTCATAAGACCAGCACCCTCACGCTGGCGGGTCTTCTTCAACCATTGCCTATTCCTCAGCAGATTTGGGCCGATGTCTCCATGGATTTCATTGTTGCTCTCCCCAAGTCTGAGGGCAAAACAACTATTTTGGTGGTGGTGGACCGTCTGTCCAAGTATGGTCACTTTATTGCTATACGCCGTCCTACTTCAGCACTGGTAATTGCGGACATCTTCTTTCACCAGGTGGTTTGGCTTCATGGTATGCTAGAATCAATTGTTTCCGACAAGGATCCAGTGTTCACCAGTGCATTTTGGCAGAGTCTTTTTAAACGCTGTGGTACTCGTCTCCTCACTTTATCGGCATATCATCCTCAGACAAATGGTCAGACAGAGGTTGTTAACCGAACGATTGAGATGTACTTGCGTTGTTTGGATGATGATAACCCATCTACTTGGGTTCGATGGTTGCCATGGGCGGAGTTTTGTTACAATTCCTCTTATCACTCGGCTCTTCGGCTCACTCCTTTGGAGTTGGTGTATGGCAGACTTCCTCCAAGCCTGCTTCCATATTCCGAGGGCGCTACTTCAATAGATGTTGTGGATTGTCAATTGGTTGATCGTGACGCTTTATTGACTCAAGCTCGATAGCATCTTATTAATGCTCAGAACCACATGAAGCAATATTATGATGCACGTCATAGGGAGCTGGAGTTTTCGATCGGGTCATGGGTGTGGCTTCGTCTTCAACGTCACCGCCAATTATCTCTTCGACCTACGCCTCCACACAAGCTTTCTCCTCAATTTTTTGGTCCTTACAAGGTGGTTAGTCGTGTGGGAGCGGTGGCATATCAACTCGAGCTTCCTACGACAGCTCGCATACATGATGTGTTTCACGTCTCTCTATTAAAACCATTTCAGGGCAGCCCTTCAGATGCCCCGCCCCCACTGCCCTTGGACCTGTCTTCTTCGGTTGATGAGTCAACTGTTCAGCCTTACAGGGTATTGCAGCAGCGTTTTGTTAAGGGTTGTCGTCAGTTATTGGTTCATTGGATGGGACAGCCAGAAGAGGAGGCCACTTGGATGGATGCTATTATTCTTCGTCGCACCTATCCTGATTTCTAGCTTGAGGACAAGCTTGGTGTCGAGGGGGGAGTACTGTTAGGGCTGCAGATTGGGTTTATACCCGACACCGCTTGCAGGGAGCATAGAATCAGTAGTTAGGGAATCTATAATCTTAGCTTCCTATCTTTAGAATCTTTTTATCTCTAGAGTTTCTATCTTTATACTTCCTATGCTATCTTTTGGCTTGTTGAGTCAATTGTAAAACCCTAGAGGGTATCAGAATAAATAGAGGAGGAGGGCAGAGAGAGCCCGCATGCTTTTGATTGCCAATTAAATCCAACAGCAGGCGCTGCATCGACAACTGGTTGGTGGCTCCGCACAGCCATTACTGTTACCATAGGTCGTTGTCGATTCCCGGCGTCGTCCTCCACCGATTATCGCTCAGGTTTGAGACCGGGTACGCGATTATTCGAACATCCGTATCAACTGCTACATGCAAATGCAAGTTGGTTCTCCACTTTTATCCAGTGAACACTAAGCTATGATTAATGTCAGTACACACGGCGCCTAATTACACCATACAACATGTACCAACAGTGCAGCACATTACAGGGCATGCTGTGCTGAGTGGTTTGGAAGATACTTTCTCCTCATCTTAGGTGACCTGCTTGCATTAGCCTCCAAAAAGGATAGCAAGTTCCAGGTTCACAGGAAAAAAACAACTAATTATGAAACATAAACACCTGATGGGAAAAACAAGGTTGTGCAATCAATAAATATGCATGATTTAGAGACATGTACGCTAACCTTCCAGGTGCTAAGTCCAGGACAACGGACCAATTCAGGTAACTCGTTAGAAGCATCAAGAAGCTCAACAGAATCTCCACATTGCCGTAAAATCTATTTAGCTATGAAAAATATGGTCAATGTTACCAAAAAAAAAAAGCACAGGACAAAAAAAAAAGAACTATACAAAAAACTACAAAAGCAATATGCTGAAAAATGAGCATGTCTTGTTGCTCAAATCTCAATACACTTCCCTCATAATGAGCTTGCCATGCAATGAGTACACTTCAGGATCAACGAAAATACAACAAAAGGAAAAATAAAAGAAGATTTCACCAAATCAAATGTTAGTACACTAAATATCAGAGGGAGGATACAGTTAAATCAAGCAACAAAAAATACCTCGGCAACAACAGCTTCATTTCCAACAGGATTCATTGAACATGTAGAGTAAACCATCCTTCCACCCACTTTAAGCAAAGCAATACCTGCAGAAGCAACAAAAATACATGCCATTACTCTTGAGGTAACAAATCATTAACAGTATAACTAACATATCATTTACTCATTATAGCTGGAAATCATCAGAGAAGTCTCAAATTTAGTGCCAACTTCTATAACACATTGATTACGAAAGAATCCAAACCAGATGCACATACCTTGATATCTGAAATGAATTTATAAGATATTTGCACAAGCTCCTAAGCAGTAAGCTATCTTATTGATCACATGATCAAATACTCAAATTCATGAAACATTTAATGGCATGCCACAGTTACAAGGACCTGATTCACAATCAAACATAGATGACAATAATCAATTGTGCAAGGGGGAGGCAACACCACAAAGGTGACTTCACAATGCTTAAATACATTTCAAGAATCAAACTTCTATCATAGTGAACCAACAACTTAACAGTTCAATGAAACACATAATGGTCTAAGTATCTTTTAATCCTTACCACATAAAGCAATTTCCACTTGGAGACGATGAAGTCCATTCCCCATACCAGCATTCCTGAGTAGTCAATTCAGTTGATAAAGAACTAAAAAAACAAAACGGCAGCAACAACGAGGCTAAACGATTCAGTATTTACTACTTTCTCCACATACCAGGAGCCTTACGGACAGTCCCATCACCACTACAAGGCACATCACACAGTACACGATCAAATTCCAACCTCTGCAGTTTGGACTCATCGATACATGTTTCTGAACAAAACTTTGCAATATTACAGCCAGGAAAGTTTTGGGCTTCATGATTTGTAACTATCAGGTTGGCTGTGCACATTCTCTTTGTCTGATGAATTAGAAGATTGCATCTCTGCACATCAACATCGTTAGAAGATCGCATCTCTGCTACCACCTGAGTACAGAGTAAGAAGCGCAAAGAAAACAGACGATATAATCAATGACTTCTTTTCTGAAAATTAATAGAAATTATAAATAACTATAGCTGCAACTGTTGTACTCCTTCCGTCCAAGTTTATAAGGTTTATTTTTTTAATAGTCTTGCCCATAAACACAAGGCTTGTATGTAGATTTAATGAAGCCTTTCCTTTTATACCCTATTTATTCTCTCTAACCACCCACACAAAGGCCCTGTTTGGGAGAGCTCCAACTCCCAGCTCCAGCTCAGATCTGGAACTTATAGGCTAAAATAAAGTGAATTAAGTTTATATTTTTAGTCTAAAATATAAATAAGATGATCTACCTAAACACTCTTAATGTACCTGGCTCGGCTCCATAAATTTCGTAGCTAGAAATACCTGCTCCACCAACTCCATAGATTTTGGTGGGTGGAGTATCCCAAACACCCCAAAGTATATGTAGGATCGGATGGCGTCAATCGAGAGGGGTGAATGATTGCTGCGAAGCTAAAATCTTATTCTTCACCTTTTGAAACACCTCAATACAAACTCAAATTGCTTGAAGACCGGTTCACGGAGTTGGGAGACCGGTTTAGAAGTCAGGCGACCGATGAGCACTTGGGCGACGATGAGAACACTTAGGCGACCGGTTTGAGCACTGGGCGACCAATAAGACACTTTGGCGGCGATGAGGACACTTGGGTGACCAGTTTGGGCACCTGGACGACCAGTAGGACACTTGGGCGAGCAGTAGGACACTTGGGTGACCAGTCTGGACACCTGGGCGACCAGTAGGACACTTGGGCGAGCAGTAGGACACTTGGGCGAGCAGGTTGGGCGACCACGAGTACAGTTGGGCGACCACGTGCACAGTCTGGACGAGCAGACCGATATACGTCCACTAAAATAGTAATTCCTGAAGATCTAGCCGTTGGATTAACGTGAAATTTAAACTGTAGAAACTATCTTCAATTCCACAACAAACAAAAAAATAATCAGGTAAATCGGATCTACGGATCTAAAGTTATGTCCTTCGCAAGATGACTGAATCCGGGCGACCACGCGAGCAGTCGGGCGAGCAGGACATCAATCTGGGCGACCACAAATTACTGAAGATCTAACCGTTGGATTGATGTGAAATTTTAACTGTAGAAACTAGATTCAATTATAAATCAAACCCAACAAGAATCAATCCGATCGGATCTACGGATCAAAAGATATTACATTCGCAAGATGATATATTTGCAAAGAATCGAATTCCGTGATGAACTTCGTGACTGCTGTGATGAACAAAACTTCAAGCGATTGATCAACTATGTCGAAGCCAAGCGCAAATCACAACCGCAAGAAGAAGCTCTCTGGAAGATTGATTTTATTTCATTGTCTAAAGTACTCCAACACAAGAGTACAAACCTCAAAAACGAGCAGCTCGCCTCTACTATAAGCAGGGACACCTCCCTATTTATCTGAGCAAACTCACGAGATAGAATACAACTCCACTTCCAACATGGAAAGAGTGCGTATACATCTCAACATATTAACATGGCCAAAAATAACTCTTACTGCGTATGTACGGCCCTGCTGTAATTACGTGACTAACCGACCTCCATGTGCATGTTCTCTAGCCCAAGCGTCCGCATGACATCCTTGACCACCAAGACCTCGATTCCTCCACGAACCTAGTCCGAACCTCGGTTCCTCCATGAACCTAGTTCGGTCCGTCATCGACCACGTTAAGCTCTCGAGCAACACACGCACATGAATAAACACAAAACCGTGCACGAGCACAAGTCCACGACTTGACTCAAAGTCAATCCATGCAACCACTCACACGAGTGCATTGCATCAAGCAGAATCCATCATGCTATCACCAGCATAATAATTATCTTAACATGGCACATGCACAAGCACCACACATGCTATAATCAAAGTCACTTTACAATGCCAATTTCACCATTCAACAAATTGTTCACCACATGATCTCACAATCTTCCTCTTGATGAAAACATTGGCAACACCATTTTGACCTGAACATTGGCATTAACCTCACGAGAAAAGATTTTAAAAAATTTCATTTTAAAACAGAAAGCAAAGTGATCAAAAAGCAAAGTGAAAAATCTCCCCCTAAAAGGAAACCAAATTGTGTGTGAATTCCAAAATTTCTCCCTTTTGACAATAAAACATTTTACTTCTCCCCCTGAACGTAAGCTTTCTTCTCCCCCTTTGACAATGATTTCAGCAAGGAAAAACAAATGAGTGCTAAGACAAGAACCAATGAGCTTCCTTGATCATATAACCTTATAGATCACATAATAAGCATAATACATGAACTGAATATTATTTTACAAGTTAGGGAGTGACATGCATATCAACCTCAATTTAATCAACTATAGCCAAGTACTAAGCAAAATCTTGACAGAAAACACTAGGCCAAAAAATGAAGCAACTAACAACTTAGGGCAAGCAAGTAGTTTCAACTCCAGTCTAGTAGACCAAAATAATCTTGATAACAGTAAACTGCATGTGGTATGCTTGAAGCATACTTCTTTTATTTTCAATGAATGGCATGCTTGAAGCATACATCTTATCTTTTTAGGGAATGGCATGCTTGAAGCATACATCTTGAAGCTTTTGCACATTTTGATATTTTTGGCAAGCTTCTTGCAGATTTGAGCCCCTTTTTTTTATTCCCTTTTTCTTTTATTGTAAAAATGCAAAGTGATTAAATGGTCTATGAAAGAGTAAAGCTGAAAATACACATGCTTCATAGCCCAAATTTGTTAAGACGATTCATTATCAAGCCTATAGAAGCAAGATATCACAAGGTATTAGCTATAGACAGTCAAACCAAGGAATTCGCAATGTCACTTTTAGTTCAAGTAAAGCAATTTAGATTATCATATATAAGCTCAATTACATAATATATAAAGAAATATGATAAAGTAAGCTCATTAAATAACAGACTTGGCATAAAACTCCCCTCAAAACAAGCTCATGGAATGCACTGCCTGACTCTCCTCTCAAAAAGGCAAATCGAGAAGCATCAAGTGGTTTTGTGAAAATATCAACGATTTGCAAATCGAGAATCAATAAAATGCAACACAACATCTCCTTTTCCACATGATCTCGAAGGAAATGATAGCGAATGTCAATATGCTTGGTTCGAGAATGTTGCCTTTGGATTTTTAACAATATTAATAGCACTAGTGTTATCACGAGAAAAGGGAACACTATCTAAGTTTAATCCAAAATCCTTTAAAGTTGATATCATCCAAAGCACTTGAGCACAACATGCGATGAGCAGCAACATATTGATTCGGCAGTTGAGAGAACAGCGAAACTTGTTTTCTAGATGACCAAGCTACTAAAGATGTACCAATAAAATGACATGTTCCAAAGGTACTTTTCTGTTAATTCTACAACCCATAAAATCAGCATCGAGTAGGCTCTAAGTGATAAACATGATGATGAGGAGTACCATAAGCCAAACTCTAAAGTGGATTGTAAATAGCGAAGAATTCGTTTTACCGCTTGTCGATGAGAAGCACGTGGGAAGCTTGAAAACGAGCACACAAACACACCACAAAGTGTATATCCGGCCTTGAAGCGGTGAGATAAAAGCGATCCAATCATGCTTCGATACTCCTTTTGATTAACGGTTCTCCTTCTTCATCGGATCCAAAGTAGTTGTTGTGCCAATAGGTGTGGAAATTGGTTTGCATGTTTCCATCTCAAAAGCGTCGAAGGAGATCTTTTGTGTGCCGTTTGGTGAATAAAGATACCTTGCCTTGTTTGCTTAACTTGTAAACCCGAGAAAGTATGTGAGCTCACCCATCATACTCATCTCAAATTCCTGCTCATAGTGTCCGAAAACTTGGCAACAAGAGCATGAGAAGTACCACCAAAATGATATCATCCACATAAATCTGAACAAGTAATGAGATCATTGCCATGCTTGAGAGAAAACAAGGTTTTATCAACTTTGCCCATTTCAAAATCATTTTCGAGAAAATATGATTTAAGCCTATCATACCAAGCCCGAGGAGCTTGTTTTAAACCATATAAAGCTTTGGACAACTTGAAAACATAGTGCAGGTATTTGGATTTTCAAATCCAGGAGGTTGTTTGACATAAACTTCTTGAAATAAAACCATTTAGAAAAGCACTTTTGACATCCATTTGATACAATCTAAAACCTTTAGATCGAAAGGCCAACAAAATTCTAATGGCTTCAAGTCTAGCAACAGTGCAAAAGTTTCATCAAAATCAAGTCCTTCAATTTGAGTAAAACCTTGAGCAACCAATCTAGCTTTGTTTCTAACAACAACCCCATCTTGACTTTGTTTATTCTTAAAACCCATTTAGTTCGGTGATATTCTAACCTAAAGGAGGTGGAACTAAAACCCAAACCTTATTGCGCTCAAAATTCTCAAGTTCTTCATGCATGGCATTAATCCAAGACTCATCGATAATATGCGACTTACATCTTGGGGTTCAAAAGATGCAACAAAAGCGATATGAGCATATGAGGCATTAGTATTGTACTGTTTGAAGCACACGTACATTTAACTCACCAATCATCTGTTAGGAGGATGTCTTCGTTGAATATGCAATGGTGCTGAAATTTGAAGATGCCCGAGGTCGATTACCATGTGTGTTCTTTGGAAGAATTTCGAAGATGTTTCTTGATTTTCTTCCTGTGGTGAATTGGGTGAGTAGAGTTGCCAACTTGATTACCACTTTCATCTTCATCTTCATCATCACTTTCTTCCAAAAGATACTTTCGAATTGCAAGTAACTTGTGTCCTGAAAATTCAGGTCTAGTACGAGGACTAGCCTCATCAAAAGTGACTTCACAAGTCTCAACAATTTTGTTAGTTTCTAAATTCAGCACCACGGTAACCACGAGTATGCAGAGCATAACCAAGAAACAATCCATCGAGCATCTAGATTCAAACTTATCAAGATTTTCATGTTTGAGAATGAAACATTTGCAACCAAAAACATGCATATGGGAGGTGCTAGAGTGCGTCCAAACCGAAGTTCATAAGAAGTTCTATGAAGCTTTGCTCTCAAAAATACTCTATTTGAAATGTAGCAAGCAAGAGAAATAGCTTCATTTCAAAACTTCCTAGGAGTAGAATATTCATCAAGCATTGTCCTGGCCATCTCAACTAGTGTGCGATTTTTCCTCTCAACAACACCATTTTGTTGAGGAACTCGAGCAGAAGAAAATTGATGCTCAATTCCATGTTCAGAACAGAAAGAAGCAAAAAGATTGTTCTTGAATTCTCCTCCATTATCACTCCTAATTACTTTAAGTGCTTCAGGCAATTCCTTGAGCAACCTTAATGCAAACTCTTGAAACAATTCAAAAGCTTCATCTTTGGTAGTCATGAAATATACCCAAGAGTACCTAGAGTATTCATCAACAATCACAAGAACATACCACTTACCTCCTGCAGATTTTACTCTTGCTGGTCCCACAGTATCCATGTGTAGAAGTGACACGGAGCATTAGTCATAACGGCGATGATAGGAAAATGTTTAGGTGCAGATCATTTTTCCATGTTGACAGAGGAGAGCAAGTCAAATTACTTGTTTTGACCAAGTCTCGATGCCAAAAGTTAGATCTTTTGAAACATGAGATACAAGACATGTCATTTCAGGATGTTGGACATGAAAAATCACCTTTAAACAAGCGACCAATGCGAGTGATGTTGCATACTAGATTTTCGAAACATCTAATATCGATAAAATTTTTACGAAATCTTACCTCAAGATCTTCATCAAGCAAGCTGAGAGCGAGAGCAAATTATATTTGAGCTTGCTTACCAAAGCTACATCCTTGAGAATAAAGTTTTCATTGACTTCGCACAATTCCTCTTCCAAGAATTCTTCCTTTGAATTATCACCAAAAGTGATGACCTCATCACCAGAACTTTGTGTGAGGGAGGAGAACCATTTTGAATCACCAGTCATATGTCTTGAACATCCAGAATCTATGAACCATATGTTCTCCTTCCTCTCTTCCACAGTCTACACAAAAGAGAATGTCGATGTCTCAGTACTGGGGTTAGATAAAAGACATTTAGGAATCCAGCACTGAGACACACGACGAGTAGGCACAACACGAGTATACTTGTATACAAAATCAGTTTTGCTCTTTCTCGTGTTTCTTACAACAAAAGGTGTTCGCATCACCTTAGGCACATAATGAGGAGTAAAGCGTGCCTGTCTGAAATTAGACCTAGCCTTAGCTTTTTCTTATACATTGTTTGGCTAGCCTAAAGCAAAAATCTACTAGATGTCCATCTCTACCACAATGAGTGCAAGTGTACTTAACAGAATGCTTAACTTTAGAAGTAGAAGCAACGTTTGCATTCATCACGATGAAGATAACATTCAATGATTTAAAAGCAGTTTTCTTAGGCTCATTTGCAATTTCAAACTTTCCACTTTCAAGAACTTTGACAACAATGGGAACATGTGTTTTATGATGAGCATAAGAATCAAAACCTAAGCCTTTGTTATGAGTGCTGACTTTTGATTGATCCAAAATCATGTTTAGGTTTTTCTTTCCTTTAGTGAAACGTTCTAACGATTTTTCCAAGTAATCAACCTTTCTAGATAGAGTTAAACAATTGTTACAGGGAACGTCCACTATTCCTTTCTGTTTTCGACATTTTTGAGCAGGAAAGAACTTCATGAGTGAGCAAGGCATCTGTCATTTGAGAAACTCTAGCATTTGCATCATGCAACTTTAATTTCAGTATGGAGCATTTTGAACAAGAAGCTGAATCATGCAGATCAATGGTTGAACAGCTAGCATTTTTCATTTGTTTCTCATTTTCCCTATCTTGTTTTAACAGAGAAGCATATTCTTTCCTAAGTGAAACAAACTCATTGTGAATTAAATCACATGACTTACAGGCATCATCATCAGGAATCAAAGACCTAAGTCTTGCAATTTCAGAATTAGAACTATCAATTTCTAGATCTTTTTCTTTAAGAGCCTTCTTAGATTTTTTAAGTTCAGAAGCTAATTTAACCATAGCATACTCAAGTTCATCATAAGAAGGTCCTACCTCATCAAAATCAGAATCCTTTGTCACTATCCTTTTAGCCATGAAACACATGCCGGTGAAGTCATCATCGATATCTCCTTCTTGTCCGTGGCTCATTGTCACTCTCAAAGTCCACATCACTAAGATCACACTCCTCCAAGACAGTTAAGACTTTCTTAGCGACTTTTGAAAATTGGAGCGCCTAGGAGTAGTGCGTCTTGAGCTGCGTTGTCTTTGGGTCTCTTTCTTCCTTCTTTTTCAACTTGGGACAATTTGCTTTGATATGCAGAAGACCACACTCAAAGTAGTTGAAAGGCCACGAAGTAGTGCCTCCGCCTCCTCATCCTCACATTGTTGAGTGCTTTGTGACACGTGAAGAAATGAGCACAAGATCTTCTTGAGGGAGCATCTCAAACTGTTCATCTGAAAAAAAGCTAATGCGGACAAAGAGGCGAAGATGGTAATCCGGAAGGCGTCTTTGGGGTTAGCAACAAGTGCATGTGTAGAGGTTTTATCGACTCTAGGTGATAAACAATCCATCTCATAAGTTTTCAACCTAGAATCTGAGATCATCCATGGTCAACGTATCCAAATCAACAGTTTGATTGATTGCATTAACAACCATGTGCCATTTAGAGTCGAGATCTCAAAATCTTACTAGCATTCTCCTCTCTTGGATTGTTAACTCCAACACCACATAAATTGCACAAAATTTTCTCAAATCGAGAGTAAAGATCATCAATTGATTCACGGTCTCATAACAAAATCGAAAAAGTCCTTTTGGTAAATATTTTTCGCACTTTCGTAATCTTAGTTGAACCTTCATGATAATCACATAATGTCTTCCAAAGCTGAATGTGCGAGCGTAAATGTGAAACTCGATCAAATTCTTTTTGAGAGATTCCTTGAAAAATCAAGTTTTTAGCTTTAGCATTTAAATCAACGTCTGCTTTATTATCATTAGTGACTATATCGGGAACATCATATCAGTGAGACTTTGCGTAAACATCATTACCTTGAGCTTCAATATAGGATTGCATGCGATTTTTCGATGAAAAATTTGAATCATTAAGCATAGGAGACGATTAACATACTTATCGACGCCATACCTCAACCTTGCTCGATACCACTTGTAGGATCGGATGGCGTCAATAAGAGGGGGTGAATGATTGCGGAAGCTAAAATCTTATTCTTCTCCTTTTGAAACACCCCAATACAAACTCAAATTGCTTGAAGACCGGTTCACGGAGTTGGGAGACCGGTTTAGAAGTGCAGGCGACCGATGAAAGCACTGGGCGACTAGTAGAACACTTAGGCGACGGTTTAGGCACTGGCGACCAATAGGACACTTGGCGGCGATAGAACACTTAGGCGACAGGTTTGGGCACAGGCGACGATGAGGACACTTGGGCGACCAGTTTGGACACTGGCGACCGATGGGACACTGGGCGAGCAGTAGGACACTTGGGCGAACAGGTTGGGCACTTGGGCGAGTAGTTTGGCACTTGGGCGAGCAGGTTGGGCGACCACGAGTACAGTTGGGCGACCACGTGCACAGTCTGGGCGAGCAGACCGATATACGTCCACTAAAATAGTAATTCCTGAAGATCTAGCCGTTGGATTGACGTGAAATTTTAACTGTAGAAACTAGACTCAATTCCGCAACAAACAAAAAAAGAATCAGGTAAATCGGATCTACGGATCTAAAGTTATGTCCTTCGCAAGATGACTGAATCCGGGCGACCACGCGAGCAGTCGGGCGAGCAGGACATCAATCTGGGCGACCACAAATTACTAAAGATCTAACCGTTGGATTGATTTGAAATTTTAACTGTAGAAACTAGATTCAATTACGAATCAAGCTCAACAAGAATCAATCCGATCGGATCTACGGATCAAAAGATATTACCTTCGCAAGATGATACCTTTGCAAAGAACCGAATTCCGTGATGAACTTCGTGACTGCTGTGATGAACAAAACTTCAAGTGATTGATCAACTATGTCGAAGCCAAGAGCAAATCACAACCGCAAGAAGAAGCTCTCTGGAAGATTGATTTTATTTCATTGTCTAAAGTACTCCAACACAAGAGTACAAACCTCAAAACCTGAACGCTCGCCTCTACTATAAACAGGGGACACCTCCCCCTATTTATACAGAGCAAACTCACAGAGATAGAATACAACTCCACTTCCAACATGGAAAGAGTCTGTATATATTTCAACTTGGCCCAACATGGCCAAAAACAACTCTTGCACGTATGTACAGCCCACCTGCTGTAATTACGTGACTAACCAGCCTCCATGTGCATGTTCTCTGGCGAACGTCCGCATGACATCCTTGACCACCAAGACCTCGATTCCTCCACGAACCTAGTCCGAACCTCGGTTCCTTCATGAACCTAGTTACGGTCCGTCATCGACCACGTTAGCCCCGAGCAACACGCACATGAATAAACACAGAAAGCAGTGCACGAGCACAAGTCCACGACTTGACTCAAAGTCAATCCATGCAACCACTCACACGAGTGCATTGCATCAGCAGAATCCATCATGCTATCACCAGCATAATAATAATCTCAACATGGCACATGCACAAGCACCACACATGCTATAATCAAAGTCACTTTACAATGCCAATTTCACCATTCAACAAATTGTTCATCACATGATCTCATAGTATACCTCTTATCTTCCAAAACAATTAAGTAGAGGGCATCTAAATCATTTTGTCTCATACCATTCTCAATTTCAACATAACCTTAATCCTTGTGCAAAGTCAAAACGCCTTATATTTTTGAGCAGGAGGAATATGTAATATGTAGTGAAATGCACCATGGCATTTGGAAGTAGTCCGGCTTTGTTGACTGGTGGATCATCTCAAGTAACTGAAAAGTTTTAGATCCTGGCATGGCGCACACTGCATAAGATCACAAAATTCATGAGGTTATAGTATTTGAGAAGTCTTCCTCTCAAAATAAAAACTGAATACTGTAACCAAAAATACTGGAACAGCCCTTCCTTTAAGAGTGAGTTCCACACAGATAAGTTTAAGGCAAAGTCGAAAAGAAAAGGATGGGCTTAAATGAGAAATTCAGCTGCCTTATGAACATAAGGTATGGTACTACAGTTCCTAATGGTGGATGTTCATTCTTTTTCTTTTTCTTTTTTTTTTTTTTTTGATTTGTTATTGATGCTTATAAAAGATCATGTTTCTAGACTCCTAAACTTTTTTTAGCAACTATTGCACAAGATGTTTTATTGGGCATTTAGGCTGGAACCTTAAAAACAGGATTATGGAAGTAGCCAATAGGCAGTTTGAGAAAGAGGAAGCCAGTTACATAAACTGCACAACATGCGAAATGATGGACAAGAAGAACGGATAAACATACTGTCCAGAATATGATGGTCAGGTTGCACATTCAGAAACAAAGGTGGGACCTGCAAAAACAATATATATCATTGAAACAAGAATTGAACCAATATAAGTAAGGCATCATAGATAAACAATATAGCACATCTTCGAAATAAATATAAGGCACCCACCATGCTGACAGCCTCTTGCCTAGTTATATTTCCAACTTCATTCTCTTGCTTCAAGAATGCAAGAAAGCTGCAGTGAAAAAACTAAATGTTGAATTAACAACTATAACTCACTAGAATACTAATATGAATGCTTCCAATGCTGCAATCATAGCAAATTGCTGAGCATACCGATGGTCTTGGCAATTTCTCAAAACTCTTATAAGAAACTTCAAAAAGAAAATATTAACAGGGAATGTAGTATGAGATATCAAATAAGAAGCCCAAAAGAAGTATTTGAGAAGTTTCAATGAACCGTTGATGGTAAAACAAAGAATTAAAGGCAAATAATTGATTCTTACAGCACTAAGTTGGAAAACTGATTCCTGCAAAAAATCTCTGAAATGCAGTAAATTAAATTCAACATTTTGGATTTTGTTATGCAGCATTTAAGGGACAATCATGTCCTCAATAAAGCCTTCGTTCATCACTTTATGCAAAAGGGAATTGCTAAGTTTAAATAGATTTTTTTGCAACAAACATCAGTTTAACAAGTGCATAAAAACAATCATCCTATACTGCACATTGTTGAAAAGGTTCTTTCAAAATAAGCATCATGCAAGATCTGTTTACCTCTCAAGTGCTTGGTTTCTCCTCAGTTGCATTCGTGAAAAGTTCAAATGCCATGCAAGATTGCCAGGGTACCAAAGCAAAGGGCGAATAGCATCTTCTTCATGCTCATCACTAACCTGCCCAGGACAAAAGGATTATAAAATAGAAAATGTCAAAGATATAACTAAAAGTTTATGCATGAATTTTAGAAACAACCTCAGTCTCCAAACAACTTCCTGAAGACATTTTCTAACTGTAAGCAGATATCTTGAAAAAATTGACAGCTGAAAAGGCAAAAAAAACTTTAGCTTGTTAGAATAGAACAATTAAACCCTAATGTAGAATTAAGTTATCTTCAACAATGCCAGACATTAAAAAAAAAGGTCTTAGTAAAAATACCAGGTCATTTTGTACAATTATTTTTTGCTCTAACTATTAGGTCAGTTGTTTATATTCGTGCAAGATACAAAAGGTGAAAAATGTACAGAATATAATGTCTGATGAACCATAGCAGTGAACAGCAGGTAAACCAGAATCGCGTTAAGCTATCCTTTGCTAAAAACAAGAAAGCATATAACAACATGCGATTCAAGTCCATAATTTACATCAAACAAAACACGCTCTTTATTAATTTAGAACAGCAATGGCCAGATATGATTACAACCGAATTAATAACACCAATTTAAAGAAAGCATAACTACCTCGCATTAATCCTAAAGGTAGCTGGCAATGGCTTCCGAAGCATACTCATGAAGTCATCCCACTCTTCCTCGGGAACAATTTGTTGCTCCTGCAAGGCATACACATGTATAGACATTCAAATTTCAATACGGCTTATCGGAAGCCACATTCACAACTTGTAAGCAATGCTACATCCAGCTTAAAACCAAAGCTATAAACAATCACAACAGAAACAAAGGCAGTGCAAGCCAGCTAGGGTACTATTAGAATAATGTAACTCTGCAGAACAATATTCAGCACCGAAATCGATTAATATAGCTGCGAATTACAAAACAATAGCTTATATCAACACATCCCTCACCGCCACTTCAACAAGTTATAACATTCTAAAACGAAATCTACATGAAGGTCGAGCTCATACGATCAAAGCTAGCGCTGTTACTGCCATCAAAATTTAGAACTGCACTAGAGCACGCCAAAAAAATGTAAAAAAAAAAAAAAAGTGTAAGCTACGCATCGTCTGAACCAAGCGGCTGCACCTTGTAGTAGTCCTCGAAGGCCGGGTTCTCGGTGTCGAACGGCTGCCAGGACGGGTTCCCCTCGCGGCCCTCGCCATCGCCGCCGCCGCCGGCGGGAGGGCACTGGGGGTTGTGCTTCCAGACGTTATCGCGCCCCGGCTTGAAGTAGCGGCGCTGCGTGCGCCCGCGCTTCCTGCCGCCTCCCATATCTCCCTCAAGCGCACGCTCTGCAGCTGCTGTGGCGGCCTCTCTCAGCGGCGTCGCGGAGGAAGGTGGCGGTGGCGCGAGGGAGGTGACGGGTTTTGAACGCCTGCCGCCGACGGTCTGGTTGGGCGGGCCTGTTGCAGATAGGAAACACGCTAAGTTATGGGCTGAAATTTTCACACCAGCGGCTTCACTTTTCAGTGGATGGCCCCGGACGTGAAACTCAGATAATCATATCATATACAACAAATTTGTCAGATTTTTCTCAATTTTTTCACTCTTAACATAGAACAAAAATGAAAATGAATTTTTGTTATAAAAATGAAATTTAAATTATAATTATAGGTATATAGGTTGGGAAGTACATATAGTATTCATGTTGATTTTGTGCCTAAACGGAAAGCGATTGCACGAGTGTATTAAAAATGGATGATTTTATAAGAGCGCATTCAAACGTAGAGTTTTGCTCTCTTTTTTCGTCTTTTAGAAAATTACCTAACCATTTATTTGCAATTATTCTGAGATATTTGAACATGCTAAGCTATTTTCACGTTTGAACCTACTATTTTGGTGCGCCCATAGCAATTCGTGCATTATCTTGTTTAAATGCATAATAGCAATGGGCTATAATGTTCGAGCTCAACTTAAGCGTGTAGGTTGACTGTCGCGCCAGCGGGCTCTATTGCCCGGCGTCTCACGAACCCTATTCATATCTAGCTTATGTACAATGTTTTTTATGAATTTAATCTGTAACATATGTTTTTATAAAAATTGCTTTCTCTCCTACCATAAAAACGCTTGTCCCCTGTTGCGCACTGGGGAGTGTGGAAGCCAGCCTGTGGCACAACGGGGCGGGCGTGGCAATGCGAGTGAAAAGGCAGGCACTGTTGCCAGCGATTTCGATGTACACTGTACACTGTACGTTATACACTATACACTAGCCCCCATACAATGTGCTGCTTTGCTGCCGTGTTGGGGTAGATGTAAGTTCAACCTTTATTAGTTATGGTTTTGGTGTTAATGACAAATCTAATATTGTGATTATCTATTAATGTGATTTTGTTATTAATGACAAATCTTATATCGAGACTAACTTGTTTATTTAGAATATCCTTGATTAGTCTCATCGCATTGAAAAATGAAAAACCCAAGGTATGTATGCGTATTCATCTTAGTATTAGTTGCATACTTTGGAGTCAAGTTAAAGTATGAATGTCCCCATTATATTAACCACAAAATGTGCATCATGTTTCCCAATCCATATATTACATGGATGCACACACTTAGGGGGAGTTTGTAGTTTAACTTGAAAGTCTCTTTGTATTGATCTAATTCTTATTGACACATATAAGGATCAAGACAAAGAAACTAAATCCCTGAGTATATATTTGAATTGCCTAGTTATAGTATACTCATGATAATATAGGATATACTCTAATGAATCAAAATCGAATATGTGCATATTATCTTCACGTCAAATATATTTATGCACATAATGGATCATCTCCATATGGTTTACACATAATATATAGTTGATGACTTAGAGTAATGATCATCTCCATATGGTTTACACATAATGGATCATTACTTTTCATCAACACGAGTATATGAAAACTTGTGTAGTTAATATATACTCATATCAATTTAAATGATAATTTAAATTGAGTTCATTTGTCTTGTTAATCATTAAAGAACATTTCATCATGTGTTGATGGTGTTCCTTGATTAATTAAGGACAAATGAATAGCTCTTAAGTATAATGAAGCATGTGTTGCATTATTGTACTTAAGACACATTTAATCATTCAAATTGTTTTAGGTTGTGCTCAATTGATCTAAAGGCATCCATTATGTGTTAATGGAGTGCAAAAGATAATTGAGACAACCATGCATCTTGGACTAACTATTTTATGACTTGTGATTGAGTTAGGTCCAAAGATGTATGAGATGAATGAAAACGGGACAAGGACGGCATCTTGAGGTGATGGGCGTCAAGAGTGGATCCCGAAGATAAAGAGGAGTCGAGTGATGATCCCGGGGGAGTATCAAAGTGATGATCATAAAGACCCCAAAGGAGATTGCTTGCGTGCGGCGGCAAAGGTATAATTAGATAGGCTAAGGACTTTGTAGTCTTTAAGTCTAAGGTTTTTATCGCCGTACTATTAAGAGGGGTTGTCTCCTAGCTTGAGCTTCATCATGTGTTGGTGATCTCAATCCACGTTCACTCAAGCTCAAATCATTTGGATTTGGTTTTTGCATAAGAGTTAACCATTTGGCATGTGTTGCGAATGGGTTAAGGTTATGCTTGGTTGTTGTTGGTTTATGCTCTAATTTGCATGTGTTGCAAAGAGGAAGAGCATATGCATTTGGTTTTTCGCATAAAGCTTTGATTTGCATGTGTTGCAAATGGGATAAGCTATATGCGTTGGCTTTTGCGTGAAGTTCACTTTTGCATGTGTTGCAAATGTTGAAGCTTCATGCTTTGGTTTCGTTCAAAACATCTTTCAAAAACCGTGTGGTTGCTTGGAACTAAGTTTTGCATGTGTTGCAAAAGGAGAGAGCTCAAGCACGATTTGGTGTTTGTGTGGTGCTAGAGGCTTGCATGTGTTGCGAGTAGAGAGCTTATATATGTTGATTTGGTTTTAGTGCGAAGTTTGGTTTTGGTGTTGCATGGAACTAGAGAATTGCATGTGTTGCAATTAGAGAGTTCATGCATCTTGATTTGGTATTGCTTGGAGCTAGACTTTTGCATGTGTTGCAAGAGTAGTGCTCAAGCATTAAATGTGTTTATTGTGTTATTTGCAAGTTCGTTGTGCGAACAAAGCGAGGTTTATGAGTCAGGAATCCGAGAGCATGTGAGTAGGGCTTGCAGGTGTTGGCAAGTTGGTGGGTCTCGTGTTGACCTTCACATGGCTAGGAGATTAATCTCATAAACTCGAGTTTGATTTGCTTATCGTTTTGCAAATAGATCTTGAGTTGCTTTGCGAAATGTGTTTTCGCAATTTGGTTTGAATTCTTTGAGCATGAGCTAAGTTGGTGCAAATGTGTTTTGCACGTGTGTATGATCATGTGTTGATCATCTTTGTGGCTCAAAGAATAAGTTTGGCTTTTGGAGAAATGGATTTGGAGTTCGAAATCTGAGTTTCTCTGTTGGCCGGCACTACCGCTATGCTTGAGCGGTAGTACCATGATCTTGATACTCTAGGAATATAGTCTTGGTAGCTTTTTTCCCGAAGGATATTTTTGCTAGTGTGCTGAGGCCGGTACTACCGCTCGGTGGGAGCGATACTACCGCAAAGTCGGTACTACCGGCCCTTAGAGGGCGGTAGTACCGGGAATGTAGCCGTTGCCAACCGTTGAGACTCTGGCCAGGTACTCATGCCCTTAGAGGGCGGTAATCTGCGCGTTTTTAATTTGGAATCTTGCCCCCACGGCTAGTTTTGGCATGAAGGCTATAAAAGGAGGCCTTGGGGGTGTTGGGGAGTTGTTGTTCTTTGTGTGTGGGAGTTGTGTGCATGTGTTGCTCCTCTCCTTTGCTGCTTGAGCTTAAGTGTGAGCACTAATTGCATGTGTTGCAATTAGGAGTGGTTTGAGCCTCTTGTGCATGTGTTGCACTTGAGGAGCCCTTGTGCATGTGTTGCACTTGGTGATCACCGGGGCGCATTCGTTGTGCTCGGTGAGGTTCAAGTGAAGGAGCGGCTTGTTACTCTTGGAGGTTGCCGACTCCTAGGCAGGCGTGGCGTCGTCTTGTGAGCTCTCAAGGTGTGAAAGCCCGCAAGTTTGTGAAGGTTCGGGTTGAGCCTCTGGCGTGAAAAACCACGACTAGTAGAAAGAGGCGGGTGCTCGAGCGGGAGCCGGTCCAAGTGGTTGGGCTTGCCTCAACGTGGACTAGGGGAGACCGGCAAGTCTCCGAACACCACGGAAAAATATCGGTTGTCTCTTTTACCTTCAAGCATTTACTTTATTGTATATTTATCAATTGCTTGATTGTAATTAGAATTGTTTAGTATTGATTGTTTGTTTAATTTAGCAATTCTAGTATAGAGACTTAATTTAGTTAGTGCACTAGTAAGCCTAGTTGATTTAGGCCTTAATTGTCAAAACCTAGTTTATCGCTTCCGCATTATCTTTGATTAGGTTTTGACATAGGGTTGATTAGAGCGAATCGTTTTAGAAGAGCGATTAATTTTATAAAACGCCTATTCATCCCCCCTCTAGGCGCATCCTCGATCCTACAAGTGGTATCTGAGCCACGGTCACTCTCATTTTTAGGCTTAACCATCTAGAGAGTAAAAAGGATGACGACTAGAGGTCTAGTGCACTACACCGATTCACAAATATTTGATGGCTCTAATTATTCATCATGGAAATTATTGATGATTAATTATTTTAAATCCATGAGCCCACAAATATGGTGGATCGTAGATGTCGGCTTTTCTTCTCCACTAAATGATATTGCTCCAACTAAAGGAGAGGAGAAATGCCTACATCTCGACGCTCAAACTACTAACGTTTTATTTAGTGTTGTGAGCGTAGAAATATTTAATCTCATATGCAATCTCAAGAGCGCTCATGCTATGTGGATCAAGCTTCAAGAATTATTTGAATCATCCACATCTACTAATGAGGATTGCATTGAGGAAGAGATGTCGGTTGATGATTCTTCAACCTCCACATCAAGCGATGAAGAACCGGCATCTCCATCAACCTCAACCACCGCCTCAAGCGACGACGAATATTCACTTCCATCAAGAATTCGTTGCTTCATGGCGAGAGGTAAGAATGAGGTGAGTGACGATGAAGATGAGCCCTCTTATGATGAATTAATGAACATGCTAGAGGAGCTAAATGAATTCCTTGGAAAGGAGAAAAAGAAATATAAAATTTTGAAGTTAGAACATGACTCACTTCAAAATGACTATAATGTGCTTAAAGAAAATCATGAAAAAGCTCTTTTCAAGGAATTCTCTAAGTCTAGTGTGGATAGTGCTATTCAATGTAATTTAGTAGATGAATTGCCATGCTCAACTTCAAATTCTATAAATTCATCTAATAAATGCATATCCACTTCTAGCGATGATTTGCCTTGTTGCTCTAATGAAATTGCTTCTAGTTCCTCTATGTCTTTAGATGCTAATCTTGTAGAGGAAAACAAAGAGCTCAAGGTCCAAGTCATTAAATTGGAAAATGACTTGAAGAGGTGCGTAAAGGGTAAAGCCCTCCTCGACGAGATCTTGAGCAAGCCAAGGGCGCCTCAAGATAGCGAGGACTCGGCTACAACTCCAAGAAGGAGAATAGCAAGGCGAGGCACAGCATAAGACACTCGAAGACCATCAAGTGCTTGCTTGCAACAAAAGGCCACCTCGCCTCAGTGTGTCCTAATAAAGTGGAGATCAAGCTACAACCATCCACATTGAGGCAAACCGGCAAGGAGCAAAACAAGAAGGTCAAGAGAGGACCAAACGGAGTAACGTGCTTCAATTGCCGGGAAAAGGGATATTTCGGTAAGGATTGTCCTAAAGGTATAACTCCTAAGCCTATTATTGTAAATGAAAATTATTTGCTTAGGAAGGACAAGAAGGGCAATGTGTTTGCCAAGCTTATCAAGTTCCCTATGCCCGCTAAGAATGATAACTATCATTTACATAGGAAGAGTAAATCTAGGAATGGATTTGCTAAAATTGTTAGGATTTCTAAGCCCATTCAATGCAATTCAAATATATTGCTTAGGAGAAATAACAATAGCAAAACATTTGCTAGATATACTAGATCCTCTAAGCCATTTCATAATTCTAATTATCATATGCTTAGAAGAGATCAAACTAGAAATGGTTTTGCAAAATATCAATGTCGTCATATGCCCTTCCATAAAAATACAAATACTTTGCCTAGGAGGAACAATTATCGCAAAACTATTCCTAGTGATGTTAGTCTTGTCAATAATATTAAAATTAGGGCCATTTGGGTTCCTAAATCCATTGTGACTAACATTGTCGGACCCAACAAGGATTGGGTACCAAAAACCGCCTAAAAGATTTTTAGAAAATATTGAGATGGATTGGACGCTTGCTCACTCAAGAGGAGAAGGATTATATTTGTCTACAAGTGGTGTCAAGCATGAAGATAATCAAGTCCATCATGAGCCAATGCCATCTCGGTAACAAGTATTTAAATTGATTACTATTATGTCCTATAGCCTTGTGTAGGTTATATTGAAATATAAATGAAAAATCAATTTAGATTACTTGTTGTGAGAACTTGCTCTCGCCTCTTATCTATTCTCTTATTGCAAATCTTGAGCAAGTTAGCAAGTGGCACATTAAGGGGGAGTGTTAATTCATATCCATGTGTATCACATCCCCACGTGTGCCCAAATTTATATAAGTGCATATATATATTTTCAAAATCAACCATTTAGCCAAAAGTCAAAATTTTGTATACTATTACTAATCTTGTGAAAAATTAGTTGAAAAACGTATACAAATGTTTTTGAAATGTCTTTCAATGGTTTTGGCTTCTCAAAATCTATTTTGAAAAGAAAATGAGTTTCATGGCCAAAAATCTAGATAGTAGTATCTTGTTTTGGATTTAAACTTATAATTTTCATAGAAATAAAAGTAAAAAGATTTTGAAAATAATTCCAAAACAAAAATCCTAGAGTTGGTCATTCTTAACAATTTTCGTGTTCAAAAGATTTTTAAAAGACCAACTTATCAAAAGATATTTGATTTTGAAACTCGCCGAAAAAACTATACTTGACCCATAATGGTCATATTATAGCACTTAGTGAGTTTCACCATTTGGATCAATTCTTGTGTAGAATTTTGATTCAAAATGGTATTTTAAACTCATACACAAAATTCAAATCCATATATCTTACCTCTTGCTTCATTTGAATTTTGTGTTGATTTGAATTTGACCTTGTTCTCTATTGCTTCTTAAATTGGACTATTTAGGTCAAAAGTCTAAATTCATATTTAAAAGGCCCAAATTTGAGAAAAGTTTTGTAAAAGTATTCTATTATATATTTCAAATATTTTACAAGCTTCCAAAATGAAAAACTATATGTTGAAATCGAATTTGGCTCAAAAAGATTTGATTTGATCCAAAATAGCCTATTTTAGCAATATGCTCAAATCGTAGCATTCAAATTGGATTTCATCATATAACTTGGCTATAAATCATCTTGATAAACAAATCTAAGCCATGAAAAATGAAATTGCATGAAATTCAAATTGAAGTGCATTTTGAGGCTTTTCATGAAAATTCATTTCTATTTATGCCTCAAAGCGCAATTTGCCACATCTTTAAAAATAAAATTGCTTTTATAAAAATTCTTCTTGCAAAACCTTCTAAATAGTCCAAAGTTCATTTCTGAAAAGTTTCAATTTATTTAGACTTCATTTGAATCATTTTTGCCGAATAGTTGCCAAAGTCCAGAAGTTAGGTGCATGTCAGGACCAGACTACGACGAGGTGTCTTGATAGTATTGGGTTTCAGATACTCTTGGTAATATGTGATAGTACTGGCCACGGCATCTCAGCTCTGAAATTTTCAGAGTTTTCGAGTTTGGTTTTGGGATATCTTTTGATTGGAATTTGCTTTTTCAAAAATTCCTTTTGGGAAAGTTTCTTATGATCCCAAAGTTCATTTGCCCAAAATTTTTAAAGTTTCTCGATTTATTTGAAGGCATTTCCAAGTGGTATAAGTTTAAGAGCATTTAATTGATTTAAAGGGTGATATTCACTTGATCTTTTGAAAAGACAAAACTTGCGCAATTCAAATGCAAATAACTCCATGATTCATTTATTGAATATCTTGGGGAGTTTATTTATTGCAAGTTTTGGGCACTTATTTGCTTCCAAGTGATATCATGTCTTTAATTTGCTCTGATACTAAATCTTTGTGATTTTGTTGATCTATCTTGAGCTTTTTCGTCTTTTGATACCCGTGAGTATATGTTGCTCTGATTATTTTGCTCTGATACCCATCGATGTTATCGATAATTCCTTCAAGTGGTATCAACTCTTTGTGATTTGATCCTAAGTGGTATAAATCGAGCATTTATTCATTCCATATGCTTACAAGTGGTATCTTTGAGTTTCTCTTTTCTCCAAGTAATATCATGGTTCTTATTGTTCATTTCTTCTAGTGATATCCTTAATTATTTGGATTCCTATTTTAAGTGGTATCATTTGATTTCAATTATTTCCTACAAGTGGTATTTCATTACCTCTTTGTAGCATTATTGCGATACCCACATTCTTAATTAAGTTTTTTCCTCGCAAGCTAAAATTGTAAGTTCAACCGCTTAAGAATTCTCTGTGTGAGATTCTTTATGAGTTGAAATACTTAAAGAGGAAATCTCTTGTTGAGCATTGTTCTTCATGAAAATTTGAAAATGATCATTTCTTTTTGAGTCTTCAAGCAAAACCTTTGAGATAGATTTAAAGTGATATCTAATTTCTCAAGTGGTATTTCTTCTTGGGTTCCTCGTCTAACCCTATTAGGCAAATTTGTTGGATTCTTCAAAAGAATCATGTTGAAAATTTGCAAAGCCTAATAAAATGAGGAGTGAATTATTTGAATGTGTTTCAAATAACCCGTGTGATACCCTTACTTCGCTTTTTGTGCTTATCTTTACAAGTGGTATTTAAAATTTTGTTCTATTTGAATTCTTGTTTGTTCTTAAAATTTTCATTTGGCTTAAACTTTTTTATTCCTTGCCTAGGTTATAAGTGATTCATTCTAATTCTTGTATGACCTTCCTTTAAAAGAGATAGTTAAATTTCTAAAAGGGAAAATATTTATAAAGGAAAAATGTATGCCAAAAAGAGGGAGAATATTTAAATGGAGAAACCATCTTAGAAATTCATTTTTTTGTGCTTAATGCCAAAAGGGGGAGAATTAGGAGCTTAATATCTCATTTGGTTTAACAAGGGAGCTTAATATGATTAAGGGGGAGAATTGATTTCTCATATCTCTACTACTATAATGCAGCAGTTGGTGGCAGCGGTACGGCTTATGCCGGGCCCCACCCCTAACCCCCACCCGCACCCGAACACAGCGCCGTATCGCCTCCCGATGACCTCGCATTCTCCACGCGCAAAGCTCCGTCTCGTCCTCTCCCCCAAATCGCACGCCCCCTGCGGAAACCCCACGGAATTTTCCACTTCCCCTCTCCGATCGCCTCCGCCGCTGCGCGCGTAAACCCTACCCAGGGCCTCCTCATCCCCCTCCTCGCGTGCGGTCGCTTCCTTCTCCTGACGGCGATCCGCGGCGCGGAGCCAAAACCCTAGCCGCCGCCGGATCCCGATCCCGCGAGGGGAGCCGGCGCCGCCACATCCACCCCGATGGCCCCATCCGCCACCTGTATCGCCTCCGCCCCCATCATCTCCTTGCCCCGCCACATCCGCTTCCACGATCTCCTCGCTCTGCCGATCCTCTGCGGCACTGGCCCCCTCCTCGCCTGCGTGCCCCAGCCGCCCCGGCTACCCTCCTCGCCTGCGCTCCCCAGCCGCCACCCTCCTCGCCTGTGCGCCCCAGTCGCCGCCGGTTCCCCTCCTCGCCTGCGCTCCCCAGCCGCCGCCTCCTCGCCTGCGCGCCCCAGCTGCCGCCCTCTCGTCCACCTTGCAAAACTCACTCCATGGCCGCCGTCCATCGTGTGCGAGGCGAGGCTGGAAGAGCCCTTCTGATCCTGCTCCAGATCCAGAGGCATCCTTTTGTTCTTCATCAAGGGAGCACGGGGTGGTGGACGTGCGGAGGCTGGGTGCCGTTTTGTGGATTTGTAGCCTGTAGATGTAAAGGAAGGCAAGGTGAAACAAACACAGGCGTTGGAGTCATTCCGGCTGCTGTGCGGCGACGCGGATTGTGACGCATTGAGGGGATTTCTTGAGAGAATGTCAGAGGGAGGCGATGACAATGGTGATGTCTCACCGATCTCTGAAACCCCTATCTCGTTATTTACTCTCTTTTTTTGTGCCGCCCTTGGAGTAGAAGTTAGATTGCAGAGGTGCTAATTGCAACATAGATAGGATGTCCCCCTCTATTATTGTTCATGCGCAGAAATGTCCAACTGGGCGTATAGATTTTGGGGATCAGAACAGAACTTGTAGGTTTGTAATTTAAACTTTGACATGGTTTAGTGTTTAGTGGGGGTGTTGGTACAACTTTGTCCGTTCTGTTGTTAGAGCCGAGAGTTACTGTTTGGCAGAGAGATTTGGACATGATAAAGTTTTTCGTACTTGCGATTCTTGAATGAAGAATTCTATGATGGCCTATCTTGAATGGAAAATTCGATTATTGAATAAGCACGGTAATGGTTGAATGCAACTAAAGTGTATTAATTGAATAAATGACACTGTTCTTGAGTAGTATTGATGGGTGTCCCATTGTTGTGGGTCGTCTGGCTAGATTTATTGTGTGAGCCGTGGTGCTTGCGAGAGGATTAACATATAGTACAATTTTGTTTTGATTGAGGGTGCGTTCAGAGAACAGTATATTAAATGACTGGAACCAGTCACAAAACTCATTGAGTGAGGCCATTTAATATCATTGTTTGGCTGAAGGTAGGTTAAAGTAAATCAGAACAGAGTTGCACCAGCCAAAATGACTTATTGGAGGTTTTCATCCAAATGTATAAACAGCCAAAATGACTAATTGTTATCATGGTTAGTGAATGTTCTTCTGCGTATCTGTTTCACAATTTTGATGCGAAAGTCATTGTTTGGTGAATTTTGGAGTAAAAATCAATTACTATTTAGTTTCTCTTACCCATGTACTATTACCAACTGACTATTCTTCCCCATTCAGTGAGCAGGATGACTATGAGGTTGTTCGGAAAGTAGGCAGAGGGAAATACAGTGAAGTTTTTGAAGGGATTAATGTAACAAACGATGAGCGCTACATCATTAAAATCCTCAAGCCTGTTAAGAAAAAGAAGGTATCCTTGTATTCTTTGAAGATTAGCACCTTTTGTTGGTCTGCTAATTATATTTCAACTGTGACTTTAATACTTGGTGTAAATTGGTAATTGATGCATACAAACTCAGCATTGCCTACTTATCTAAACTCTGGTTTAGTCCTTGGTTTAATCAACGGAAAATTAACATCCTGATTCTGTTAATTCCATTTATACCATTTTCATCTGGGCAAGGGATCTTATGGCTGTTCATGTTTTTAAACCCAGCAACTTATTGTGGATCCTGTGACATTGTGACAAACCAATCTGAAACTTTCTAATTTTACTACTTTTAGAGATCAATTTAGCAACAGGTTCTGTTATTTAGTCTTGGTGCCCTTTTCTTTTGACAAGTTCTCTATTTCTGATAGTGCATGATGCAACTTTTGCTCATTTATTTGCTATTCACCTTCTGTTGTATTCAACTCAGACTATTGTCAACTATATTTACTCATGTGCTTCTTAGAGTTCTTTGTGCTATCTGAATATGTGATTAGTTCGTTTCTTTATGCAGATAAAGAGGGAAATAAAAATTCTACAAAACCTCTGTGGCGGTCCAAATATTGTGAAGCTTCTCAATGTTATCAGAGACCAACAATCAAAAACTCCGAGCTTGATATTTGAATATGTAAACAGCACAGATTTCAAAGTTCTTCATCTAACATTGACAGACTATGACATCCGGTTCTACATCTATGAACTTCTTAAGGTAGCTACCTCCGTTTTTCTTTTTCTTTTTTCTTTTTTGTTGAAAAGTTGAACTTCTACCTCTTTTAGTGAATAGAGCTGTCACTTGTCAGTACTTGGTTGTGGTTGTACCCAACTAACACTGCTTTGAGGAAAACATTCCCCGTAATGCATTTTATTGCAATGACTTTGTAGTCACCAATCACCAAGCAATGCTTGTGCTTTTACTCCAACAATGGTAGTTTCAGGTGTTTGGTATGTACATGCTCAGTCAGAGGCTGACCAATGGACTAAATACGGACTTTGTGGCAAGCCCATGAGTTGTCCTTACCAGTTGTTACAAATGATTTTAACTCAACATCATTGCATGATGACAGACTTTGTGGATAGATGTGCTTATGATTCTGGTTGAACCGTTGCTGGTAGGGTCGAGGGTACTTTTACATAAATGTATGCAGTAAACTGTAAAAGGATAAACTAGAGTCTCTAGCATGTGTATAGGGACATAGGGGTTTGAATGTGAGGCTCACAAGGGTGTATGCTGTGCGTGAAGATGATGCCATCACTTTGGCTCTTTCGTATTGTTTTAGCTTAGATTGTGTAAGAAGGGGCAAGTAGTGAGGATAATGTTTACACTTTTGCTGATGCCCTTTAGCATTATAATTTATACCTAGCAAACATTTTAGGGGAACCATGAAGATAAATCAGCCGTGTTGTGCAATTACAGGGCAATTACAAGCTGTGTCAGCCAATTTGAAGCACTTGCACTAGGTCAGCCTGAAATGGGTCTTGGGCTTGGGCTTGGGTTTGGGCTTGGGCTTAGGTATGTTTCACTGGATCAAACTGAAATGGGAAATCATAGGGCAAGGTTTATGTCCTGAAGCTTGTTAACCCAATTGGTTTATGTTTCAAGAAAGGACTGTAAAACAATACATGCATACAGCCAATGCAGCCGTATGTGCATCAAGAGCTTGTTTACTGTTGACAGTAATTCAACTAAACAGCTGGCTTATCCTTTAATTAGTGCATTGTCTAGCGCCTACACGCATGCATAGGAGAGAAGCCCAACAATCAAGCATGTGTATGGGTCTACATGCTTTCAGTTCAGCCTCAGGAGCAACGTTTCATTTTCTTTATTAGCATCACTATATATGTCTATGTATAGCTAAGCTTTGGGAACTTTTTTTTTGGCCTGTTATTTTTAGAATAGATATTTGTCATAATATTATGATCTCTACTGAGTGTGGGGCTTACAACCTTTGTTCTTTTGATTCCTGAGGGAGTTGTAGAGCGCCAAAACAGGCCCTTATTAGTTAGCTTAAGTGGCTGGTATTTAGAGATCAGAGAGGAAGAGTAAAAATTGCCAGGCAATACTTAATACCTTGAAGCTTGTTGGTCCATTTGATTAACTTGTTGGTCCATTTGAGGTGGCAATACCTAGCTCATGTGGTTACTAGGTCTACCAATCGACTATAAATGATGCTTATATGAGAAATGATGTAACTGGATGTTGGAGACATCTTTTATTATTCTGATCACATGAATAATTGCTTGCGTGGACATGTTGGTGTATGTTTGCTTATCAAAGTTTGGCTAAAATTCGTTACTACTTTTCTATGTGCTATATTCATGATCATTTAATGAATCGATTTCTGTGGTATGAAGTGATCTATGTATTATGCTTATATATTTGATGCGGAGTGAGAGGTAAGACAATTTAGAAACTGTACTACTGGAGTAGTAGTTTGATGTTGCTTAACTATAAAAACTTTTGTAATCGGGAGAAATAGATGTTTGATCTTGTAGCACAATTTTCTTTTATTCAGCGAGAGAGGTCGAACTGACACGCTTGAAAAACTCAACGATTACCTTCGTATTAACGAATCTTGAATCTAGGGTAATTTTGGAACCGCACTGCAATCTCGTTGTGTTTCTTGTCAGTTAATAAGATTTGATATCCCTCTGTTGCCTGGACAGGGGATGAGCACAAGTTGCTCCATTTTTATTCCGTTCATTAAGCAACTAGCAGATCTAGGAGCTAGAGTGTCACTTTATTGGGGATTCTGTTGATTTATTTGTGTAGTTGTCGTAGCTATTCACTGTTAGTGTATAATATACACATTTTAGTAACCTGAAGGGGGAAGCAACCGAGCTCATGTACAAAGGCTTTGATCAAAATGATATTCAAGTCGTGTTGCAATGTAACTGTTTATTTAAAGATCTTTCGGGATGTATACCAAGAATATCATCTCTAAATATGTTCTAATATGATGAATGCTGATGTACTATGTACAATATATAAGGTTTTAATTCATGCTGGAAGAGAAACCATAAAAACTTTTCTAATCGGGAGAAATAGATGTTTGATATTGTAGCATAATTTTCTTTTATTGCTTGACATGTTTTTTTAGCAATTTTGTTTTTCGTAGCAACGCACGGGCATTGAACTATGCATTCTAAATTATCAATGCTTATATTGTTTAAAATATGCATATGTATTCGAATAAGCTTAAATTCTCCTAATATGTTGGTTTTAATCCAAATGTGCGTATTAAGCTTGGATTTGTCATTAATCACCAAAAAGGGGGAGATTGTAAGTTCAACCTTCATTAGTTATGGTTTTGGTGTTAATGACAAATCTAATATTGTGATTATCCATTAATGTGATTTTGTTATTAATGACAAATCTTATATCGAGACTAACTTGTTTATTTAGAATATCCTTGATTAGTCTCATCGCATTGAAAAATGGAAAACCCAAGGTATGTATGCGTATTCATCTTAGTATTAGTTGCATACTTTGGAGTCAAGTTAAAGTATGAATGTCCCCATTATATTAACCACAAAATGTGCATTATGTTTCCCAATCCATATATTACATGGATGCACACACTTAGGGGGAGTTTGTAGTTTAACTTGAAAGTCTCTTTGTATTGATCTAATTCTTATTGACACATATAAGGATCAAGACAAAGAAACTAAATCCCCGAGTATATATTTGAATTGCCTAGTTATAGTATACTCATGATAATATAGGATATACTCTAATGAATCAAAATCGAATATGTGCATATTATCTTCACGTCAAATATATTTATGCACATAATGGATCATCTCCATATGGTTTACACATAATATATAGTTGATGACTTAGAGTAATGATCATCTCCATATGGTTTACACATAATGGATCATTACTTTTCATCAACACGAGTATATGAAAACTTGTGTAGTTAATATATACTCATATCAATTTAAATGATAATTTAAATTGAGTTCATTTGTCTTGTTAATCATTAAAGAACATTTCATCATGTGTTGATGGTGTTCCTTGATTAATTAAGGACAAATGAATAGCTCTTAAGTATAATGAAGCATGTGTTGCATTATTGTACTTAAGACACATTTAATCATTCAAATTGTTTTAGGTTGTGCTCAATTGATCTAAAGGCATCCATTATGTGTTAATGGAGTGCAAAAGATAATTGAGACAACCATGCATCTTGGACTAACTATTTTATGAGTTGTGATTGAGTTAGGTCCAAAGATGTATGAGATGAATGAAAACGGGACAAGGACGGCATCTTGAGGTGATGGGCGTCAAGAGTGGATCCCGAAGATAAAGAGGAGTCGAGTGATGATCCCGAGGGAGTATCAAAGTGATGATCATAAAGACCCCAAAGGGGATTGCTTGCGTCTTGGCGGCAAAGGTATAATTAGATAGGCTAAGGACTTTGTAGTCTTTAAGTCTAAGGTTTTTATCGCCGTACTATTAAGAGGGGTTGTCTCCTAGCTTGAGCTTCATCATGTGTTGGTGATCTCAATCCACGTTCACTCAAGCTCAAATCATTTGGATTTGGTTTTTGCATAAGAGTTAACCATTTGGCATGTGTTGCGAATGGGTTAAGGTTATGCTTGGTTGTTGGTTTATGCTCTAATTTGCATGTGTTGCAAAGAGGAAGAGCATATGCATTTGGTTTTTCGCATAAAGCTTTGATTTGCATGTGTTGCAAATGGGATAAGCTATATGCGTTGGCTTTTGCGTGAAGTTTACTTTTGCATGTGTTGCAAATGTTGAAGCTTCATGCTTTGGTTTCGTTCAAAACATCTTTCAAAAATCGTGTGGTTGCTTGGAACTAAGTTTTGCATGTGTTGCAAAAGGAGAGAGCTCAAGCACGATTTGGTGTTTGTGTGGTGCTAGAGGCTTGCATGTGTTGCGAGTAGAGAGCTCATACATGTTGATTTGGTTTTAGTGCGAAGTTTGATTTTGGTGTTGCATGGAACTAGAGAATTGCATGTGTTGCAATTAGAGAGTTCATGCATCTTGATTTGGTATTGCTTGGAGCTAGACTTTTGCATGTGTTGCAAAGAGTAGTGCTCAAGCATTAAATGTGTTTATTGTGTTATTTGCAAGTTCGTTGTGCGAACAAACTGAGGTTTATGAGTCCTAATCCCGAGAGCATGTGAGTAGGGCTTGCAAGCAGGTGTTGGCAAGTTACTGGGTCTCGTGTTGACCTTCACATGGCTAGGGGATTAATCTCATAAACTCGAGTTTGATTTGCTTATCGTTTTGCAAATAGATCTTGAGTTGCTTTGCGAAATGTGTTTTCGCAATTTGGTTTGAATTCTTTGAGCTTGAGCTAAGTTGGTGCAAATGTGTTTTGCACGTGTGTATGATCATGTGTTGATCATCTTTGTGGCTCAAAGAATAAGTTTGGCTTTTGGAGAAATGGATTTGGAGTTCAAAATCTGAGTTTCTCTGTTACAACACTACTTAGCTATGCTTGGCGGTAGTACCGCAATTGCTTGATACTAGGAATATAGTGCTTGTAGCTTTTTTCCGAAGGATGTTTTTCTTTGGTGTCTTTGGTAGGTACTACCGCTTCGGTGGGAGCGATACTATCATAAAGTAGGTACTCTAGGCCCTTAGAGGCGGTAGTCTCGAGAATGTAGCCGTTGCCAACCGTTGGAGACTACAATAGTACTCTGAAGCCCTTAGAGGCGATAGTCTGCGTTTCATTGAATTCGGAATCTTGCCCCCAACGGCTAGTTTTGGCATGAAGGCTATAAAAGGAGGCCTTGGGGGTGTTGGGGAGTTGTTGTTGCTGTGTGTGGGAGTTGTGTGCATGTGTTGCTCCTCTCCCTTTGCTTCTTGAGCTTAAGTGTGAGCACTAATTGTATGTGTTGCAATTAGGAGTGGTTTGAGAGCCTCTTGTGCATGTGTTGCACTTGAGGGAGCCCTTGTGCATGTGTTGCACTTGGTGATCACCGGGAGCGCATTCGTTGTGCTCGGTGAGGTTCAAGTGAAGGAGCGGTTTGTTACTCTTGGAGGTTGCCGACTCCTAGGCAGCGTGGCGTCGTCTTGGAGGAGCTCTCAAGGTGTGAAAGCCCGCAAGTTTGTGAAGGTTCGGTTGAGCCTACGCTGGCGTGAAAACCACGACTAGTAGAAAGAGGCGGGTGCTCGGCGGAGCCGGTCCAAGTGGTTGGGCTTGCCTCAACGTGGACTAGGGAGAGCCAGAATCTCCGAACACCACGAAAAAATATCGGTTGTCTCTTTTACCTTCAAGCATTTACTTTATTGTATATTTATCAATTGCTTGATTGTAATTAGAATTGTTTAGTATTGATTGTTTGTTTAATTTAGCAATTCTAGTATAGAGACATAATTTAGTTAGTGCACTAGTAAGCCTAGTTGATTTAGGCCTTAATTGTCAAAACCTAGTTTATCGCTTCCGCATTATCTTTGATTAGGTTTTGACATAGGGTTGATTAGAGCGAATCGTTTTAGAAGAGCGATTAATTTTATAAAACGCCTATTCACCCCCCCTCTAGGCGCATCCTCGATCCTACAGTAGCGCGGGAGGATGCGTATCCTCCATCTCACTATAATCTAGCTCTAAAATCTTGCATCCAACACAGATAAGAAATACATCACATAATACTATTCACAATAATACGCAATACCAATTACATATAGCCAAATTCACAATTCAGCTCGCTGGAAAAACATCGGGAAACCCGATACTATCGCCAACCAGAGACTGGTAATACCACAAGTCCAGTACTACCGCTCCCTAGTAGCCGGTAGTACCACTCGCCCTAAACAACATGAGAAACCCTCTCTAGAAAATGACTATCGCCAGCTGGAGGCTGGTAGTGCTACGCCTCCAGTAGTACCTCACCCAAGGACGGGTAGTGCCGCCCTTGACGCTCTAGAGAATCACCTTTCTGTAGAATAGCTACCGCCATTCCATGGCCGGTAGCACTGTAGGGCCGGCACTACCGCCAACCCCAGGCCAGTAATGTCGTCCAACTTGACAACACCTCAAATTACTTCAAATTTAAAATTAGATTTAAATAAAACTCAAACTTAACCACCACACACTTAAATACAATCAATTACTCATCATAAACATGGATAGACCTTTGCATATCCTTTCACATGGTTTTTACTAACATTTTTTATGGATGGTGTCTTTTTGGTTTTGGATTCAATTTGTTCAATAAATTATGACAAAGGTATTTGGGTCTATTAAGGCTTTATTTGACATCTATATTCTCAATCAGTATCTATGTGGGAACAGAGAATTTGAACTAGAATCCTGACTCATCTACGTAAAAGCCAGGATTATAGCTAACCAAATTAGACAGGAAACTTTAATTCCTTTCCAAAACCCAGAAAATCCAAACTCGGCACACCTGTCGGGTTCTCAGACGCGGACGACGAGTTCTTCGTCATCGGGTCAGTAGGAAGACTCACCGAGTCCAAGTCTTCCGGTCTTGCTGGCAGTTGACGGTTCATAGGTGATAGCTAGTGCGGGCCGATGACTTATCAATGACCACCGAGTCCAAGTCTTGTCTTATTGGGGCGTGTCGATCTCATATGATGTCGCTAGCATTACTGGGAAATTTACCGCGAAAAAGTTCGAGTACCATAGCTAATTGTTGAAATAAGTGGTTACTGAGGTTCTCATGACGTATAGAGGATGGAGACCAACAGTTGCTAAGATTGCTATCTGAAATAGAAAAAGATGGAGAGAAAAATAATGAGTTTTTGTGTTGATCCAGAAGTACTTAGAGAAAGTGATCCCTATTTAGTGTTTATAAATGACATTGTAATATGTTTAGTCTATTTACTTTCTGCTTTTAGACCGTGCATTTGTTTTGGACATAAACCTTGCTCTAGCTGATTGATTTTACAAGACAGGATGCAACAGAGAGCTATGTTTCTGTTTTATTTTTCGCTTTTGTTTTCCTATAGTGAACTTCTGTGATTTTTTATAATAGAAATCAGAGGGTTTATTGCTCTTCTATTATTTTTTAAAAAAATCATGAAACCATCCCCTAATCCCATTCTTCCTAACGAACAATTCACTGCTCCTTCTGTAAGAGATAAAAATGTGTACACATTCTGTGACTTCCCCCGAAGCCAAATCCTGCGCATCCAACCAATGCTGGATACCTCAAAAGGCGGAAATTTTTTTATTTTATACAAAAAATGCGCCGTATTTTCTGAAATATACAACAATCTCGGTATTTGCGAAATCTCCATCGATTTAGCATTTTGAAAACTGAAATGTCAATTTAGAGTTTGAAAACGCTAAATCGATGATTTAGCGTTTTCAAACTGCTGAAATTGAGGTATTTCGCGTTTTCAAAAAATGAAATCATGTATTCGCAAACTGAAAATGCGAAACCGGAATGCCACGTCAGATTTCGCATTCTGAGGCTACGAAATTGGCCGAGAATTCCGGGGCTCTGTCGGTGCTTTTGGCGATTTCCAATCACCGGGTCCTGCTCGCTTGCATGCCTCCACGAAAATGAGCTGGCCGGTTCGGCTCGCATGCAGAAAGCTCACACGCGTTGGCAAGCGTATCGTTGCATATCCGGACCCGGTGATGCTAATCAATTTGCCTTGCTTTTGCAGTACATGCACTCGCAGAGGGAGCTATCATCGAGCCTCTCGGTTTCGTTCGCTCATTCAAGACGAACCGACGGTAAGAGATTTTGAGTTAGTAGGTGAGAGTGGTGAGGATTACGGCGATGCTAATCATTTTCGAGTTAATTTGCAGGAGTGGTGAGGAGCTGATTTGCGTGAAGAAAGGAGTATAGCATTATGTGGCGACTTCTGATCTGACAGTATTTATATTAGTTGTAATTAGGTTACGATTAGAAGAATAGTTTATATCACGATTAGCGACATATTGATTTGATGTTGTCTTGGTGGGTAATTTTTAGATGCTAATTTAGATGTATTAGCGACGTTAATTTTATGTAGTTGTTGTAGCGAGTTAATTTTATGTAGTTGTTGTAGGGACTTATTTTTGTGTAGTTGTTTTAGAAACTTTTTGTGTAGTTGTTGTAGCGGCTGATTTTTTAGGTGTAATAGACACATTAATTTATTTATTTGTTATAGCGACTTAGGTTTACGTAGTTGTTTTAGCGACCTAAATTTTGTTTTAGCGACTTAGAAAACAGAAGCTAGGCGGCCTAGACCACCATTGAGAAGGGCAAGCATCCGGTTGCTACTTGATTGTAATCACGTATAACATCAATAAGCTCATTTTGGCATAATTTCAATAGAATAACTAGATTTGAAAGCTACATGAAGAACATAAGTCGATGACGGAACATGGGGAACAAAGAGCTTTTCCTTTCACTTTTCGATTAGTTTGAAACAAATAGAAGGCAATGACTTATTTTATGTAGTTGTTGTAGAGACTTAATTTTATGCGATTGTTGTAGCGACTAATTTTTGTGCAGTTGTTTTAGCGACTTATTTTTGTGTAGTTGTTTTAGCGGCCTAATTTTTTTAGGTGTAATAGCCACATTAATTTATTTATTTATTGTAGCGACTTAGTTTTATGTAGCTGTTTTAGCGAGCTAAATTTATTTAATTCACAGAGCGGTTCGTAACTGATAGAACAATTTAATTTGTAGGAGTGGTGAGGAGCTGATTTGCGTGAAGAAACGACTACCACAGTACAGGTATTTATATTAGTTGTAATTAGGTTACAGTTAGAAGAAGAGTTTCTATTACAGTTAGCGACATATTGATTTGTTGTTGTACTAGCTGGGTAATTTTTTTAGATGTATTAGCGACATTAATTTTTGTAGTTGTTGTAGCGACTTATTTTTGTGTAGTTGTTTTAGCGGCCTATTTTTGTGTAGTTGTTTTAGCGGCCTAATTTTTAAAGGTGTAATAGCCACATTAATTTATCTATTTGTTGTAGCGACTTAGTTTTATGTTGTTGTTTTAGCGACATAAATTTAGTGTATTTGTTTTAGAAATTTTTTTTGTGTAGTTGTGTTAGCGGCCTAATTTTTTTTAGGTGTAATAGCCACATTAATTAATTGATTTATTTGTTGTAGCGACTTAGTTTTATGTAGCTGTTTTAGTGATCTAAATTTTGTGTAGTTGTTTGTAGTTGTATTAGCGACATTAATTTTGTGTAGTTGTGTGGCCTAATTTTTTTTGGTGCAATTATTTGTTGTAGCGACTTAGTTTTATGTAGCTGTTTTAGCAATCTAAATTTTGTGTAGTTGTTTGTAGTTATATTAGCAACATTAATTTTGTGTAGTTGTGCGGCCTAATTTTTTTAGGTGTAATTATTTGTTGTAGCGATTTAGTTTTATGTAGCTGTTTTAGCGATCTAAATTTTGTGTAGTTGTTTGTAGTTGTATTAGCGACATTAATTTATCTATTTTTTGTTGTAGCGGCTTATTTTTATGTAGTTGTTTTGTCTAATGGACTAAAGACAATTAGGTACTCATATTTACCGTATAAATTTGCAACAGATGGAAATGTTTGCTAGAATATATTTCGAGAACGACGACTGTTTGTTTTGCCACAGTAGGCTCGTGGCGATCTTGAATGTGAGCACTTAGAGACAAGGCTAGGTACTCCAAATAATTTGGCGGACCTTAAAGCACATGTTGCCCGTCTGCTTGGTCTGGACCCACGAACCCACAAAGTTTGTCTAGAGGGGGTCCGTCCACGCCTTGTTCCGAACAGCTCTGCGGTGGTGTACACACTCTTCCCGTTAAGGACTCATGATGCATGGGATCTCTATGTTCGGAAGGCGCAGAGGAGAATTTTGAGGTCGGCGTGTCGCGTCGACATTTCGCCCGGAGAACTCTGGCGAGGTGGGACAAGTAGCCATCCTCCGAGCTTGAAGTGCATGTACCTCACAAAGGCGCAGCAGAGGAGGAAGGACCGTCGAGCACTCCGGAGTCGAAAGGTAGCGAGGCCGAGGTGGATGCGCAAGACGAATGAAGAAGGCGGGGGAAGCGGGGGCGAAGCGGCGAGACGGCGGCGACCAGCTCCGCCATAGAGTATTTCCGTGGGATCGGTCACCTTGACTGTACCATAGCGGATTACAATGCCTTATCCATGTGGGGGTACCAAGAGAGCGACATCCAAGGGACACGGTTTGGGAGCAAGTTGAGGCCATCCACTTCCTAAACAACTATGCCATTACGACAAGGCGGGAGCACAGGCTTTTGAGGTCTAAGCGAACCGCTTATGAGGTTAGGTGCACGAAGTACCTGCGTGTCCCTTCTTCGTTCAGTACACAAACCCAAACACGATGAGTTCTTTGTGATCGATGAACCTGAGCTCATACGTGCCGGAGGAGTCGATTAGGAACATGGCGGCCTCGTAGATGCGAGGTTCATAGCGCAACTCACAGTGACCATCGTTGGGAAGGACATAGGGATGACCCTAGTACAATAATAGAGGAAGTTCACACAAGCTGGGATGGTCATCACGTCACAGCGGCTTGGAGGCGGCGAAGGCATTGAAGATGCTCTTGGAGGGTTCAAGAGTCCTTTAACTATGCCCTAGATTGTTACTGAGAAGATTGCAATGACAAACCTAGGGACCTTGATTTGCAATGGGCGATGAGCGATGACGGCTCGAAGGCGGGTCGTACACCTCGGCTCAACGATATCTCGCTTGATTGTTTTGGTCTTTTGGACAATGCATCGAAGCTTTCGAGCATTGCGGTCGGGTTATATGTGTAGATGGCACCTTTCTAAGTGGGAAGTTCCGTGGGACACTCTTGACGACAACTGGCGGCCGATGCCGAAAATAGGATCGCCCCACTTGCCTTTGCCCTCGTTGAGAGTGAGAACAACGATAGTGGTTGTGGTTCCTTAGTGCGCTAAAGACTAAGGTAGTGGTACGAGGAGCAGGTTTGTGTAATCTCGGACCGTAATAAGGGCCTTTACGACGCGTTAGGCGTGATGCACGCAAAGACGTCCATCTCGTTGAATTGGCCCGATTTGCGAGAGGAGGTGGTGCATGCGCCATCTTGGAGCCAACTTGTACACAAGGTACAAGAACAAGGCACTTGTGAAGACCTTCAAGTCCTTGTGCCTTCAAAATCGAGGATCGCAAGTTCAACGCAATTTGGGCCCATTTGAACGAGTCAACTCGGGAGGATGATGGAAGAAGTGGGAACAGGGAGGATCATCTGCGTTCTCAAATGGTTGGAGGTCAGACAGTGCGTACCCGTGCTCGCGCAACCTTTAGCCAGTGGATCGCCCGAAAACCAGCGGAAAGGTGGGCGCTCCTGCACGACACGAACGGAGCGAGGTAAAACATTGCTTTAGTACGTCCTCGTATTGTACTCTATTCTTTTTGTGCGATGCTCATGTTAGAGAATGACATCTCAGGTACAATGTGATGACCACGAACACTGCAGAGGCTTTCAACAATGTTCTTAAGGGTGTTCGTGGCCTACCTCTGTGTTCCATCATTGAGCTGACATTCTACCAGGCCGCGGATTACTTCCGAGACCGTGGTCCGAGCACGAGGGTGCGACCGACGACGTCGCGAGAGTGGAGAAGCTGCAGCGGCGAAGAACAAAGCGCACTTCCACCGCACAAGAATTTTCGACCTTACTACGAACAAATTCGAGGTATTGTGCAAGCGGAAATATGCATCGGGGTTTAGCGCTGGTGACACGTCACAACAATGCGAGATAGGGGCCGATTACGTTACTTGCACCTGTAATAAGCCTAAGCTTCAGCATATTCCGTGCTCCCACGTGCTTGCCGCTTGCCGAGACATGGGCGGCAACGATGCCTCGCAGTTCATTTCGTGGTACTACACCGCGCAAGCACTGAAGAACACGTGGCGGCCCAAGATGTCTTCCTTCACCGTTGGGACCAACTACAAGACCATTGATGGGCCAACATGGTACCCTTACCCCGCGTGTCGACGCACGGAAGCTGGGAGGCCTAGCAGCGAAAGGATCCACGGTGACATGGATGCTGCACAAGCCGTGCACGGTCTGCGGAAGTGCAAGTTATGCAAACAACCAGGGCATGACCATAGGAGGTGTCCCAACCGCAACCCTTAGTACGTTGTAAACGCGCTACGCCATGTATTCGTGTAACTTGTTTGTTTCAATGTATGAACATTTATGGTACTTTATAAAAATGCTTTTTCCTTGCCTTGTCATATTATGTGCATATAACATTGCTCCTGACGGTGATGGGCGTCTTCCTCTCCCGAGCTACTCCTTGAGGCGAGCGATGCATCCCATAGATCACGACTATATCGGCGAGGATCCGGGTTGGTAATGAATTTGAAGAACGCGCTTGCTCGCGGATTTATCGTCTTGAGATATTGCTTCTTTGTGCGATTGGACCCACTTGCCACACGATCGGCGCACAAGATCAAGGCCATGGACCCTCGTTTCACGTCCGCTTGCGGCGAGCGGTGCTACCATTTGCCCTAATGATGGGCCGGAGCTCGTATGGAGGGCGACAACAGACCCCCATCCCCGCCGTCGATCGGGCACTTGTCCTTTGGGCTCATCGGCGGTGGCGCCACGAGACCCATACATTTCACTTCCGTTCGGAGATGGCTATAACTCTGAAGGACGTGGTCATGCTCACCGGCCTACCTATCAGAGGTCGACCCGTCATTACCACCCGTCCTTCGCGACAACAATAGATCCCTTACATCTCGGAAAGGTATGTCATGTTCGAACGTACTTTATGCATTTGTTGAAGGCAATATCACCGATTGTTCGTAACGACCTTGTCATTGCAGGTTCGGCGTGCAGTACAATCAGAAGGAGACAGGTGCGTTCAAGACATGGCTACGGGCCTTGCAGGAGTATGAGGCTTGCCCCCCTGATGCGGACGCGGAGTTGGTACTACGGCACTACGAGCTTTACATACTACTGCTGGGCGGTAATGTTACGCAACACTGGCGGGATGTCATCCTCCCACATTATATGGTTAGCAGGGAGCTCGCGGCTAACCCTAAGGAGGCAACAGTACTGGTGGGGATCTGCCGTGTTGGCATCCACCTACAAGGGGATGTGCGATGCGTCTGGCGACAAAAACGGCGGGGGCATTACGGGTGCTTGCACTGCCAGAATGTGGAGTTGGGAGTACCTCCCAATCTCTAGGCCTTACGTCTTTGAGGCCGTACTACCCATTGGTCATCGGCAGCGGCGTCCGGAGGCTGGCGTCCAACGATGGGTTACCGTTGGATGCATGCGGTTGAGGTGGAACCCTCGAGATGACCGCGGGAGCTATTACCGTGTCATTGCCGATATAGACCTACTCACCGCAGAGCATGTGACATGGAATCCGTGGGCGATGACCGAAACAACAGACATAACCACGAAGGTCGCATATCGAGTTGTTGCCGGCGGAACGGCGCACTATGGATGACCAAGCTGTTTCGTGTTGTACATGCACGCGATTGAGGTTTACTCCCCGGTATGTCTGAGAGCGGTTTGGGTATCGCGGTAGTCCCGCTCCACCTGCTCGGGACACCGGTGGATCGCCGCGGTATGTTCGACCTTACCCATAATTCCGTAACTTTGTTGTACTAACAATTTTAACCATTCTCGTATTTTACAATACGGGGAAGAGCGCAAAGGCGGGGTAGGAGTCTGGCCCGGTTACATGCGCACTGTGACCATGTGGCTATTGGTTGAACACAGCAATGCGAGCGTCGTCGCTCCCTCGGCCCATATGATCCGAGGGAACACACGATTACCTTCGTGGTACCTCCCCAAGACGCTGCTGACCTTACTTAGTGGACATGTCGAACAATGAAGCACGACCATATCCCGAGGAGCGAGTTCGTCTTTGTCCACGTCTTGGTAAGACCCAAATTGTTGAATGTACCGTCATTACAAACTATGAAACGTATGCATTCAAATATAATACGTACAAACTCTATTGCAGACACAGGAATCATCTGAGCTGCTCTCCCAAGTTGAAGAAATTGCAACTCAGGCTCAGCCCAGCACTAGTGCCCCCCCGAGCCGGATGAGGCAATCCATCGCTTCCAAGGGTGCCCAGCTTATTTCAGCACTCCGTGGGCTTGGGTCTTTTGGTCGACCTTCCAGGCGAGACCATCATGTGCCGACCATGGACCCTTCGCGCAGCGCCGATGCCAGGAGATCTCTGGCGGTATTCCTTCTCTGGCGCACCTCCATCCACGGCCGCACGACGCCATCTACTGGCGGACTTCCTTCTCTGGCGCACATCCATCTCTGGCGCGTCAATCTCGATGGCCCCTACATCGGCATCCCCCGAGGATAACATTGTAGGTTTCTCCCCACCTCGGAACCCTCGTGCAGCAGGTAGGAATGGTCATTGGGGTGATCCCACAGACCCCTAATTGGAGCGAGGCAAGGGATTTCGGCGGGAATGTACATGACACACTACTGGACTCCTCGGTGGATATGCGAGCAGATGGGCATCGGGATGTCCACGGGACCTCGCAGCAGCGTGCACTGGGGCAGCCACCCTACCCACAGGATGATCTTGCTTGGTATAACTAGGGACATTGGGGTGGAGGACAATATTTGTTTCCATCCGGTCATTATCCCCGAGGAGGACATTTGACATCGCCTCCGGTAGCGAGATATGGGCCATCAGTGCACGGAGGAGGACACACATCCTCCCGACACATACACCCGGAGGACAACGTGAGAAAACAGCGGCGTTAATGTAATGTAACATGCTTTGTGCAGCGCCGTATTATTGTTGCCTTTCCTGTATTTTTTGAATTTTGTAGATTTTCCTTGATTTTTGCTTCGTTGGAAAAGAGTAAAATTGTCAGAATTAAATGAAAATAATAATGACTTATCTCCAGCTGAGAATTTTAGATTATCTTATGGAGCCATTAATGCACCTACAGTATAATTTTCAGAAATTAATAAATTATTTCGAATATTTAAAATTCAAGAACGAGAGAGAATTGAAAAGTAGTACTCGAGTTTCAGAATTTTTATTAAATAATGCAGAAATATTTTGAGCTAAACATTTTACATAAGAATCCTTACCTCAAATAAAATTGAAAAACAAAATTTCAAAATTTATAAAAATATTTGGATTGTCGATAAATCAAAATCGAAATCGGAAAAATGTGCAGAGCAGATTGTCAGAATTTTAATAAAATATATAAACTGTATTTTAATTTGAAATTTTTACAGTAGCTACATAAGTTCCAATTCATTGCACAAAAAAACTTTCATAAATATTGAAGTGACGTAAACCTGATTCATTGAACCAGTGCTTCTATTCAACAGGTCTTGTATTCGAATCCTCACATCTGCAGTTTGTTTTTTGTATTTTTCTTATTTTTGTCTCACGCAATGAAACCCTTATAACTTTTGCTGTGAATCTCCGATTAATGCAAACTCAGTTCCTAAATTTGAGTTACTCAGTAAGGATTCAAAATATGCAATAAAAAGTTATATGTTGCTTGCAGCAAAAACTGTTAATTAGAGTTTCAATGAAAGTCACGTTTTAGGTAATATGAACCAATTATATGTTTCCTTGCTCCATAAATCATGAAATAAATAAAACATACCCCTGCAACCCCAGAGAACCCATTTCTATGAAAAGATTCAGATTTAAATGTATTTTGTATCAAGTATTGATTGTGCAAATACCTTAATAACATGCAAGACTCAAATGGTTAAAATATGTATCAAATGAGCTCAACAAGTGGTGAAACCAGTTCAGTTGCACTTCTGGGATATTCCCTAATAACCCTTCGAAAATGGTTAGATTATCCCTTCGGTGTAGTCATAACTGAAGAAACAAGCTGAACCGCAATAGCGCTAAAAATGTGGTCACTTAAGCCTTTTTAATGATCCATAAAATATCACATATAAACATAAAGTTATGAGAAAATAGCGTAGGATCATTGTCTGATGCATATTCCACCATAATCTTGAAAAATATGTTAATTATAACTCCATTTGCATATTAATCCAATCAGAAGAAAGACCCCAGCTGATCACATCTGCACAGAATCGTTATCACTTAAGCCTCTTCGGCGGCTTATAAAATAGCTCGTCTAAACACAAACTTTAGGGGAATTGGTCAAAAAACTTACTTCAATATATGGACAACCAAATTATATCAAAATATCTTAATTACTACTTAATTATCAAATAAAATACGTTAATGCAAAAACCCTAAATGATAATATAAATAAACGTAGTAATATGTGAATAGTAAATGTACAAGTCTTCGTCCAGTGTTGCCGCAATGCAAGAAATCATCCTATGACCCTGTATTTGTAACCAGTAACATAAGAATAGAGAATATCTTAACAAGCCTTAGCAACATCCATCAATATTACAATATCTTAACAAGTCTTAGCAACATCCATCAATATTACAACATCTTAAGAAGTCTTAGCAACATGCATCAGCAATACAATACGTTAACAAGTCTTATCATTAAAACAGGACTAGAACTTTCCCGAACCATCACTATCAATATCGATACCCTCATCCTCACAGTACTGCCAATCATAACGTTTACCCTCGTCATCACTCTGGTAATCGTAAGGAAGACACAAATCAGGGTCTACATCCCCTTCAGGCTCTACTTCATCTCTTTGTATGAATTCACGTGATTGTATGGCCACTTGCCTGGACATGACTTGGGTAGGTGCCCGCGGAGCATGTGGCTTTGCCTGGACATTACTTGGCATAATGGTTCTCGAAATGTGAAGTTGCATTCGATACTCCTCTTCCCAAGCCCAGAAACTACACCTGTTGGGACCTAATGCCTGGTGATTTCACGGAAGGAATGCAGGGTTAGTGGGAACACATGGTAACAACTCAAAAGGAACAGAGAACTGACCTCATTGTTTTTCGTGCACTTGAAGAAGAATCGGAATTGGTTTGGGGCAGTTTGTGACATGCCCTCAAAGATTATGGACTTGCATCTCGGGCATTCTATCAACGGGAGCCCTGTCGTCGTGCTTTTCTTCGCAGGAGCACTTGAGCTCGAGGGATGCGCCATGTAAGCTCTTCGATTTGTGGAAGGATTGCGGGTTCCGGGGAAGAATGTTCAACGAGAAACTGATGTGCTTTCGGCTCTCCCCTCGCGAAGTCCTCTTGTAGGCACGTCCCCCCTCGAGCGAGGCGTCCCGGGCCCCCCCGATCCACTGCGGACGCGTCTCCCCTTTACGAGGACGTGGCGGGCCCCGCCCGATCCACCTCGGGAGCACGTCTCCCCCTTTACGAGGGCGTGGGCAGGCCCCGCCCGATCCACCTTTGGCCAGGCACGTGTCCCCTTCACGAGGGGCGTGGCGAGCCCCGCAAAGCCTGACAGGGCGTCCCCCTCCAAGCGAGGCGTCCCGGGCCCCCGCCCGATCCACCTCTGCCGCACACGTCTCCCCCTTTACGAGGGCGTGGGCGGGCCCCGCCCGATCCACCTCGGCAGGCGTGGCGGGCCCCGCGACCTGACGAGGCGTCCCCCTCCAGTCGCACCAACATGTGCATTTAGACAAGTAATTGTACAGGCCGCTAAATAGGCTTACTTAGTTTAGTTTTCTACAGCATTTGCAGTTATAATATATATATCAATCTCTCGAACCAAAAGAAGACATTCTAGCAGATCCTTACATAATCAATCTTATTCAGCACAACCATCTTCACATTCAATCTTATTCAACACATCACAATAAGTCCATTACAAGATTCAAGAGTATTACTGCACAACGATAATAGTACCCATCGCCTTCTTGTAGACAATCCGGTATATCGTGCAAGCCTCGGTGAACACATCTTCGAGGTTTGTTGGTGTTTGTTCAAATTCAGCAGCGTTGTAGAGCATCTGCAGGTTAACAAACCATTTCTGAATGTTGGTAGAATCCTCAGGTATGCTATTCTTCAGTAAGATTGCATACTTACGAGCTTGTACTTCTGGTAGAGTTCTTCAAACTTTTTCTTCTTTTTTTCTTTATCCAGTAGGTCAATCAGTAGTTTATTGTCTCTCAAGTACTCATCATAGCGGCATTTCCGGACGTAGTTGCATTCTCGAGATGCTTCTCTCTTGGTGAAATGTGGGAGCAAAAGATATGTCTGGTTATAACAAAGAACATTCTCAGATTGTAACAATATTACTTTGTCTGCTTCATCATATATTCTGCCCAATATGGATGTCGAATGGTACGAAGAACATGCTTTCCAATCCATGAAGTGCGGATATTGTTTTATCATCAGATCACCTTCAATATTCATATGTTGGGAGGGTAGAAAGATAAACCGTTAAAGTATGATATACTTTGTCATGCAACGAACTTAGGACTTGCAAAGTATCAAAATATAACCACATCAGGAGATGATGTTGCTGAATCCAAATATAACCACATCAGACTTGTAAGCCACAATTTGCAACACTCCACTTACTTAGCTATTTTTTCTGGAGTGACATACAACAACTTGTAGGTGCATGTACAAGACATTAGTCCTCTTAATATTTCCTGCTGCTCAGACCACTCCATGCTGGCACTTAGATAAGCTACAGGAATATTTACCTGCTCCAGATAGGTGGTGAATAGTCAGAAATGCATCAAGAAATATGTACAAGGAAATGGAACTATGAAACAATTCATTACTTGTAAAAGATGCATGATCTGGTCTTGTATATGATAGAACTTAGATGCAATAGACTAGCAATAACACCCCAAACTTCAGTTGCCAACGCAATCCCATACAAGATAAGGAACACATAGCTGTAAAGAGAATGATGTTAGGGTATTTTGTCAGCTGGCAGCAGCACGAATAGCATCTTTTTCAAGTTTCTTCACATCCTTTTCCATCTCCAATATCTATCAATGAAATGTCAAACATTCTAAAATAGGGTGATTAATTGGGTGTAAATTACAAAGTTTCCAAAAAAATGATTAGTTATTTTTGGTGTGACCCTGTGTACTATGTAATAAGAGGGGAAATGCAAGGAGATTTGTGCAATCCCTTCTAAGAAATATATTTTCATAAATGTAACTAGTTTCTTCTGGAGCATACCTTTGTATCAAGCTCAATGGAAGCCATGTTCTTTTACGTGTAACTCGATTAGAAACATGACTTCAATAAGCAAATTCTGAGAGAATTTAAATCAAATTGAAGTAAGAACAAAACTACATGCAAAAGAACAGGAAAAAATCTCATACCAACACGCCTTTGTATTTCTTCTCGCCTCTTCTTTTGGGACTTCATCACGTCAGTAATCCCTTCCTGGAATTATGACAATTAAAAGATAGGCACTATCAGAAACAACTTGATAGATAAGCAGTATCAGGGAAAAAAAACTACATTGGTAAGCATTATCAGAAACAACTGGACACTAATTAAATCTAATTATGTGACTAAACAAAAAAAATGAAAACTTTTGCTTGCGTATTTTTGCCTCTCTGTCTTCTAATTGCATATGTTTTTTGCGAAGCGTTTGCAAGTCTTCCTCCATGCCTTCAATATCTTTCATATGTTTATCTTTCGAGATCGAAGCCTTTCAATGTCACCGACATCTAGATCTACATGAATAAGCTGACAAGCATCAGACATCGCAGGTGAATCATATAATCAACAAATCTGTTAAAGCTGAGATTATGACACATGCCACAAAAGAAAAGGCGGGAAGGATTGACTGCATTTATAAATGCTGACAAATGACCACCGTATCTTCATTTGGACCACCGGTAGTGGCTATCTGGAGTCCAAAAGTCAGTAATACCTAACTTTGGTACATCATCTGCTTTGTGATGTGTTTCATCTGTACCTATATACTACATTAGCTACTAGCTTTGTCACACACCTATTACCTTTATCAGACTGCAACGACAACACTCTGCACCACGCTGCTCGGGCTGAGACGACAACACGATGCATCCCAATAAGTTTTATCTTTGAGGCAAAAGTGTCTTTTATCTGTGTCATGCTGTTGCTAATACCTCTTCTCTTTATTTTACAGGAATAAGATAGAAGATGTACTATCTGAGGACTATATTAGATCCTTAAAGTGCCTGTCCATGGCTCATTTCGAATCACAAATCTGGGGCACATTTGGTCACAAGTATATTGCAGCTTCAGATAGAGCAAAGGTTATAGAATATCAACCCTCTTGTTTCTCATATTTTACGATAGATCTCTAACAATGATAGATCTCCAACTATCAAAACCAGTGCAAAACGCCCCAATAGAACTCCTTATATGGACTCAGGCAATACTTGAGGCCTTAAGGGGACACACGTTCCTACCTGTAAGTCTCAACACTCCTGTAGAACTCCTTATATACTCATTGAGCATCAAGATTGATGTATATCAACGTGGATATTCTACATTGTACAGACATGTCATTTATCTTTCTCTCTCTACTATCTGTGTTTATTCGTCTATAATAAGTGATAACATGAGCCCGATGGAACTATTCTCGCTTTCTCCATTCGATGCTTGCAGAACCTTGATTTGGATCCAAGTTCAACGAAAATATACCATTGTAATGTCGAGATAAGAGGGGATTCCATAGTCAAAGTTTTCAAGGTTTCTGAAGCTTTTAATATTTTTATGACAGTTTTTCATATTTATTTTTTCATCATGATCTTGACCTGCTATTCGATGTTTTCATATAAAGTATTTATCTCACCAATATCTTCTTAAAAACCCTGTGATGCGTGCGGACAGAAGGTGCGAACAGAGGTCTAGGAACGTGCCCGTCGGACGTGGATCGCCGAGGGCCCGGGACGTCTTTCGGCGGAGGGGCGACGCCCGTGCGTCTTCTTGAGGGGCTGGTCACGTCCCGTGTAAAGGGGAGACGTGCCCATCGGAGGTGGATCGGCGGGGGCACGGGGCGTCCTCACGGTGGGCGAATAGGCAGCGACACCACTGACCGCCGCAATGCGATGTGACAATGACTACTTTCAGCTTTCTCAAAGTGATTCGATAATACTCTGCAGACCACCAGCGACACAGCACTACCCATCTCGGCCGACCGGGGTGGCAGTCGTGCGACTTCGTGACGGTGACACATCGTGCCACATTTGACTGAGGGTGACAGGTCGTGTAGCTTTTCTCATAAGGTTTCAAGTCGTGCAGCTTTGATGATGAGTGACACGTCGTGCGGCTTTTCTCAAAGGGTGACAAGTCATGCAACTTTTCTTAGAAAGTGACAGGTCGTGCAGCTTTGATGATGGGTGACACGTCGTGCATCTTTTCACAGAGGATGCTAGGCCATCAAAATGGACAAGTGCTGTAATTGTGTGGAGTAACCCCTCACCACCACTATAAAACAGGGCCGAGGGGTAGACATCCAACACAGCCAAACCAGCAATAAACGTCAGCTGAATCTACACAAATTAGGGCACAATGTCGTTCTCGACGCCTCTTGACAAGCGAAGTCATCCCGCCCGAATATCCGGATGCGATGGCGTCGGCCCGATTCTGCCGGAGTTTCCCTAACCCAATGCGATTGCAACCACGGCGAAGATGGAGCAATCTACCCATGGAGAGACTGCGCTCGCTCACTATTGCATTGTGGCGCAGCTACAAGGTAAACCTCTTGGTGTCCACTGTCTGAGGTAACACTACTATCTCATGCATCGTTCTTTCTTTTCTTAGCACGAGGACCGGTGTTGCTTCTTCCAATGGATCGACGGGCGAACAGCGTGACTCTTAATTTCTCTACAAGCGCCACGACGCCTACCCCGCTTCGCGAGAACTTCACCGGTGGGAGAGGCCGCCAGATATGTCCTTTTCTAGATCGACCAGAGCTTAGGGCGGTGTGCAGGGGCCAACCGTCGGTGAGTTTCATGCGACATACTCATGTTAAACTCACAAAGTAGTAGTTCTAAACCAGTTCATCGCACAGGAGTTCAAAAGGACACTTTCGAACATCAACAAGTCGAGGAGGAACCTCCTCGGGGCCACCAAAGCCCCGACGTTTGCGAACATGGCTCGAGGCGATGGTTGATACTGCCACGGTGATCTAGCGGACGGAGATTCTCTGGGTGCCCTTGCCCGAGGATGAGCGGTCTTTGGTACTTCAACTGGTGGACCAAGACGCGTACCACCCACATCTCATGCTTCTGTATGGGATAAGCGGGGAGCAACCCTCTCGTGGTGCCACTACCGCCTGTAAAAGCCAAACCCGAATGCGCCTACGGTGTTATTCAACGACCAAGGCGGGCATATCAGATTGATTGCAGGCACGCTTCCGGTTGTTCAAGGATAAGCCCAACACAAAGCTCTGCACCATATAGTGGAGTGCGAGCCAAAACAAGCAGGCGTCTCGCATGTCTCCGCCAACGGCCAACACAGCAGAGGTGCAGGAGGGTTCCTCCTCTCGAAGAAGAAGGGACAAGGGAAGCGGTACGCCGAGCTCCGCAACACGCAACAAATCCTTGACTCGTTCTGCAGACCATCCGGGAACAGGTGGTATTAACATAGGGACGCCAGGAATCGGGATGACATGCCCATATGGGAGGGCAGAAATCCACATAAAGAAGACCAAAAAATTAAGTCTTATACACCCGAGACGTACGGCATAGGCCACCCAATCGGCGACAGCTGGGAGCACTGTGGATCCCTATGAAGTTCTTTCATAGTAGGGATTGAGCGATGTCCGAGGACAGGTCGCAATATTAGAACGGGTCAGGTAATATGCAGAAAATGTCTTACACCATTCTGGCTGTACCCAGATAGGCGGAACGATCATTTGTTCCACCATGATGAACAGTGCTTTCGTTAGTTAGTTCGTCAAGCTATTTCGTCACTGTTGTAATGCCCTTGTAATATAATCTAATCTATTGCCTATTTTATCATCTGAACTTTCGGTGTATTATGTGTATTGTTTGAATTTTAAAAAATTCCTCAGATCTTAAAATCATTTCAAATTTTTATGGTAATATCACTGAATTATCACGAACCTCCATAAAAAGTTTCAAAATTTTTCGACGTCGTAAAAGTTTCATGGTTTCGTGGCCGCGAGTGCCTTTTCCGATTTTCGTAACAAAAAGCCGGGCCAACGTCTGGCCATCTCGCCCATACGTAAGTGGTAGCCCGCATTGCGTAGGCCGCCCTTGATTTTTTTCGTATTTTTTGGACCATGCCCGGCCTATCCCGCGGGGCTACGAAAACCCCTAAGTGGCCACGATTTCCGTGGTTTCGTGGCCGCGAGTGCCTTTTCCGAATTTCGCAACAAAAAGCCGGGGCAACGTCTGGCCGTCTCGCCCGTACGTAAGTGGTAGCCCACGTTGCGTAGGCCGCCCTTGATTTTTTTCGTATTTTTTGGACCATGTCCGGCCTGTCCCGCGGGGCTACGAAAACCCCTAAGTGGCCACGATTTCCGTGGTTTCGTGGCATGAGTGCCTTTTCAATTTTCGCAACAAAAGCGGGCAACGCGTCGGCGTCTCGCCCGTACGTAAGTAGTACCACGCGTTGCGTAGGTCGCTCTTGATTTTTCTCGTATTGTTTGGACTGGATCCGGCCTGTCCCGCGGGGCTGCGAAAACCCTTAAGTGGCCACGATTTCCACGGTTTCAATTCCAATCCACGACACAACTGCGACTATTGAGACAAAGATGTATGTCAATTTCGAATTGCAACTGTACGGTATTTCTGTAATTTTTTCGACATAATATTTCTGTAAATTTTTTACAAAAATATATTATTTTAAAAAAATTCCATCTAATTGCCCTCGTCCAATATTAAAAAAATACGGAAAAATAGAAATTGAAATTCCGGCGGAAGAGCAAATTTCAATTCGAAATCAGCATGCTGACGTGGCCAATCCAATTTCGCATCCTCACTTTGCGAAATCTGACGTGGCACTTCAATTTCGCGTTTTCAAATTGCGAATACAGGATTTCGTTTTTTCAGATTGCGAAATACGTCAATTTCGCATTCTGACAACGCGAATTCACTGATTTCGCAAACTGAAATTGTGAAATTGTGGTTTCGCGTTTTCAGATTGCAAAATCGGTGGAGATTTCGGTAAATACGCGAGATTGTTGTATATTTCTGTAAATACGGTAGCGTTTTTGTATAAAATAAAAAAATTTCCCTCAAAAGGCCAAGCTGTAGACCGAAGAAGCTACGGCAGTACAACCCTGCTATATATTAGCACGAGCCAATTGTGCAGATCGATACTGCAACCAGTTCATGGAGTTGCGAGTTACAAATCATTATTGGATTAGAGCATTTCTAATGGTACCACCTCAGTTAGCTATAAGAGTGCCATCTCAATATTTTACTTAGGTGGAAGAGAGAAAATGAGGAGAGAGATATAGACCAGCTACTAATATATAACCAGACTATAACTGATTCCAAGACACTTATTATCTATTAGGGCATCCGCAATGGTTAAAGATAATTGCTCTCTATAGTAAGATCCATGTCATCTATATACCATACTATAGTAAACCCTTGCAATGGTGAATCTATATAGATGTCTATAGCTATTTTTAATTAATAGAGTGCTCTCTCTCTCTCTCTTTCTTCATTTAATTAATAGACAATCTACTGGTCTATAGATAGCAACGCTCTCTCTCTCTTCATTTAATTGCTTGCCACATAGGATAGATGCTGATATGGACTTCTTATAGATAGCTGACTAGACACCATTGCGGATGCCCTTACATGTGGACCAATATTTAATTTTATAGATAATGCTATAGTAATCCATTGAAGAGGTTGTCTACATGCTATCTATAGATGATATAAATATTTTTTATAGCTAGTACCATTAGAGATGCTTTTAATTCGGCGGCGTGACTAGAGGGGGTTGTGCTTCCATACGTTCTTGCAAAAGCGCAATTAAATAAAATTCAGAGAAATTCAGTTTTCATTTTTCGAGGGAAAAGATAAGCTATTGATTCGTGCTACAGTCCGTTTCCAAAGAAAGAAGGGGCATGTATGTGTTGAGCCGCTATTCCTCTGGTTTTCAGCAATGAAACAGGGCCCTCCACGCCGTGTAAATTGCTGTTAAGACATTTTCGCATCATACGTCCGTATCCAGGCAGAACTGCGATAATTCATACATGCTTCTACATCACAACTAGTACAACATTGCTATGACTAATTCTCCAGACGTACTAGTACCTGCCTGTGTTTAAATGTCTAGCAGCATGCAGCATGGTGCCCTCACTGTTCACAGACGGCGTGTGTTCATACCGATACGATTGAGACTGCGAGTGCATGCGAGACCGCAGGTTACGTCCTTGACGGGATTTGGTCTTGGCATCTCGCAAAGCCAAGAGTCCTTGTTCAAAGGAAAAGGGTCAGGCGTAGTGGCTCTATCTATCTTTTTACGTCCATTTCGCTATTTGATTGGATGGTTGGTGAATGAGTGCAGTCAACTCTTATGTGTCTAACTGTCACATCTGAAAATATAATGAAGTAAGAAATCTAACTCAAATATTTTATTTTATTATTTTGTGATTTTTTGGATTTTCTTGGATGGTTTCTTGATCTCTCGACCTTTCTTGATTGTGCTTAAAAGGAAAAATCCATATTAATGATAATTGAAGGAGGAGATAATGAGCAAGAATAAAACCTTATATCAACAAAATAAGTAGAAATTTCTGAAAAATCTGGGTAATTGACCAGGACTTTGTATATAAAATTAAAATGTCATATGACATGATAAATGATGAAGTGAAAGGCAATTAAATGGGATTTGATAGTGAACAGTGACCCATTTCAGAATTTAATAAAAATAATTCAAAACTATCTTGACCTGCAAATTTTATATAATTTTCTGAGATGTCATATATATGCACATTAAAAATATTTGGAAATAATAAACTATTTTAAAGTATTTAAAAATTCGAAAATAGAAAGATTGAAAATCTAGAAATGACAATGTCAGAATTTTTATAAATTAAATAAGGAATATCTGAAGCTAAAATTTTTACTAGAGATCATTATAGCCATGATATATATGTATAAAAAGTTTTAATTTTTTTTGATAATTTATAGTTCTCCACACCCTTTCCCTGAAACGATCCAGCAGAGCTTGCCAGCTTTCAGCCTCTGGCCGGTGGTCCCGAACCCATGCGTCAGCCGCTCTTCTTCATCTCCCTCGATGCTACCGAGTCCTGGCTCTGCTGACCACCCAGTACCTCAGCCATTCCGCGCCTTAACTCCGTCCGCACCGTTGCCCTCACGGCTGAGCTGTGCTCTGGTCTCTCCAGGACGCTTCTTTCGTCACCCGTGCGGGATGCTGGGCACTCGCCTTACCTCTCCGTGCGAACGGCAGCACTGCAGCGCCATCCCTCTTCAATGGTGCCATATAGCCAGCCCTTGGCTCCATGAGGGATTCACGCCTGTCTTCCTCTCCCTTTAGGCTATATAAACCTCCAAATGCTTCCTAACTTCTCGCCCCTGACCCCCATTCTCCCTTTTCCAGTCACGCATGGCCGAAACCTTCATCCTACCTGTGAACTGCCATTTCTAGTGAACCTTGAGCTCGGGGCTGAAGATCAATTCAACCTCTATGGTTTGCCATTGTCAAATTCAAGTTGACACTAGTTATCTGAGTATCTAACAATCATTTCGCCTCTTTTAAAACCAGCTCTTGCCCACTGGAACACCTCCCCATCGCCACCCATCTTCCTCGTGGACGGCTTTTGGTGGCAGTGCAACCCGGGTCTTCTCCAACCCCGATTTCAGGTAAAATTGGTTGTGTTCAGCTTGCTGATGCTGTCAGAGCCTTCAAATTCTTGAACGCTTGCTCGGGTGAGCTTGGCCACCATCCGCCATGGCGCCGCCTTGCGACCACAGTGGCAGGGCGATCGTCCCTCGCCGTGGTGAACCGACCCACCACTGGTGCGCAAGCTTATGCTGGTCCTGCTAGAGCCCCGACCGGCCAGCTCTACCACGCCTTGGCCTCTGGCGTTGAGCCCTAGCCGGTGCCCTGTTTTCCTTCTCTGACACCCGGGCCCCATTGTCAACCACCAAATAGCTACCCGACTCATTGTCAAATGGGGCCCAATGTCAGCCAAAGTGGCCAGATCCAAAGCAATGCATGTAAAGCTGGAATACGTTTTGATTAAGCAAAAACGTATTTCACTTTTTCTCTAAACCAAGCCAAAACAAATAGCCATAACTTTTGCATTTTTAATCCAAATGAGTTTAAACAAAATTCTAAATTCGTCTAAAATCAAGGGCTATCAGAATATTTAAAAACATTTTGAAAGTAGGCTCTGTAGAATCTTGGAGTTTGAATTTAAAAAGAATGGTAGAAATAATGTTCAATATGAAATTTCTACAAACATGCTTAGAATTAAATGGAACCAATTTTGATGGAATCTATATACTGCCAGGAACCCAAACATGCAAAAATATTTGAATTTCAATATGTTCTGAATCATGTTCCAATGAAGATCAGTTTTATTGTGCTAGGTAATATAAAATGCATGTTCTTCGCAAATAGACTCTAAATTGAATAGAATTAATTTCTTAATGCTAGAATGGCAGAAAGGTCACTGAATGCAAAAATATTTGAATTTCAATATGTTCTGAATGAAGAATTAATTTCTTAACGCTACATTTGGCCATGGGTCGATGTTTTAGAGAGAGAGAGAGAGATTTAGCTACGTCCTTTTTTTTCTGCGTATCAGTAATTCCTGCAGCCCTATTAGATAGTTCGAAAGAAAATGAGAATACCAGCTCTGGTTTCGGCCCAAGAAATGAATAGAGGTTATCTTTTATAAGAGGTGCTTTTATGCTTTTTTTAGAGGGAATAGAAGACCGATAACAACCCACGAAAACAACCCCATAAAACAATTACTTCCTTCATCCATTTTTAGGTGACATTTTTTACTTCTCACCGTCTCCATATATGACTTTAATTGTTACCTTTTGCAATTTTATCTTATTACATAATAATAAAATTATAATTATTATAAAATATTTTTATAGATAAATTTAATTATATAGTTTTTAAGTCGTCAATATAGATAGTTTTAAACATATAACTACATCAAATTTTAAAAAGTTTGAATGTACGAATTCTAAGATGTCCATAAAGAACAGAGGGAGTAGTATCATTTTAAGCATTTTTTATGTTAAAAACAGAATTTATTTTTTTAAAGATTACGAGGCAGAGACACGCAGATTGGACGTCTCTCGAATTAGCCATTCCGATGATATATATTACCACGCAGATTCATGTTTACCTGCACATGCGTGTATCAATGGACTTACGGACGTTCTTCTAAACATAGACTTTTTTTGCTAGAAAAAAATGGACTTATGGACGAAACGTGGATGCAAACTACAGTAGGTGTTTCAGAGCCACTTGAGGACTTGGAAAAATGTTAAAATTCTGACATCCATCTTTACGATTAAAGGTTAGAATAAATTCTTAACATCTATAGGAAGGTGCACACACAATTTCACGGTTTTAATCAGCCGATCAAAAGTTACAATAATTCTTATGTTTTGAGATCATGTTGATTTACTGCTCACCCTAGCACTGTTTATCTGATCAATGTTGTTGACCATTTCGTAGTACTGTTTCATCCGAACACTGTTCATCTGACCAGTGCTGATGACCAGTTCGCAGTACTGTTCGTCCGACCAATGCTGACGACTAGTTTTGTAGCACTGTTCATCTGAATACTGCTCACCGAGCACTGTTCATCCAATAAGTGCTATCGTCCGGTTTGTAGTACTATTCATCTGGATACTGTTCACCAAGTATTTTCCATCCTGAACACTGTTCATCCGACCAGTGCAGTTTTCTTGTTTATCTAAGCACTATTCTTTTTAACCTCCTGGTCAAAGGGTACTGTTCATCCAACCACCTGTTTAGATTATACAACCATTTGATTTAATCTCTTGGTGGTTTGATTTTTACAAAAAAAAATATTTGTAATCATCCCATCTATCCTCCCTCTGATCGCCTTTTTTTTTGTCTTCACAAAATGATTCAACATGGCCGAGTGCCCGAGTCATCCTTCCCAAGTCGCCCTTCAATTATTCCAAAACTTCCCTCACTGTGCACGCGCAGCTGTCAAAAGTTGCTGATGATAGCAACGCTTAATTATTTTGTCGACTAAGTGCGCGTACCCAATCCTGTTATACCACTTAAATAGCGCTACGCTTTGGCTTCATGACATAAGTTAACCACTACTGTTCGTTCACGTCTTTTTCCATTCCATCTAACTAGTAGTTGGTTGTCATATAATCTACGGGGCACAAGCACAACCGCCCAGACACCGGAGTGACCGGGCTTTCAGTTCAGGTCATAATGGCGAACCGCACGCAACTGCTGCTTCGGCTGCGGTCGTCTCTGCTGCTTCTGCTCTGGCTTGCCCTCTCGACGCCGGCCACGGCAGATGGACCAGAACCGACGACGACCGCGAGGCGAGGCTGCCCGACGAGGTGCGGAGCCGTGGACATCCCGTACCCGTTCGGCATCGGGGAGGGATGCGCAATCCACAAGGGCTTTCAGCTCCATTGCAACAAGACCGCGGACGGTGATGGCGCTCGCACTCGCAGGCCCTTCACCGGGAATGTCGAGGTGGCGAAAATTTCCGTGCGGGACAGCAAAGCCTGGGTGAAGACGGGGATCTCTTGGAGGTGCTACGGCCGGGCCGACCGCACGCAGCACTACTCCGATCGGTGGGTGAACTTCACCAACACGCCATTCTGGTTCTCGGACGTGGACAACAAGATCATCGTCATCGGGTGCGACACGCTCGCCTACATGCTGGGTGTCTCCGTAAGTACAACGTACTCACGTCCACTTTCAATTCGAACTAGCAGATTTAATTATCCATGCAACTGCACAAGAGATACTTATGATACAACCATCTTTGATATGCAACTCTACTTTATATAATTGAAATATAATTGTATTTGTTATATAACTCTAAAATCTATATATACGATTAATCTGCACCGTTATCATCTAGCCAATTCTTCTCTTTTTCTTTCGATTAATGTGAATTACTGCAGAATTTGTTTACCCTTAAAATGAAGGAGAAGTCTTTAATATCACCCGGTGTTTTGTTTATATAAATACTAGCCGAGTGCCCGTACGTTGCAATGGAACAACAACCGCTCATACAAACGAATTAAAACAGTAGAAAAACAATACTTGACAGAAATCTAAAAGACTAAACCATGATAATAATAAAAGTTTTAAGGTGCAATTTGCAAATTTTCATATACAAAAGCTTTTGTACTTGGAACTATAAGTTACAGACGAATTAAAGCAACAAAACAATAATTTCTAGTAATTATATAAAGTCTACAAAAGTAAACCATAATAATCAGAAAGATTTTAATGTGCCTTTTGCAAATTTTCGTATGACAGAAGGCCTCATTCTTGAAACTACGTTATAGGGTCAAAGTTGCAGTTCCATGTGCCCGTGTGTTGCAACGGAAACTCAATTTGTGATAAAAAGTTTATTTGCAAAGAGCACTAATAGTGGCAAAGGTGAGTAATTAAAGAGCAGTGGCAAAGGTGGGTAATTAAAGAGCAGTGGCAAAGGTGGGTAATTTTGATAAAATAACAGTGGCAAAGATGGGTAATTAAAGAGCAATGGTAAAGATGGGTAATTTTGATGAAGTGACGTGAGAAGAAACTTTCACTTTATATAGTATAGAAATTATACTTTGTTTCAGACTTATAGCAGTACTTTGATGCTCTACAAAAAGTGAAAAGCATGAATTGTAAAGGCAATTGAAGGCCTATTTTTGCAACCAACCACTGTTCCACTATTGACAGTACATTGTTTTAGATTTTTCGTACAGTAATGAAGCACTACTTGTTAAAAGTGTGAATAACCACCCTTTTATAAGATTTTAGATGAACTAGTTGACACCTAAAACTCCGTAAGTACTTTCGTAAGTTTTGCCTACATTGATCTGTCCGACTTATTTGCAAAAACTTTTACTGCAAAGTATATTTTTGAACATTTGAAAGAGAGAAACTAAACACTGATCTAGCTAACGACACGATCCCATGTGACAACTCATGCAGTACGTAATAGGCTGCCACTCAACATGTAACAATAATAATGTGGCACATGCGCTGGCGCCGGCACCGGCTGCTGCCATAGACGGCACATGCGCCGGCGCCGGCACCGGCACCGGCTGCTGCCAGGCGGACGTCCCCAAAGCTGTAACGTACTACAGAGCATTTTTCAATGAGAACTACAACAAGACCGACAGAGACCGGCCCTGCAGCTACATGGTGCTGATGGAAAATAAGGCCTTCAAATTTAGCACCACTTATCTCGCATCAAAGGTGTTCAATGACACGTACAAGGGGAAAGTCCCGGTCGTGATGGACTGGCACATAAGACCGTGGTCATGTCAGAAAGCTAGGGATCAAGACACGTCGACCGATCCCTATGCATGTGTTAGCGGCAACAGTACATGTGTCGATTCCACGAACCCGGTCGGTTACCGCTGCAAGTGCTCCGATGGGTACGAGGGCAATCCATACGTCGAGGGTGGATGCACAGGTCCAGCTCTGCGCCTACTTATTCTTTTCCGGCCTGTTCTTCATGTATAAGAGTATGTCACAGATTTAACAAAGTTTAGCTGTTTGATGGCAGATATCGATGAGTGTCTTGACAGTGCTACTTATCCTTGTCCGGGGATGATATGCAATAACACGTTAGGAAATTACACCTGTTCATGCCCACGAGGAAAACAGATGGTGCATGGCGCTTGCATGCCGGATCAGAAGTCCATTTGGGTTATGCCTCTCGTTGGTATGTTAATCTCTCTTCAGTAACTACTAAGAACACTGAGAATGAAGACTTGGTAGAACGATATAACTCTGACATGTCGATCTTGTTTGGCTAAGTTCCAACTTGGCCAACATCAAACTTTTAATTTTCCGCGCAATTACACTTTTTACCTGAGAGAGAACTGGCCGCTTAGTTACAATAAATTTATACTTGATTAGGGTAAAATCATTGATCAGTTTGGGTAACATGTAGGTGCAAGCGTTGGAATCGTCGTTCTTGTGGTTGTTGTCGCTTCTGGATGCCTAATCCAAGAAAGACGAAAGCTACAACGCATCAAAAAGAAGTATTTTCAACAGCATGGTGGTCTAATGCTATTCGAGGAGATGAAGTCACAACAAGGCGCTGCGTTCAAAATCTTCTCAGAAGAAGAATTGCAGCAAGCCACAAGTAAGTTCGATGAACAGCAAGTCCTTGGTCATGGAGGCCATGGAACTGTCTACAAGGGGCATCTCAAGGGCAATGTGGAAGTAGCCGTTAAACGATGCATGACAATCGATGAGCAACACAAGAAAGAATTCGGTAAAGAAATGCTAATCCTATCCCAGATAAACCACAGAAACATAGTTAAACTACTAGGTTGTTGCCTCGAAGTGGAAGTCCCTATGCTGGTGTACGAGTTCATCCCCAACGGCACGTTGTTCCAGCTCATCCACCGCAACCACGGTCGGCATATCTCCTGGCCACTCGCTACGAATCGCCCAGAGTCGGCCAAGCTTTGGCATACCTTCATTCATGGGCATCTCCACCGATCATCCATGGTGACGCAAGTCATCCAACATCCTCCTCAACGGAGACTACACGGCGAAAGTCTCGACTTGGTGCCTCTATCCTAGCACCAACCGATGAGTCACAGTTCGTCACGGTCGTCCAAGGAACTTGCGGGTACCTCGACCCAGAGTACATGCAGACAAGCCAATTGACTGATAGGAGTGATGTGTATAGCTTTGGAGTTGTTCTACTAGAGCTGCTCACGCGAGAAGGCTTTCAACTTCCAAGCGCCTGAACATGAGAAGAGCCTATCGATGAGGTTTTTGTTCGCGATAAAGGAAAACAAGCTTGAGGAGGTCCTGGATGATCAGATCAAGAACGACGAGAACATGGGGTTTCTAGAGGAGATTGCAGAGTTAGCAAAGCAAAGGCTTGGATATGTGTGGTGAGAATAGGCCATCCATGAAGGAAGTTGCAGATAAGCTTGATAGGTCGAGGAAGGTGATGATGCAGCATCCTCGGCGCAACAAAATCTCGAAGAGATGGAGAGCTTGCTTTGGGAGTCGTCCATGGTCGGTTCTAGAGTTGTCACTACTACACGAAATTTCAGCATTGAAAAGGAAGTCAGTTATGGAGCTAGAATCGTAGGCGATAATCACTAAATTGTACATCGTATCTTATTAGATCATAGATATATTCTTAGCGAGGTATTCCTCAAACTATGCAATGATTTGTGTAGAGACTTATGTCTCCATATAGTTACATTTTTCCCAAAAATGGAAAGGTACTGGTTTTCATAGCTCTTGTACTTTGGCCTTCATCCACGACAATTATATTTGATACTTGATATGCTTTTTTATCGAATCATAATTGCAAACAGGCAAATCAACGCACTTGTCAAGATATTAGGATCAACTAGGTCTACAGGTTATAGCTAGCAATGGAGAAGAGGGGGCCTATCGATGGCGGTGCCACCACTGCATGCCGCCATCGAACCGACCTCATTGCCACCGTTTGTGGAGAGAGAGAGATATATATATATGATTGGACTTAAAAGTGTGATGTAGCATGTAAGCTGTCATACACATCAATAAAATGTGTCATATACGTGGCATCAACATCAACAAAACCACCATTTATATATGAACGATCGATATGCAACTCTTCAACCTGCAATTGTGCATTTTGTTGATTTTCAATGGATACGTTTAAACCTGCGGCTAGCTGGTTGTAGCTAGGATCATTGGAGAAAATGAACTGGAATATATATATTTGCCCAATTTTGTAATCTTGTGCGCTATTCCAGCCATCGCCAAGGAATTCTTCGTGAAATTTAGGTATGGATATGTAGATATAAGAAAAACTGACGTCGATCGATGTTGTTCTAATCATACTCTTGGTCTTGGATGTATTTGGAACTAGTGTCACCAAAAATAGTTCAAAATTCTTGCGTGTGCCTGCAAATACATGTAGCCGAGTTGAGGCGAAATTCTCTAGTTTGACAATGTGTTTAGCATGACATAGCATTAGCATATACTCTTACGGTCGTACCTAGCTAGCTAATCTTTCAATCAAAAGGGAATTCGATCTCACAGCTGATAGGCTGATAGCTAGATTAATAGCAGTACGTCTTTTCGTACCTAGCTAGATTAATGGCAGACTATTTTGTCCTTGCATGGGTATATAAATGCTGATAGAGACATTGATCTCACCTCAACTGCAATAGAATAGCAACATAGAGTGTGAAACATATGCATCTCTAACATTCTTCACCAATAGTATAGAGCACCTTTATCTGCTTGTCCCATGTACAGTAGTCCTCCATGGACACAAATAGTTGTTGTTTTAGATAATGACACGGTCTTCAAAACACAATTTTAATCATTAATTTTTATTATAATATATTTACAAAATCCAATAAAATTATAATATTATGAAAGTACTTTTCGAGACAAATAATCTACACATATGATTTTCATATATCTAATTTAAATATTTAAAAGATATTAACAATCAAAGTTTTGAATCGCTACTAATTCTGTATCATTTTTTTAGACCTCTGCATCTATGACATGCATGATTAATCACATTGCGGCGTCTGCTAACTAGTGCGCTATATTCGCCATTCATTAATTTTGACATGCATGAGTACGAGCACTAATAGGGCGATTAATTAGTTACTCCATATAGAAACAAGCAATCGATCGATTAGTAGTTGAAACACGTAGGGTGTGTTTGGTTGTTTGTACCAAGTGGTACATGTATGAGATGGTTTAAAAAAAATGTTATCCATATGTTTGATTGCTTGAATGGAACCATCTCGTCTTGGACAATGTGATACAAATTTAAAGAATATTTCATATAAATGTTGAACCATTCCATTCACTCAAAATAATGGAACTAAATGGTACAGGACCATCTCATCCCATTCAATCTCATCCCACTAACCAAACACACCTATAGTCTATCAGTCATGTTTTCTTTCTTTACTGAAATAGTCCCTAGCTATTTTTTGAAGAAACTCCAAATTTTTATAGAACTTTTCTTTTTCCCATTCCAATTTTTGTAGAACTAACGTACGTGTTATATGCTTGCTTAGATGGTACCTTCCTAAGATCTATCCTACACTCGGCTGAAATTTTCCAATTTGCTTGGAAGACATGGTGATAGTCGTCATGAAGCATAAGAATTCCACAAACTTCGTTAATTTTAGAACGGCTTGTTGGTACACTTCAGATTACTGTATTAGCGCTGTATGATTAAACAGAGGTGTGGTTGGCTCAAGAAATCAGTGGTGTGATCAAGCTATATATATATCTTAGATCTGACATTGCGTCGACAGCGCTCTCACTTCTAAGCAAGTGCGAAGCATGTACTCGTCATAGTTAGAAATGGTGAATAATGCATGGTTATCTACTGAAATATTTTCAAAAGAGATGGTGTCATTAGTAATGGTGACGTATCATATCTAACTAAGTAGCATGCCGAACGCTCTCATTAGTAAGGTGCCTCTGTTCTAACTAAGCAGCACGCCGTTCTCATTTCTAAGTAGCAAGCCGTGTTCTCATTAGTAATGGTAAGTTGGTGACGTACCATGTTAGCATGGTTACCTACTCAAACATTTTCAAAAGAGATCAATGGTGTCACAGGCTCACAGGTCATTGCTAAATTGGTTCCAAGAACAGGTCATTACTAAATGTACATATTAGAACGGAAACGATACAGGTAAGACGTCCGACATACAAGATATGTTCATGCGCTCATCCATTGTTCACCTTGGTAAAAAATACAGACGCCTTGTCCGTTCGCCTCATCCACCCATTCCTCTCCTGATGAACTTCCTGTGACTGCCTAATCACGCCTCCCACTTTGTCCAATCCTCCCTACCTAAACCCCAACTCCTCTCTCCCCACCTCCACATCGATCTGACGACTCGCTGGCCAGTCTCCACGTTAGAGCTAATTCGTTAGGGTTCGCCTGTAGCAAACCCTGGCCATCACCTCCCTCCATCTCCAATGCTAAAACAACAGAGCAAACTAAGCACGCAAGGACAAGCACCGACATACATGCGGGGAACCAACTGCATTATTTTTTTTCCTGAATTGAGAAGAACCGCAGGTTGGTGATGGGCCGGGGAAGAATAGCATAGCAGTACTATCTTATGCTCCATGTATGCACGCGAGAAAAGGAGGCGATGCCCCATCACGTGGCTCCGATCCAATCCCGGCTTCTTTAATTCTCTACTCAAACATGGCTGTGGCCGGACATTAAAATTAGCGGTGGTCTTTACATGGTGGATTAACTAGCAAGTAAACTAGTAGTTTCCACACGAGTGTGGGTCCGACTTGTTAATTCGACCGTACGGGCGGCTGCTTTGCTTTGCTTTGCTCTCAGCGATACATCGATCCATCCCTTTCTTGTTCTCTCTTTCTCTTTCTAAAGCCGGTTCATGCATGCATGAGCATGAGCATCAAGCCGTAGTCTTGGGACCAGTAAGTGTTAGGCATAGCACTTGGACATTATTGCCACTGCTAGTTTAACAATTGTCAAAATACGGGTACATCGATCTGTTTGGCCTGATTAGTTGGATTAGCTGAGTTTATACACTAGGTATATAAAGAGAGAAAAGTAAAGATACATAGAGATGTTCGGTAGGTTAAATCCCTATCCATGGACCATGATCTTAACCTCGAACCAACCACACACTAGTGTCATTGATAGGATTGCCTCACGGGGATCCTACCGGCACCGTGTGTACGTACCCTCAGCGCGCGGTGGGTGGCGACAAGCGGGAGCTACAAGGGACGAGCCGGCGGCGAACGCTAGGCTGTAGTAGGAGCGTGCGCTGATCAAGCGACGACGTGCAGCATTCAACAAGCCGATGAGCAAGTTATATTAATTAGCATCCCTAAATTTTGATCCTAGATTCTACGTATGCGGATCTGGGGTGCACCCTGTGGCTAATAATTAGTAAACAGCTCGTCTATATATAGGTGAGTTTTCACCTGATACAGAGGTACACAACCCCTAAGCTGCGCTGCCATGACCTTCGCACATGGCAGATGTACTCATAATGTAGATGCACCAAGGACAGGGAGGATTTAGGAGGTGGGGATTAACTGGGGAGATAGATGTACAGGCGGCCGGCAAAATTAAGCCGAAAGCGACGGGGTGGTTAGCAGCAGCTCGGTCGATCGATCGCCAGCTCCAGCCGGAGCCAAAAGGGAAGGTCATGTCCGTTGTCTTGTTTCTTGGACCCCCTTTGTCTTTGGAGAGCTGCTGCTGCATGCAGGAGAAAGAACATTCCTCTGCCCTCCATGTTATCCCTTCACGCCATTGTCGATCCCAATGATAGGGTCATATGCATATGTGCATGCATGCTTTTCTTCTTCGTCGTCTGTTCCTTTCTCTTCTTCTTCCTTTTCTTTTGTCTCCTCCCTCTTCCTCCCAGTACGTGAGATGCATTTGGAATGTATCGGCATGGGGATGAGAGATGATTTTGCTTTTTATCAAATGTAAATGTGTACGTAATCACGAATCACCATGGCTACATAAGCAGGGGCATTGCAGACGTGGAGTACAGCGTGATGAGGCACGGCCTTAATTTGGATCTGAAATAGATGCTCGAGATGAGGAGAAATTGGCAAATTCTTATGCAGGTGGCGTGATCAGTTGAATGTTCTAATACTGAAAGTATGTTTATAGCAAATAAATTTTGCAAGAAACAGAATAATTTAAAATGGGTACGTCCAGAATAGGGAACACGTGATTTATAGAGAGATATCCATATCGAAAATCCAAGGCGCGATCTGGATGGTACTATGACCAGAGTGTGCTAGCTTTATGTGAGATGTGATCAGCAACTTATATCTATGTCGAGCATGTGATTTATAGTTCGACTAACGCGATCAAAGCCTGTCAAACTCAAAGTTCTTGGAAGAAAAGAAAAGAAAAAGGAAAAGAACGGTGTAAGCAAAAGAGATTTGAACTGAAAAAAGGTGCAAATCATAGAACATAGTAGGGCCCTTCATGCGTCCTTTGAAAATTTTTAAGTTTCTGCTCGGTAATCTTTGAATTATCAACCCTCCACATGCAGGGACCCCTTGCCTCTCAAATCTCAGCATATTTTCAAAGGTAGCTTCTTTGAGTCCTTTCCATCAAAATAAAAAACCTTTCTTTTTTACTCAGGTAGGCCGCATAATGACATGAACTAGTAATCAAAGAGCTAGCTAGTGGTCCTCGCTTTCAATTTTAGGCTCCTAACCATCGATGTGTACGTCGTGCTTGGTTAATTACTCAAGATGCCGATGAGCATCGTAGCTTTTGTGAATCAAGATAGTAATAGACAAAGCCAACTAGGATTTTCAAAATTCATTTTACAGATTTAATAAGAACGTTTGCGTTGGCATATATATCTCATAGAATACTTCTCGATGCTTGGGAGCCTCTGAATGTTTGTCTCACTATCTGTGGTTGGCAGCGACGTAGCCAGGAATTTTACTGAGCCTAAGCAAGCCTAGCTAATAAGCACGAATAAATCCATATATGTACACAGTGGCACACTCAGATCTAAATTTTAGAGGGTAATTATCCGTCAGCAACCCACTTCTAAGTGAACGGACTCAAACTAGCATACGGTTTTACCTACTTGCTAGAGCTAATTCATTAGCCTATTGCGCTGCCGCCCCTTCTGCCCTCGACCAACTGCCCTTCTGCTCTACCCTCGGCCAGTTGTCCTTCTGCTTGTTGGGGGTAGGGTGTGCCTTAGCCCCCCTTGATCTCCCAGTGGATCCGCCACTGTATATACACATCACCATCACCAGTTTGGAACCAGAACGAAATTAAACGGGCCACGTACAGTGGTTAGATGCAGGATAAATTTAGGCAAGCTTAGCTATGGTTAATATGTAGCAAATTTCATGTAGCTATTGTGTGCAACTTGTGCTTTGCGGTGAAGTAGTATTTCCATGAGTTCTATCGCTTTAAGGAGTTTTCTCGTTTACCAAAAACTTTCTCATTTTGAAATTTAAGAATTTGAATCAATACCAAAGCTAAAGTCTAAAAGACTAAGTCCGTGTCCCTCTCTAACTAAATGGTAGAAGTAATAGAGTAAATGGCATGCAATTACATGTTTAGAACTATGAGCAAACAAATTAATGAACTATATATTCCAGTATTCTAATTCAATTTCTAAATTCAAATTGAGTTCAAAAGGGATTGGCATTTCCAGTCCAGCCTCCAAGCACTAATACCAAAATAGCCCAATAGGATTGCAGGGCTCAGGGGACGGAGTAATGGACCAACGAGGATCAACTTGACCTTCGGGCGTTGGCCACAAGCGGCAGCTCGTTGCCGCCCCCGCTCATGCTTCCGTTCGGCGCAACTCCTCCGTCTCCTTGCAGGCGAGTTCTCTTGCAATGGGAGATGGGTGATTTGCCGTGCGGCGTCCCCTTCTCTCGCTCTAACTCGGCGATGGCGCGCGCGACGGGCGATGCCGTCGGTCAGCGACTTTGGATGTTGAGGTGAAGTACCGGAGGCCAGGAGGGCGATAGCCTAGAGATGGTATATGCCTTATTTATTGTCTGCGGGTATGTCGTGGGGGTTAAATTTTTACCTGACGGACAAATAGGCACGAGTATAAGGAAGCTTCATACGTAACCGTTCTACTCAATTACCCGACAATAAGCTCTGATAAATGGGCCATGCTCGAAAAACCTTAGGGGCATCCCACCCCTCCTGGCCCACTATCTCCTGCCACCAAAGTTCGTTTTTTTTTCCATTCCCTATCCTAAATCCTGATTTGTTGCTTGTGATTTATGTTGAACTCTCAAATCTGTGAGCTATATTACATGTTTCTCAGATGTCGACTCTGTAAAGTAGTAGTCAACCTGGGTTGAATTACTACTTATCATTTAATATGTTCATTGCCTTTATGATGAGATGTTGGTTGCATGAGGTGAAGGAGGGCACACGGGTATACCCACAGATATCAGGTATAAGTGAGGTTCTTCACATGGCACCCTTACCGGGTATGCCTGTGAGTGAGATTTTGGCTAGTTGGCATGGGTATGAGCGAAAGCGAATACTATCCGTACCCGTTGCGCTCAATTGCCATCCCTAGATGAGAGGCCAAGAGGGAGAGGGATGATCGAGTCGAGGCCACGTGAGCTGTAGGAAACGTGGGACACTTAGCGGGCTAGGTGAGCTAGGCGTGACTCGTGAAGCAATGAGGATGTGGCATTTGGCCCATGAGGTGCAGCATCATCCAAAAAAGTGCAGCGCAGGAAGAGGATTCCATGGTGACAGTCACATGGTGGCTACATAGCTAGACCTCAATGGCTCGTTGTCGGTGAGCATAGGCAAACTGCCTGCATTTGCTGTGAGGTGGCTCCTCGTCTAGTAGTACCATCTTTCGCTGTCCTCTTGTAGCTACAAGATTTAGATGATAACTTGTTGAGAAAACTTGAATATGAAAGAAAAAGGAGTGGTTCATCTATGCATCTCTTTTAAAAAAGTTATACAAAGATTAAATCATAAATAGAGGATAGACAGTGATTATTTACCCTTTCGCTTGCTTTAAAATTTATGCAACTTGTATTACGAGAAAATGCATAGAAACACCTTTTTCAGCTTGCATTAAGGTTGCTATTTGATCTGTCAATTCCTTTGGGAAAAGACTTACGGTGAGGAAAATATTATTTGCATTCGAGACAAAGGGCTTCGCAATTCCATCGCGTGGAAAGGATCCTTTTAAAATCGTCAAGTAATTACAGACAAGCACAATGTAGTGATATCCCATCCATTTCCACCATTTAGACGAAATTTCGCCGATGTCGCAGATCGAGAGCTACAGTACACAATCTACAAATTTAAAGCTCTAGCCATGTGCAGCTGGGACGTGGATTGTAAGTTAAATAGTTCTCGAAAGATTTAGACTGTCTCACTTCGATCCAATACAAGTAGAAGAAAGGCACCGCACAGCACCTCGCTATAACTTTTCAACAAGATAGAACCGCCATTGCGAAGGCTCTACGGACTACGGCTACGAGTCTATCTGGAAGCTAGGACGCCGTTTGATCGATCTCTCTTCTCTTAAGCAGTTCACCTAGCTAAGCTAGCGCGCGCACACACCAGTACAGTACACGGGTGGTCCTGTCTTGCAGACAAACCTGCACAACGTCGGTCCTTTTCGCCCATCACTTGGTCGAACAAATATCTGTTCTTTTTCTCTTTTTATTTGTTGGGCTGTGCCAATCTTTCCGTACAGAGGTATGCCATGCGCTTGCGTGTTCCATCTGTTTTCTTTGCTTTGCCGATGAAGAAACAATGCCGGTAGCAGACTAGTAGTAGTACACACACGCAAATCTCAGAATTAACTATTGCTTATGTAACTGAAGAACGTTTCTCGACGAAAACGACGGTGAAAGTGGTACAAAGGCATTCAGAATTCGGTCGAATTCAGCCGAGTTTGCAACAACTGGGTCTTTGCGAAGACTGTGATCTTTGTTTGCTAGAAAGCAGAAATACGGGAACTTTTTTTTTTTTGGAATGCGGAATACAGAGACCTGCATGAGCAGTAAATCTATAAAAGCACGGGCAATTCCACCGGTACAGTACAGAGTACAAGTGTGTGGCTTTGCCTCTGCCGTACAGCGATTAATAAGGGCAAACAACAAAACGATGAGGTACAGATGTTACAATCCGACAAATTTATCGGACATACCGAGATCTTGGCGTGTTATATGGTGAGGAGTACGTAGAGGGACACATTGATCGCCTTCAACGTCCATACGTTTTAAGACATGGGCCATGCATGATAAATGGGTAGTTTGGCCCCTACGGTGGCCATGCAGGCATGTTGTCCCTGGCTAGCCATGAGTGTGACGCATTCCTTGAATCCAAATTTCCGCCTATCCGCACAATGTATATGCACTGCATTTTTAGTCCACTTTGGCTTAGGTGAAATGGACCTCTTAAATTAGTCTTCAGTTGCGGTTTATCTTGACTTCTACGCGTTTTTACTCGAGTACTGTACGATTGGTCGCATGTAATTCCCTAAAACTTATTTCTATCAATATCTTTTTTATTTCAATAGTTTACCACACTCTTCGAAGTCGGTGTGAACGGTACCGGTGACTCTAAATTTTATAAATTTTCCATATTAACCCGGTTTGCAAAGTGAGGTTTTCCCAGAAAATAATCTAATTTCCCCATGATTCGAGACAAACTCGTGCATTCCAAACAGGCAAACAGAATCGAACTCTTGAAAACAGTAGCAAATTTTACACCCCACCCTAGGGTGACCATCCATCAATGCTGTCCATGGCTACATCTATCTATGAGTGTGATGCATTCCATGAATCCGAAACCTCCTCCCCAGTGGCGGAGCCAGAAATTTCTAAAGGAGGGGGCCTAAGAATGTAGTGAACCTCTACTAATGATTGATATTCAAAGTTTAATATATAGTAAGTATAATATGTAACACTTATAACTTGCAAGGATTTAGGAAACATACCACTTATTATTTCACAAGAGACGATAGTTAATATTTGCGAGTCCTCATGTTCTAAAAATGCTGTAAAATATCTTCCATGTCTATCTTTGCAAATACATCTCGCTCAATATAACAAATTATGAGATCATTCAGCCAGTCGTCACTTATCTTATTACGTAAATCTATCTTGATAATCTTCATTGCCGAGAAAGCCCTTTCAACTGTAGCTGTGCCCACCGGTAAAATAAGTGCTAATTCAATCAGTCGATAAACCAATGGATAAACCACGTGCTTCTTTGTTTCATCTTTACAGCAAAAGTAGCAAGATCATCACAACTTAAGAATTCGTCTCTTCTCATATCAATAAGAAACAAGTGAAGTTGTTCTTCTAGAACTACACGATCAGTTGTTCTTCTAGAACTACACGATCAGTTGATGCTTATTGTTAGCACTTAGTACACAATACTTCACTGTCCTAAGGATTAGACGAATAGTACTGTATCAAAGACCAAAAATGTCCAGAAAAATTAGACGTCCTAGCAATTCTGTAGACCAATCACAAATTCACAATCATATGATCTGATCAACTTGTTGCGGTAAATCGGTAACTAAACTAATAATTAATCAATCCATAATTACCAAAAGGCATGAACTGCCTATGGATATATCAGATATGCCTGCGAAAATACGATGAACATCAAGAAAACTAAATAACATATGTACATAATACATAATACACTAGCACTTTCATGGGCCGCCGGGGGGCCAGGCCCCATTAGGCCCCCCGACGGCTCCGCCACTGTTACTAATTAAACACCTCCGTAATAAAAATTAAAAAATCTAACACAGAGTCGTACCCGCGTGCGACATGCACGCAAGCAATATTTTCCGACTGGTCTTCCCCGACGACTTGAGTACATTGCTCCATGGAACTGACATTATCGGTTAGGTCTGATGGACATTTTTGTCATCGATGATCGATCACCGAACTAATATTCAATTCCGCATTATTCCTATCAAAACCAATCAGATCATTCCGTGTACCCACCTTAATTGCGTGCATTAATTTCCATGTGAGCAAATTGGCTCAAGACTTTTGCAGAGCCAGGCAACCGTAGTGTACTTACGTACGTAGTTCTACGCGGGGAAAACCGACATTACAACACTTCTTAGGTTGGCACTCTACGATTTGCCACTGCTCCCGCCGTAATTGTTTGGAAGAACTAGGAGCCGGACGTCCGATCTTAACATGTTGCGTCGGACGTTCAGTGCAACATTTTTTTAACGCCTGCAATGTTTTTTTTAACGTGTGTAATATTTTTTTTCGCGCGCACATTTCTACTGTTATCGAAGAAAAATGTTTCACGCGTAGGAAAAAAATGTTACAGTGATTCGGATCAACATTTCTACTGTTATCGAAGAAAAATGTTTCACGCGTAGGAAAAAAATGTTACAGTGATTCGGATCAACATTTCTACTGTTATCGAAGGAAAATGTTTTACGCGTAAGAAAAAAAGTTTCACAAGTAGGGAAAAAATGTTACAACGTCCTGAAAAATCGGACGTCCAGGTCCTAGGAATTCCGTTGTTTGTTTGGCTCTGATTCCACTTAATTCTCTAGGATTTTCCACTATAGACAATTTTGCCCCTGCCCCTTTTCTTCCTCCAACTCCTCTAGCCATGGTTGCTGCCGCCATCTTTCTTCCCAGGCAACCCCGCACTAAATCCACCCAACCTCACGGCTATGGTCGCTGCCCTCCGTCTGCAATCTCCACCCGAGTGTCACGCCACCACCTTCCGTCCCAGGTGCTACCGAAGCATTCCGCAGGACACTCTATCCCCCAAGACGAAGAAGATCGTCGGATCCATCGGTTGGAGGAGGGGACGAGGCGAAGAAACCGGCGAGCATCGAAGGCGGTGACGAGACGAGCTATTGGCAACAGGAAGACCGTAGTCGGCGACGGATCTGGCTGCCTAGACCCCGCCATCGTCATCCCTTGCGACAGATCCGGCGCCACCGACGCCAAATGTAGCTACCCCGATCCCATCACCATGGTCACCTTCTCGCCATGCCATGCAGCTCCACATGGTCCCCGACCTGTTGAGAGGAGGGAGAAGATGGAGGGGTAAAACAGTCAGTTCAACCTCAAAAGTGGTAAATCCTAAAGAATTAGATAGAATCAGAGGCAAATAAACAATTACATAATCATAATCATAGGGCACCAGTGTGAGGAGCAGAATATATCCAATTTTCTCTTCTACGTGAGTATGGTGTATGGAGGTATGCTGTTGGTTGTCATATGACTGCATGCATCAGACGAATTCTACGTTTCTCTTGAATTCATGACTCTCTCAGACGTCAGCATGGCGAATTTTTTGCTGCTCGTACGACAGTTCGACAAGCTGCATCGCCACCTGTATGCGTGGCAAAAGCTACTGGGGCCTAACTCTTTACGACTAGAGATGGGCACTGGGCAAGATCTTTTTGGGCTGGCGTGATGTCCGGCTGACCCAGCACTATCTATGGTCTGATCTGACCCGCCTTCTAACGTACCGTGCCATGGCACCACGCACGCTCGCTGGGGTCATCCCGGCCACGCTCACGCCTACGGAGCAGAAGGTGGAGGGGCGGGGGAGAGTACCTGATCGTGCATTGTCGTTGTGGCCACGCCGACTCACCTCCCGCTGTTGCCATGGCCGCACCTGCATCGCCGTCATTGGCCGCTCCCGCCCGCTTGGCCGGCTGTGACCGCGCCTGCCCGTGTCACCATCTGTGGCCTTCAATACTAGCCACACCCGCTGGAGTTGCCAGACCACCATCTACCGCTGTGGCTACGCCATGGCCAGATCGTTATCATGGCCATGTGCCCCCTCCACCGTGGCAGCCACGCCTGCTGACATGGCCACACGCCTCCTCCGCTGTGGCCCTTGCGCCATGGGGAGATCAGGTAGTGCAGTGTGGAGGAGGGCAGGGCACCGAGGGGCGGTGGGAGGCGAGGTTCGAGGAGGGCAGTGGGGGGCACTGGGAGACGAGGCCACAAGGGGTAGCCGGATGGCCAGGGAGACGATCGGGGTGGGGAGGTGATCGAGAAGACGCTGGGGAGACGAGGGGGTGGCGGAGAGCACTACTATAGGATTGTACGTCACTATCGTTTCATCTGGATCAGTTCTTAAATTTTTAAAAAAATCGATTGTGATAAATGACTTAGGAGATGGTGTTAATAATAATCGTCGGTTCTCGGGTTAAACGATTGTGATGTAGCACTAGGCACAGCACTGTCGGTTCTTACAAAAGAATTAATTGCAATTGGTTCTCATCTTAAGAATCGATTATGATATGCCCATGCTACATCACAATCGCTCTAACCCGAGAACCGACAGACGTGTCTCGCTAGGATATTTATACCCTCGAGATGAACTCTTCTCTATTGTTGTTCCAGAGGCTAAAAGAACCACCGCTACCCAAAAAACAACACATATTCTGGTTAGAAACAATACTTAGGTGAGAAATTTTGAAATCCTCAAAGTTGGGTGCATGCTAAGAGGGTAAAATTGAAATCCTAACTTGAGGAGATTTTTATTCTTTTTTCCCTATTTGTGGTTTTCTTCAAAATGTGAGCATTCTTTCACACCCCTTCAATTTTACATTAGGTAATTTCAATATGTCGCAAAGAGAGTTTAGGTTGTACTAGAATTGTGTATATCTTATGAGATTTCACACCCTTTATTTGTTAAGCATACATCCATTTAATTATATACTCTCATGTTAATTTAAAATTATTTTTGTTGTGATATGATGAATGTTAGAGTTTAATTAAGTTGCGTAACCTATGTCTCCCATTCAAGTGTTTTTGTTTATAAATATGTTAAAATGGCATGTTTATAAGTAAGCACTCTCGAATTATCTACTTTTCTTTGACAATTCGAGGAAATGTAGTTCAGGCAAGTTTCTGAACTGTTGTACAACTCTAGAGAAGGTTTCGGCAGTATCTTTCTGGTGTTCTCTAGACACACACCCCTTTTGACCTATTATCAAAATGTGTATCGGGAGAACAGTGGGGAGATGTTGCCAAATATTTCTCTGGAGTTGTACAATAGCTTAAGAACTTGCCCAAACCACATTTTCTCGAATGGGATTAGGACCTAACCTAATTAGATATTAGGAGTCATCGTTGGTACGTACTTATTTTCTTGCACTGTATATCATTTAATAAGCAACCATTGGGTTCTACTTGTCCGCGTTTCGAGTAAAAACAAAGTCTACACTTTAACTTGATCAAGAAAAGACCGATGACCTATGCGATCAAGCAAGCTTTGTAGAAGTAAGTACAATATTCCTCTAACCTAATATTTTATGTATTTAACTACGTTTATTTTTTTACTCAATAGCATCTTTCTAATGTATGTAGGGGGTTTCTCGTCCTACGTCACTGAAAGAGGATGACACGATGACAAACGGGGCGGCAAGCTGGAGTAGAAACACTTTAAGGTACAAGTGCCTAGCATGATAGGATTATTTTTTCTAACATCTATTCTTTGTCTCTTAATTTTATTTTCTTTCTTCACAGTGTCATCAACAGGGTAACGACGACTTGTGCGGCTTTTACGTCATGCATCACATGCTGCTAGTATTCGGCGTCACAAAAATTTTTTCTAAGATATATGTACATGCATAATAATACACTTAGTTTTTTACAGACAAATTTTAATACTTAAATTAGTGCACTCATTTCTATTTTGTAGAAGATTGATATCCCCTGAAGAGCTTACAAAGCAAAGAACTCAACAAATTACGAGACCACTTATATCGTTAGTCTTGGATATAAGTTATATCAAGGGCAATAGGTTTAGAGATTACAAGGCTCCTACTAGTCTATATGAAAACAATATTATATATGCGAATGCAATATACATGTGTCTTGATTGTTAAGCATTTTTGTGTGCTATATTGTGAACTAATGTGATATGTGTATTATAAAGTATTTGTATTCTGTGAATATGATATGCATATCTTGTGTGTAATCTATACTAGCTGTATGAATGTGATATGTGTATACCGTGTTAATATGTGTTGTTTTTAGAAGATGCAAAATGAAAAATAGCACACTCCCTCATCACACCGACAGATGAGGTGTTATCACAATCAATTCTAGCTCAGAACCGACAGTTGATTGTGATGACGCCTCATCATAATTGATTCTAGCTTAGAACCGACAGATGACTTTACCACAATTGGACAAAAGCCGACTGTGACTACGCTTCCTCATCACTATTTAATGGTTGTATCACTACCTGAATCGACTGTGATGATGAAAAAAAACCGATTGCGATGTACATTCCTGTAGTGGTGGAGGCAGAGGCCCGAGGGGCAGTGAAGAAAGAGAGAGAGGGAAAAAGAGAGGGAGAGAGTAAGAGATGGAAAAGAGAGGCGGGGTCATAGGGTGTGGGTTTTCTATGGAAGAGAGAGAGGAGGGAAAATAGAGGGAGAAAGAGGGGGGCGGCGCAAGACGTGAGTTTTTTTGGGGAAAAGGAGAGAGAGGGGGAATGATACCCCAACAGGAAGATTCATCCAATGGGCACAAAATTTTAAGAGAAAGACTCCGCAACATTTGGCGAATGACGTAAATGGACTGTGATGTGACGCTGTGAAAAAAATAAAGCTAATTTTAATGTTCGTTTGGTTGATTCCATAATGCGCCCGATTTCAACCAGCGATTATACTCGCTATAAAATCAGCTCAAGCGCTCTCATTTGTTTAGCACTTCAGTACATCCATCGCTCTCATTTGTTTAGCACATCCAGCTGGTTCTCTCATTTTTCTCTCTATTTGCTCCGAGTTTGCTCTCTCTTTTGCTCTCCAGTCACGAAATAAAATATTTGGCAAGAGCAAGAGTAAGAGAGTATGCCCTCGCTCTCCAAGTCCCCCTCGTCGGGATCAAGAGATCGATCTATACCAACTCTCTCGAAGCATGAGAGACTATGGTATGGATGACCGTCATTTGGACGGTATGCATGGCATTAAGGATGCCTCTTACATTCCCGAGGGGTGAGCGTCGGTATTCGTACTGGGCTATGATGGTGCTACACTTATGCATCTGCGACAGGTATCGGTATCTGACTCTGACTTGACCTCCGCTGCCATTACATCAGTGCATTTGGGACATGCTTTCATACCTTGCAATCAATGGACATGATGCTGGCAAAATATGGATAGAACCGTCGAAATTGTGGATGGATATGTAGTGTATGCTATTTATAAATACTGTCAATTTAAATTATCTGTACGTGCATGTGGAGGAATAGATAATGTCAAGTGGCACGCAGAGGCATACTTGAAAAAGATATCGGCAGAACAGATGCCAGACAAGGGCGTTCAGACACAGCTCAACTTCAACACCAATGGTTCGATAAATACATGGGTATACAACGCCGATATAGTTAGAGACAAAATTGCACATTACATAGTTACGGAGGATCTTCTACTTAGAATGGGTGGAAGCTCTAATTTTGAAAGGATAGTGCAACGTCCCCACAATGCCAACATGTTAGTAGGAGAACAACTACAAGTGAAATATACGCAATGTACATAAATAAATTAGCAATGTTGAAACAGGTATTCACGAGAGTTAGTTATTCCTTTGTCTTGACATCCGATATATTGACTTCCTCCTATCAAAGAGCAGCTTATCTTAGCGTTATCACACATTACTTGGACAACGACTACGTTCTAGACAAAAGGGTCTTAGGATTTAGGCCAATCGATGAGGCACACACTGGGGAAGTTATCGCCAACCTTGTACTTGAGGTTATTACTGACTTTAACATAAAAATAGAATTATTTTCATCACTCTTGACAATGCATTAACTAACACGACGGCTATGGAGCATTTCTCACCGTACTTATAGGCTTATGTTGGAGGTTTCATACTCCATCAGAGATGCAATGTCAAATCATTAATCTCATTGTACAAGCAGATTTGGATATAATGAAACCTAGTTTGAACAATATACACACTGCTATCAATTTTGTTACAGATTTGACTATAAGGTTTGTCTAGTTCTCAGAATACTGTAGGGTCAATAACAAGCTACCAAGAAGATTCAACCTTAATATAAAGGTTAAATGGAACTCTAAGTATGCTATACTGGAACGGTATAAGGACTATAAGCATATTATCGCTGTCTTCGTCAATTGCAATAATAGTAAATCATTGGTTCATAATGTGGATTGGAAAGTTATCCGTCATTTTTGTCAATTTTTAGAAATTTTTACAATATAACATGTTATCTGGTATGTACTACTCAACTTCTTGCTTAGGTATCGAGTGGTTTTAGACTATTGCTATCAGTTTCAAAGAAAATAGAGACAATGATATTTTACAACCTATTATAGAAACAATGGAGAAAAAATTTTAAAATATTTTCAGCTATTCCACATCTTTATTATTTTGCTACTATTCTGGATCATCGGAGAAAATTAACTAATTTGCAGGATGTCTTCAAGAGAATAGGTGAAACATTCGATCTTAATTTTTCTGAGGCCTATATAACGAGTTTGTTAGAGTTTTCGATAAATATTACAAAAGGTTTTGCAGAAAAAGTAAAGCAAAAAGATCACCTCAACAATGAAACAAGCACAAAGCAGTTTGACCGCTTCAAACATATGGAAGAAGCTAAAAGACAATACGTCTAATTCATCTTCCAAAGCGTTGAGCAAGTCGCAATGGAATCTATAGGTAGAGATCATCCACTACCTCAAGACGTCTTTCGTAGAGAGCAAGTTTGACATGGACGAGGATAATTGACTCAGCTTGTTCTTGTGATAGAAGAATCACAAACTTAGTTACCCCTTGCTATCGAATTTTACACGAGACGTACTTGTGGTTCCCGTGTTCACTGTCTCATCGTAAGCCACTTTTAGTTTGGTGGAGAGAATACTTGAGCCAAAGAAGTCATCTCTCAGGTCTGCAATGGTTAAGGCAATTACATACCTTAAAGATTAAGAGTGTGCTGATGACATGACATAGCATTAGACCGAAGATCTGAAGATTACGGGCGCGATTGACCATCTTGGTCTCAAGTAGTCTATGCATATTATATACATAGTTATTGTACTTTTTTCCTTATTTGGGGTGGGGGTACTCTATATTGGTGTGTAAGATTTTTAACGAGATAATAACTACGTATCTATTTAAGAATGAATAAAATTTACTTCTTTTTTTCCTCAACATTTGTATCTATTGTCTCAGCTCCATGCATCTCCGGCTCCTTTCCTCTTGTCGCAATAGTGCAAATAGCTGGGTCTATGTCAGCACGGCACAAAACACAAATTGACTATGTCTAGGCTCGTTGAAGGTGAGTCAGACTAGCATAGCGGGCATGATAGGCTATCCTGATCTAGTACGGTTCAAGTACAAAGCATAATTGGTCCGTTCCAAACCAAAGCCAACTCAGCATGACACCCATAAACATATCCCAAGCCTGAGCCAACTCAGCACGACCACAACTATTCATGACCTTTTCAAACTTTCCTCCATCTTGTGATCGATCGATCGTCTATAAACATGTCCCGAGTCGGTCAGGCAGTCTCGACGTTTCGCCGGCCGTTTCATGTCTCGTCGTAGATAACTTGGAGCCGATGACGTACCATACGAAGTGCATTAGCATCTTCGAAAGTCATCACGGATTCACGGTCGTCGGCGCACGGCTAAGTCCCGGCCCTGTAGCAACAGAGCACGTTCGATCGTGGAATTTGTTTTTAAATAATATATATTTAATGAAAAATTACAGAAATAATATGTTAAAAATAAAAATGACAGTTCTACACACCTGTTGCACATCTAATTTACGACAGGCTCTCTGTAGTAATTCCAAATTGCGACAGAGTCTCTGTAGCAATTCTAAATTGCAATGGAGTCTCTGTCGCAATTTGAAAACGCATTGCATCTCGCCCAACGGTTAGCGACAGGCTCTTTGTCGCAATTCCAAATTGCGACAGAGATCTGTCACAAATTAGATGTACGACAGGTGTGTAGAACTGTTATTTTTATTTTTAGTATATTATTTCTGTAATTTTTCATTAAATATATACTATTTTTTAAAAAAATTCTTCGATCGTGTGCTAGTTTTTCACGAATCTTAAAGCGAGTCAAGAGTAGTCGCAGTCGTACGTATACGTCGACGCACGACCTCATCCGCTCTAGGCTGCACACGCTTCGATGCGTCATTTTCTTACTGGTTGCTCCCTTCAACAAGCTTGAGCTTTTCTAGCCTTTTATAATTTTTTTCTCAAATCTAGTTCTCGTAGAAATATAATTATAAAAATATTTTCTGATCATAAAAGTGTTTAGTAATATATGTTATCTATTGTATTCTATAGCAAGGTAGTAGGACCTACCGTGATGCCTGATGCTGCGGTACAATGCACGACACACATCATGTACCAGCCCTTCCAAGGTTAGAGAAAAAGACTCAAGAAGTCCAACATTGGCAGGGGGTAGGCGCCGATTTCGTGCGGGCAACACGACGCACGCGGCCCCTTTTGGCCGGGTCGGCGACTCGGCGGCAGAGGAGAGGAGACCGAGTTCTGAGGTACAAATCCTAGAAAAATGTCCGGGTCTGCTCTGCAGGCTCAGCTTCGGAGAATCTACTAGCTCCAGCCATACAAGTCCAACCCTTTGACCAGTTCCGTGGATTATTCAGGTTTTGCACATGGTTTTCTTCCATCTGGGCCAGTGTTTCTTACGTAGAGATTTCTAAGCACTGGTTTCTCCTATTGACAATAGAGATGATGCAGACCGCTGAGCCTGCACTTGCGGATACGGCACAGTAACCATGCTCGGCAATGAAAAGACTGCCACAAGCACGCAACCTGCCGGATACAAGCACTAAAAAAGACTGCCAAAAGCACGCACCCACACAGACGATCAAGATGTCTCTCAAATTATCTTCCCAAAATTTATCAGATTTCACGGCCAAGAGAGTTGAGTGCAACACTATTGCTCGCTACATTACATCCTGGAAAACAAACTGATACGTTACAAGGCGAGCAGCTAGCACGATGTATTGGGTATAACATGCACGATTACCATGTCGCTTGGGTTCCACGACATGTTGATACAGCTATAATATGCGGCTTTGGACAGCGTCAATGGAGCTACACGACCTCCTTAACATCTGAAATCTCCATGTCTGATGCTTTGTTTTCAGGCACAAGTTCTGGATCAACCGTTCTTGGTGCCGCAATCAGGCTGCTCATCTGATCCATCAATCTTCAGGTTGGGTTTCCCATCATCCACTTTGGGGCCTTTGAGACCAAAACGTAATGAAATCCTCTCGAGCAGCTCCTTCCCATCCAGGCTTCTTCCCATCCACGGGAGAAACAATGACACACAAATTGGTCTTTCCTTTCCAGCAAACGATTCCATGGCTATGTAATCTATATCCTGATGCCCTGAAATATATAACAAAGATGTTTAGTTGCCATCAAGTTGTGAATTGTGACAGTATCTTCTGAGCTTGCAAGAGGAATACAAAGCTACCTTCACGTAATACTACAACACAGCAACCCAGAAACAAAGCCGAAGCTTCTCAACAAATTTTGCATCCACAAAATCGGGAAATTTAATAGTTCTGTACTGTAAATGGTGCTGGAAGTCAACTGCAGAAGCATATAGAATCTGTTTGGTGATGTAGGGAAGCAGCAGTGGCCTTTTATTGTTTTTCTTCCTATCTCTTGAACCTTCTTGAACCTTTTCGGCCTCATTAACAATCACCCTAACATCCTCTGGTCTTTTATTGTTTTTCTTTATCCGTGTCCCCATTTTGTTGTCCATCCAGAACAGTGCCATCATCAAACCCTTGCTGGTGAACTGGAATATCTTCAGATGGCACATTATCTAATCCTAGACAATTCTCAAGTTTCTTAGCCCTGTCTTTCGAGATATTATGCTCACTTTTTATCACTTCTACCACCTGATGGAAGTGGAATCTGAATTTTTATCAGAGCCAGTAGGAACTTCGCCAGACTCACAATCAACTTTGCTTATCTCTTCAGTATTGGGGTTGAAACCATTATTGCTGTTGATTTATGATCCAAATTCAGAAGAAGGCTAACTTCTGTCAGAGCGGAGCGGAGGCCCGTCGCCAGGGACGCCTGGGGGGGTGCGGGGCGGAGCCCCCCCGCGGTATGGATCGTCCTTAATTCTTGACCTAGGTCACCGCCTATATATATTCATCTTGTAAGCCGTCGCGAGCTCCCTCGGACGATTATGTAAACACTCCCGAAATAGTGAAGTTTTTTTAGGCGGCGCCTCGTGGTTTTTACCCTTCTCATTGGAGGGTTTTTCCACGCTAAATTTTTGTGTCTCGATCTGTTTTTGGTTTTGATCTACTTGCTTCTTGGTTGCGTGTCGATTTGCTAACAAGTAGTATCGAGCCACGCTTCTATTGCCGGTTTCAATCTAGGGTTTACGCCGACATGGCATCGCTGAAGTACGATCTACCGCCGGATCTGGATACAAGGTTTTCGCCAGGCAAGTCAAGATGCGGCATCTTTGGCGATATGGATCTTGACGACGCTACCGAGAGTTTCGGCAAGAGGGATTCGAACTCATGGTCCGATGACGAGAAGAGAAAGGACCGTAAGGCTTTGTCTCAGATTCATCTTCATCTTTCTAATAACATTCTCGCAGAGGTGCCGCAGGAGAAAATCCGCCGCTTTGTGGTCAAATCGAATCGATCTCGCATGTCAAAGGATCTTACCAAAGAAGATGCACATAAAGATGAAGTTGTTCACGCACGTTGCGGATGGTGGTTCACTTCTTAACCATCTCTCGGTTTTCAAAGAAATCGCTTCGATTTACAATCTATGGATGTAGTCTATGACGAAGAAGATTTAGGTCCGCTTTTTTGTGCTCTCGCCTAGTTCATATGCAAATTTCCGAGACACCATATTGTATAGCCGTTATACACTAACAAAGGAATGAAGTATATGAGGCTCTTCAATGTATGAAAAGATGAAACAGATGGTACACTCGAAGAATCAACCTCCAACGGTGAGGCGTTGTTTCGAGACGCGGCGTATCAGAGCAGAAGAGATCAAACACCGCAATGAGAGGGAAAAGCCGCCGGTAAGGGCCGCTCCAAGTCAAGAGGCAAGGAAAAGTTTCGCATGTATTGTAAGAAAAATAACCATGATATCTCTGAATGTTGGAAACTGCAGAACAAAGAAAAGAGGAACGGTACATACCGACCTTGCCTCTATTGTTTCTAATGATAGTTCCGACCAGGGTGATGCTCTTATTGCTTTTGCCGGTTGTGTCTCAATGAATGCTGAATGGATACTTGATTCTGCTTGTTCATATCATATATGCTCTAACAGAGAATGGTTCAATACTTATGAGTTTGTGCAGAATGGAGGAGTTGTGCGGATGGGAGATGACACCGCATGTCAGATTATAGGTATTGGTTCCGTTCAGATCAGAATGCATAATGGTATGACAAGGACTTTGACAGATGTGAGACACGTCCCAACCATGGCTAGGAACCTCATCTCGTTGAGTACTCTCGATCTCAAAGGGTATAGCTACTCAACTTCAGGTGGAGTTTTGAACGTATCGAAAGGTTCTCTCATTATAATGAAAGGTGATATGAAATCTGCAAATTTATATGTTCTTAGAGGAAATACTATCACCGGTATCGCTGTCAGCATTTCCACATAACATCGCTTCTCGATCATTCCAAAGAATACTAAACTTTGGCATATGCGGGCATATGAGTGAACTTGGCATGGCGTAATTGAGTAAGAGAGGCCTTCTCGATGGGTGCAACACCGACAAGTTGGAGTTTTGTGAGCACCGCATTTTCGTAAGCACAAGAGGGTAAAATTCATTACTCGCTCATACAACCGAAGGTATATTAGATTATATGCATGCTGATTTGTGGGGGCCGTCCGTAAACATTCTCTTGGTGGTGCTCGTTATATGCTTACTATTGTTGATGATTACTCCGAAAGGTGTGGCCGATTTTTAAAAATAAATATGATGCATTTGATGCTTTTAAAGATTGGAAGATCATGGTAGAAAGGCAAACCGAAGGAAGGTAAAAGTCCTTCAGATCGACAATGGGATGGAGTTCTGTTCACGTGCTTTTAAGTTTTATTGCGAAGACAAGGTATTGTCAGCACTACACCGCTCCATACACCTCAACAGAACGGTGTAGCCGAGCGGATGAACAGACGATCATCTCTAAAGCTCACGATGCTGTCCAACGGTATGGGCAAACACTTTTGGTCAAGTCGATCTACCGCCGCTATCCGATAAATAGGTCACCTCCGAGCTCTCAACAAGAAGACTCCTTTTGAGGTATGGTCCGCACACCGCCGATTATTCACAGCTTGAGGGTATTTGGTTGCACTTGCATACGCACATGTGGATAATGGAAAACTTGAACCTAGAGCAGCTTATGCGATTTTTTGAATTACGTTCAGGTGTAAAGGGATATAAGTTGTGGAACCTCAAACCAAAAAGATTTTGATAAGTAGAAGTGTTGTTTTCAATGAATCGCTATGTATCATGTGAATCAGTTTACTAATGCCTCGATGAAGGACAACAGAAAGTAAGCGCGCGGTGGAGCACTTGGTGATGAAGATCACGTGATTGATGATGATGATGATGTTGTTGTTGTCCCAAATACATGTGTTCATGATATTGTTTTCTATCGATGATTCACCGTTGTTGGACACTCCTCTCCTCACAGTGACCACCACAACAATCTATTGCGATTGATGTGCCAAGGAGAAACATAGTTCGGCCCCACTCGACCGATCGAAGAGTGTAATTTTGTTGGTCATGCTCTCACAGTGCAGAGGAGATAGAAGGTAATGCGTAACCTTCTACTTTCATCGGGCTATTATTTCTAGTGAACGCGACAAGTGGATGTCCGCCATGCAAGAAGAGATGCAATGCTTGAGAAGAATGGCACTTGGGACATTGTTCGCTTGTTTAAAGAAAAGAAGACCATTCGCTGTAAATGGATCTTCAAAATAAAGGAAGGTGTCACTCCCATCGAACCCAAGAGGTTTAAGGCAAGGTTAGTCGCTAAAGGTTTCAAATGACATCGTGCATTGATTATAATGATGTGTTTTCTCCAGCTTGTAAAGCATAGTTCAATTCGCACATTCTTTAGTATTGTTGCTATGCATGATCTTGAGCTTGAGCAAGCTTAGATGTGAAGATCGCATTTTTTTTTTTGAAAGGCGAAGAGAATTGCTGCAAAATATATTGAAAGGAAAGGAAGGAGGGGGGCCTGTTTTTAAGGAAAAACCTGCCAGAAAAAAACTCTTACAATAAGCCACCATTACGAGATTCCACCTTCTAACGACTAGGACAAATACTCAAATTGGTCTTATAGGTCGATCGTTAGTCTACTAGAAAGGAGGGAAACAAAAAAAGCAAAGAAAACCAATAAACGAGAAACAGCATGTCGAGGAACTACAATCAGAGACCAGATGTTGAAGCAAAACCACGGGCTAGAACCACGCCCTGATCGCCGATGCCACCGCTCGGTGTTCTTTCTACTCCTTGAAAATGCGTTGGTTTCTCTCTAGCCATATATTCCACTGTAGTAGATAAGAAGTCCGCCAATATCTTGTCGATCGTCTTTTTTCAAATTGTGTTCGCAGCTCTTCTCCACCACCGCATAACCGAGCCATCAATACTCGTGTTATGACACCGCCTAAATTCCCCATTGTAATCAAATTGATGCCGACGTGTTCCGTGAAGGGCACTTTTGCAGAGGTGGCATGGTGTTTCGTGCTATGTTGCATAAACTACGTGTTGCACTGCATGGCCACCCCTTTTTTAGCATGTTATCTGCCGTTAAGATTTTGTTATGAAGCAACGTCCATGCAAAAAACCGGCCTTTAGGCTCAGCTTTGGCCTTCCATATCAGGCAAATCTTCATCTTACAGTAAACCGTGAGAAATTGGACCATGTATGCGCTCTTTGTTAAGTATTGACCATCTGGTGTCCAACGCCAAGTTATCTGATCTTCCCTTTCTTCATCCCTATTGATTCGACGTATTGCTTCGTAGAATGCTACGTATTCCTTGATTTCTATTACAGAGTCCGCCGGGGAGCAGAAACGGATACAGTAATTATTCGTCAAGGCCTTTCGGACAGAGCTGTTCTTTCTTTTTGCTCGTTGGAAGAGGTTCGGCGCGATGTGTTTTGGTGCTTGCCCGTCTACCCAGCTTGATCTCCAGAAATCCGCCAGTTTACCGTTCCCAACCGTGACGACCGTTGAGGCATTGAAGAGTGCTACGTCTGTGTTTATCGCATGGAAGTTCAAATCCCGTCCAGGCCCTTTCGCTGTTTTTCCATCTAAACCAGAGCCAACGTAGCCTAAGCGCTCTGGCGAAGCGTTCCAGGTCGTTGATGCCAAGCCCTCCTTTGCTCTTTGGTAGGCAGGTAACCGGCCATTTGATTAAGCAGTACCCCCCACTACAGTTTGATGGTTCCTTTCCTCTCCAGAGAAAACTTCTCCTTAATTTATCAATGCATCGAATTAACCACTTTTGAGCTGGAAAGACCGTCATATGGTATATCGGTTGTGATGTTAGCACTGACTTAACCAGGGTCTCCCTACCCGCCTTGGAGAGAAGTTTACCTTGCCATCCAGGTAGCCGACTACTTATTTTATCGATTAATGGCTGAATTTCAATCTTTCTTAGTTGCCTAATATGAAGAGGAAGCCCAAGGTACTTCCCTGGGAAGGTTGCAAGTTTCCCTGGAAAGACATTCAAAATTTCTTGCAAGAGGTTCTCCTGGCATCTGATAGGATAAATTTCCGTTTTGGAGATGTTGATTTTTAATCCTGAGCACCTTCCAAAAGTATCCAATATTTTGCTAAGTGCTGTCAGCTCTTGAACCTCCGCCCTTAAAAATATCCCAGCATCATCAGCATAAAGTGAACATCACAGATTCGCTTTCGCTGGTAGCACAGGCTTTAGAATACCATGTCTCGCTGCCAACTCGAGCAAATTTTGAAGCGAGTCTATTGCAAGAATGAAAATTAAGGGAGATAAAGGATCCCCTGCCGCACCCCGCGCGCATGTCTTATTGCCTCCGTCGGTTGTCCATTGATCAATATTCGTGAAGATGATGTCCTGAGGATCGCAGATACCCATTCTCGCCATTTTCGACCAAAGCCTAGAGCTTGAAGAACCTCAAGAAGATACTACCAGTTTAGCGAGTCGAAGGCTTTTGAGATGTCTAACTTGATAAATAGAGCCGGGGATCGGTCTGTGTGAAGCTGCCGGATTACTCTTTGGACATACAAAAAGTTGTCATGTATGCATCTCTTCTTTATGAAAGCATTATGAGAAACTGAGACCAATTCTTGTAGCTTGGGCGCAAGCCTGTTAACCATGATTTTGGTGATGATCTTCATGAAGCTATTAATAAGGCTAATTGGTCTGAAACTTTCCAATTTATCTGCGCTCTCTACTTTTGGTAGCAGGATAATATGTGCTTGATTTAATTTGTGCAGTTTGTCGTGACGGAGATTGAAGAAGTCCTTAATCGCTTCCACCAGGTCAGTTTTGATGATGTGAAGGCATGTTTTATAGAAAAGGCCAATATAGCCATCATGGCCTGGTGCTTTTTGTGTCGGTAGTTTCTGTATTGTGTTAGTCACTTCATTTTCAGTGATAAAGCTCTCTAGGTCGCTGAGATCTCTTGCAGTGTAGCCCAAGGAGTCCCAACGGAGTACTTTGTCTCTTTCACCGTGCTCTCCCAAGACCTTTTTGAAATATTCGTAAGCTTCTTTAAGTTTATCCTGTTGCCCATACATAACTCTGCCGTCTCTTTGAAGAACCCGGATCAAGTTTCTTCGTCGTCTTGAGCTGGCCATCAAGTGAAAAAGACGAGTGTTGGAGTCCCCCAGTCTGATTTTTGTCAGTCTTGAATGTTGTCTCGCTCTTGATTTCTGAATCGCTGCAAGGCCGAGCAGTTTGGCTTTGAGGATTTTTCGGAGTTCAAGCTCATTCTGAGATAATGGACGTCGCTCTTGTGAGCATTCTAGAATTGTGAGCGTGACCTATACCAAGGCTGTTTGTAGAGCTATGGTCGCAAAAAATTTTCTCCTCCAGAGCTTTAATGCCTTAGCTGTTCTGTTCATTTTGATGTGTAATCTTAGAAGTGAATCTGATGTATGGATTGGCTGATTCCAGGAATGTGTCACTGTTTCCTGGAAACCTGGCAACGACGTCCAACAAGCTTCGAAGCGAAAGCCCCTGAAGAAATCAAAGTTTGCATCCCCTTGTTAAAGAAGGGGGCAATGGTCTGATGTCATGGTTACCAGCGCGCACAGATCCGCATTCGGGAAGGCCTCATTCCATTCGGTTGTTGCCAGGCATCGGTCAATTCTTGTCATGGTAGGGTTGTCCTGTTCATTTGACCATGTGAAACGGTGCCCTTGAAGGTCGATCTCTAAGAGCTGAAGTCGATTGATACAGCGGTTGAAGCGATGCATCATTCCTCTATTTATCGACCCTCTGTTCTTTTCACTCACTCGTCTGATGAGATTGAAGTCCCCTAATATCAACCAAGCAGGAAGGACTGTTTCGCGAAGAGCTTCTAACTCATTGAGAAAACTTCTCTTCTCCGCGTCCGATTGAGGGCCGTAGACTCCGGTAATGTCCCAGACCGATGCGTCACTTCTAGATGTTAACGTTGCAGTGATCGTATTTGTTGTAGGTCTCGTATTTTAAAGATCATACAGATCGTCCAAGGCCGCGATTAGAATCCCCCCAGAAGTTCCATTAGAAGGGATAAAGGCGGTCTGGGTAGCTAGTCTCGCTCCCAAAGTTTCATTCAGCAAGCGCGCGTTCCAATTGGCTATTTTCGTCTCCTGCAGGCATACAATTGTAGCACCAGTTGATCGGATTAGCTGTTTGGTGCTCTCTCTTTTTGCTGGATTATTTAGGCCCCTAACGTTCCATGAAAGAATTTTACAACTTGTTGGCATTGGAAAGCAGTAACTCCACTTCAAAATTCAACAAACATTTATCACATAGAACATTTGTCATCGTACTGCAGGCTCTTGGCCCCAATCGATTACAGAAAACACCGGAATTTAGTTCCCTGAACCAGGGAATACTGGACCTTCGTCGGCGACTAGTTGAGAAACATGGGATCTTTGTCTTACTATTACAGGGACTAAGCACCATCCGATTACAGTGACTACAGGAACTAAATCCATTGATACAAAGACTACTGGCCCATAATTGAACAGCAGGAAGATCAATAGCATTACAAGGTTTCATTTCTAAACTATTACTGGAACTAATAATAACCTCCTCTGGCACTGCTGGACTGGTAGAAGTTTGCGCCGACTCAATTCGCTGGCTGAGAAGAAAATGCAAACCCCGTCGCAGTGCTACCATTGGACCACCAGGAGTTTGCGCCCACTCAAATGAATACATGAGAAGGAAAATGCGAACTCCACCTCTGGGGAAGCTTCTCGCGCTCAGCCCTTCAGGCTCGATCCCTCTCCTGCCGCCATCTTTCCCTTGCCTGCTTTCTTCTTGCCCTTGTACTTGATCATTCCCTGGTTCACTAGCTCGAGGATCGCCTCCATCTTTTCCTTACTAATTGGCTTATCGAAGTAGCTGGTTAACTGCCCAACAAGATCATTATGTGAGTGGTCAATGTTTGAGTGATTTTGTTGAGCCGGTGGGGAGAGATCTTTGAGTTTTGAAATTAGCAATTCTTGAGCTAGTTGGATTGTTCCTTTATTGACCCCTATCCTTGTTTTGGCTTTCGTTGCAATTCTGGAGCTCCTTCTTGGTGTATAGCCTATAGGCTTTGTGGACAGTTTTGCATCATTGTGGAGTTGCAGGTTGTTGATGCAGGGTGGTGTTTGTATGATAGGCGATTCTGGCTTGTGTGATACTGTCATTAAGAATTCCTCTAGTCCCACCTGGTTGTTTGTTATGTTAAGGTTTGGGAGCTGCAAATCATGATCTATCGGTGCACTAAGGTAACTAGGGTTCTGTGAGGTTTCTGGAGCTATCCTCCCTGGTAGAGCCACCAGTTCAGTTGATGTGGTATCTGTGACTAGGTCTTCTGTTAATGTTGATTGCGGTGCAATATTTTGTGGGGCTCTGGATTCATGCTCATCTATTCGGCTGGAAAGAGGATGCCATTCTGAGCTTGGTATCACCTGGGCGTGTATAGGCTGATCACCAGGCTGTTTGAGTTGCGACTGCTCAGCTGCTAGGGCATCTAGTTGCACATCATTAATAGACTGTGTAGTTTGTGTTTGCTCTGCTGCTATGGCATCTAGTTATTCATCATTAACAGGTGATCTAAATTGCCCCGTGTGAAGAGCTTGCTGCAGAAAACTATTGGGGTCTGATTGCCACTCTAGCAAAGTTACTACTTGGGTTTCATTAGGCACAATATGAGGCTAGATGCATTTTGGTGGCATCGGCGTTATGGTGTGCAGTTGAGTGTTTTGAAGACTGCATTCTTACATGGTGAACTGGAGGAAGAAATTTATATGGACCAGCATGAGGGTTTTATTGCGCCTGGTAAGGAAAACTTGGTTTGTAGATTGAAGAAGTCTCTTTATGGTTTGAAGCAGTCTCCACGACAATGGTATAAAAGATTTGACTCATTTATGCTCTCACATAACTTTAAGAGCTCTAAATTTGATAGTTGTGTTTACTTGAAATTTGTTGATGGGTCACCTATATACTTGCTGTTATATGTTGATGATATGTTAATTGCTGCCAAGAGTAAGAAAGAGATCACTACTTTAAAGGCACAGTTAAGTAGTGAGTTTGAGATGAAGGACCTTGGTGTAGCTAGAAAGATTCTTGGTATGGAAATTATCAGGGATAGAAAGTCTCGTTCATTATTCCTTAGCCAAGAAAGTTACATTGATAAAATCCTTCATCGGTTTAATATGCATGAAGCAAAACCGTAGTACTCCCATTGCTCCTCACTTCAAACTCGCCATCTTCTCAATGTCCCGATTTTGATGAAGAAATTGAGTATATGTCCAGATACCTTATTCTAGTGTCACGGTTCTTTAATGTATGCCATGGTGTGTTCTCGCCTGATTTGTCTCATGCTATGAGTTTGGTCAAGAGATATATGGCTAATCCAGCAAAGAACATTGGAAGGTCTGTTCAATGGATTTTCAGTACATTCGAGGTACTTCCAATGCTTGTTTGAAGTTCGCAAAACGGAGAAGGACTTGTTGGATATGTGGATTCCGATTATGTCGCTGATTTGGACAAAAGAAGGTCACTCACAGTGTTATGTCTTCACTATTGGTGGTTGTGCCGTGAGTTGGAAGGCAATTCTAGAGCAACAGCTTGCTTTGTCCACTACCAAAGCAGAGTATATGGCTATTGCTGAAGCATGCAAGGAGGCTACTTGGTTGAAAGGTTTATATGCTGAGCTTTGTGGAGATACATCTTGCATCAACTTATTTTGTGACAGTCAAAGTGCTATATGCCTTACAAAGGATCAAATGTTTCATGAGAGATCAAAGCACATTGACGTCAGGTATCACTATATTCGTGATGTTATTGCTCAAGGTAACATAAAGGTATGCAAGATTAGTACTCATGATAACCCTGCTGATATGATGACAAAGCCAGTTCCTGTTGCTAAGTTTGAGCTTTGCTCAAACTTAATTGGTATCACTGTTTAGCCCTAGTGGCTGTTTTGGTGTCGGCGTTGTTTTCTTTGCTATCCAGGAAGATGTTTACAACATTCATGCTGCAAGACTGAATTTGTCTCAAGGTGGAGTTTGTTGATTTATGATCCAAATTCAGAAGAAGGCTAACTCGCGCGGAGCGAGCGGAGGCCCGCCGCCAGGACGCCTGGGGTCTGGGAAGGAGCCCTGGTATGGATCGTCCTTAATTCTTGACCTAGGTCACCGCCTATATATATTCATCTTGTAAGCCGTCGCGAGCTCCCTCGGACGATTATGTAAACACTCCCGAAATAGTGAAGTTTTGCCAGCCAGCACCCGTGGTTTTTTACCCTTCTCATTGGAGGGGTTTTTCCACGTTAAATTCTTGTGTCTCGATCTGTTTTTGGTTTTGATCTACTTCGTTTCTTGGTTGCGTGTCGATTTGCTAACAATTGCAGACACCAGTTGCTATCTTTGTTTCTTGTTCTCCTTCCATGTCTCCATCAACTTCATCTGTATTGACATCAACACTGCCGCCCACCGTATGGCTATCTGCGGTGCCATTGCCTGAGGGAAACATGCTTGGTGATACCACATTGTTCCTTTAGCGAGGGACATCCTCATGAGTGCCAAACCAAGACCCTCTATCCCGTACCTGCAATAGTTAGAAGGAATCATTGAGGTGAGCAGAACAAAATTCACCACCTTGAATTATCATATTTATAGAGGATACCAAGGATGGAATAATTGTGTGACAATATACCAGGTCCAAAAGAGTATAATGCAAACAAATTCTAGTTTCCAAAAAGAGAGAGAGAATGGTCAAACTGAAACATTGGTTGCTACTCCGATTGTCCTTGCACAAGATTTCATTTATTGAAAGAGAATTATTCTTCTTAGTAGAAAAAGACATGTACGCTAACCAATAAATATGCATGATTTAGAGACATGTACGCTAACCTTCCAGGTGCTAAGTCCAGGACAACGGACCAATTCAGGTAACTCGTTAGAAACATCAAGAAGCTCAACAGAATCTCCACATTGCCGTAAAATCTATTTAGCTATGAAAATATGGTCAATGTTACCAAAAAACACAGGACAAAAAAAAAAGAACTATACAAAAAACTAGAAAAGCAATATGCTGAAAAATGAGCATGTCTTGTTGCTCAAATCTCAATACACTTCCTCATAATGAGCTTGCCATGCAATGAGTACACTTCAGGATCAATGAAAATACAACAAAAGGAAAAATAAAAGAAGAATCAAATGTTAGTACACTAAATATCAGAAGAGGGGGGGGTACAGTTAAATCAAGCAACAAAAAAATACCTCAGCAACAACAGCTTCGTTTCCAACAGGATTCATTGAACATGTAGAGTAAACCATCCTTCCACCCACTTTAAGCAAAGCAATACCTGCAGAAGCAACAAAAATACATGCCATTACTCTTGAGGTAACAAATCATTAACAGTATAACTAACATATCATTTACTCTTTATAGCTGGAAATCATCAGAGAAGTATCAAATTTAGTGCCAACTTCTATAACACATTGATTACGAAAGAATCCAAACCAGATGCACATACCTTGATATCTGAAATGAATTTATAAGATATTTGTACAAGCTCCTAAGCGGTAAGCTATCTTATTGATCACATGATCAAATACTCAAATTCATGAAACATTTAATGGCATGCCACAGTTACAAGGACCTGATTCATAATCAAACATAGATGACAATAATCAATTGTGCAAGGGGAGGCAACACCACAAAGGTGACTTCACAATGCTTAAATACATTTCAAGAATCAAACTTCTATCATAGTGAACCAACAACTTAACAGTTCAATGAAACACATAATGGTCTAAGTATCTTTTAATCCTTACCACATAAAGCAATTTCCACTTGGAGACGATGAAGTCCATTCCCCATACCAGCATTCCTGAGTAGTCAATTCAGTTGATAAAGAACTAAAAAAACAAAACGGCAGCAACAACGAGGCTAAACGATTCAGTATTTACTACTTTCTCCACATACCAGGAGCCTTACGGACAGTCCCATCACCACTACAAGGCACATCACACAGTACACGATCAAATTCCAACCTCTGCAGTTTGGACTCATCGATACATGTTTCTGAACAAAACTTTGCAATATTACAGCCAGGAAAGTTTTGGGCTTCACGATTTGTAACTATCAGGTTGGCTGTGCACATTCTCTTTGTCTGATGAATTAGAAGATTGCATCTCTGCACATCAACATCGTTAGAAGATCGCATCTCTGCACATCAACATCATTAGCTACCACCTGAGTACAGAGTAAGAAGCGCAAAGAAAACAGACGATATAATCAATGACTTCTTTTCTGAAAATTAATATAAATTATAAATAACTATAGCTGCAACTGTTGTACTCCTTCCGTCCAAGTTTATAAGGTTTATTTTTTTAATAGTCTTGCCCATAAACATAAGGTTTGTATGTAGATTTAATGAAGCCTTTCCTTTTATACCCTATTTATTCTCTCTAACCATATGCATTTATTCATTACCACCCACACAAAGTATACCTCTCATCTTCCAAGACAATCAAGTAGAGGGCATCTAAATCATTTTGTCTCATACCATTCTCAATTTCAACATAACCTTAATCCTTGTGCAAAGTCAAAATACGCCTTATATTTTTGAACAGAGGGAATATGTAATATGTAGTGAAATGCACCATGGCATTTGGAAGTAGTCCGGGCTTTGTTGACTGGTGGATCATCTCAAGTAACTGAAAAGTTTTAGATCCTGGCGCAGCGCACACTGCATAAGATCACAAAATTCATGAGGTTATAGTATTTGAGAAGTCTTCCCTCTCAAAATAAAAACTGAATACTGTAACCAAAAAATACTGGAACAGCCCTTCCTTAAGAGTGAGTTCCACACAGATAAGTTTAAGGCAAAGTCGAAAAGAAAAGGATGGGCTTAAATGAGAAATTCAGCTGCCTTATGAACATAAGGTATGGTACTACAGTTCCAAATGGTGGATGTTCATTCTTTTTCTTTTTTTTTTTTTTTTTGATTTGTTATTGATGCTTATAAAAGATCATGTTTCTAGACTCCTAAACTTTTTTTAGCAACTATTGCACAAGATCATGTTTCGGCTGCAATCTCATAGAGTGGATGTTAACCTGAGACCTTTGTTAGTGGCTTGGGGTTCTAGGTTTTCTTGATTTGTTTTTTTATTTTCTTTTCTTTGCTTTGGCTGGTTCCTCACCAGCTGTGCTTGTGTTCTCTTCTCTCTTTTAATAAAGTTGCCAGTAGTGGCTTCCACTACTGTTTTCTGCTCCAAAAAAAAAAAACTATTGCACAAGATGTTTTATTGGGCATTTAGGCTGGAACCTTAAAAACAGGATTATTGAAGTAGCCAATTGGCAGTTTGAGAAAGAGGAAGCCAGTTACATAAACTGCACAACATGCTAAATGATGGACAAGAAGAACGGATAAACATACTGTCAAGAATATGATGGTCAGGTTGCACATTCAGAAACAAAGGTGGGACCTGCAAAAACAATATATATCATTGAAACAAGAATTGAACCAATATAAGTAAGGCATCATAGATAAACAATATAGCACATCTTCGAAATAAATATAAGGCACCCACCATGCTGACAGCCTCTTGCCTAGTTATATTTCCATCTTCATTCTCTTGCTTCAAGAATTCAAGAAAGCTGCAGTGAAAAAACTAAATGCTGAATTAACAACTATAACTCACTAGAATACTAATATGAGTGCTTCCAATGCTGCAATCATAGCAAATTGCTGAGCATACAGATGGTCTTGGCAATTTCTCAAAACTCTTATAAGAAACTTCAAAAAGAAAATATTAACAGGGAATGTAGTATGAGATATCAAATAAGAAGCCCAAAAGAAGTATTTGAGAAGTTTCAATGAACCGTTGATGGTAAAACAAAGAATTAAAGGCAAATAATTGATTCTTACAGCAGTAAGTTGGAAAACTGATTCCTGAAAAAAATCTCTGAAATGCAGTAAATTAAATTCAACATTTTGGATTTTGTTATGCAGCATTTAAGGGACAATCATGTCCTCAATAAAGCATTCGTTCATCACTTTATGCAAAAGGGAATTGCTAAGTTTAAATAGATTTTTTTGCAACAAACATCAGTTTAACAAGTGCATAAAAACAATCATCCTATACTGCACATTGTTGAAAAGGTTCTTTCAAAATAAACATCATGCAAGATCTGTTTACCTCTCAAGTGCCTGGTTTCTCCTCAGTTGCATTCGTGAAAAGTTCAAATGCCATGCAAGATTGCCAGGGTACCAAAGCAAAGGGCGAATAGCATCTTCTTCATGCTCATCACTAACCTGCCTAGGACAAAAGGATTATAAAATAGAAAATGTCAAAGATATAACTAAAAGTTTATGCATGAATTTTAGAAACAACCTCAGTCTCCAAACAACTTCCTGAAGTCATTTTCTAACTGTAAGCAGATATCTTGAAAAAATTGACAGCTGAAAAGGCAAAAAAAAAACTTTAGCTTGTTAGAATAGAACAATTAAACCCTAATGTAGAATTAAGTTATCTTCAACAATGCCAGACATTAAAAAAAAGGTCTTAGTAAGAAATACCAGGCCATTTTGTACAATTATTTTTTGCTCTAACTATTAGGTCAGTTGTTTATATTCGTGCAAGATACAAAGGTGAAAAATGTACAGAATATAATGTCTGATGAACCATAGCAGTGAACAGCAGGTAAACCAGAATCGCGTTAAGCTATCCTTTGCTAAAAACAAGAAAGCATATAACAACATGCGATTCAAGTCCATAATTTACATCAAACAAAACACGCTCTTTATTAATTTAGAACAGCAATGGCCAGATATGATTACAACCGAATTAATAACACCAATTTAAAGAAAGCATAACTACCTCGCATTAATCCTAAAGGTAGCTGGCAATGGCTTCCGAAGCATACTCATGAAGTCATCCCACTCTTCCTCGGGAACAATTTGTTACTCCTGCAAGGCATACACATGTATAGACATTCAAATTTCAATACGGCTTATCGGAAGCCACATTCACAACTTGTAAGCAATGCTACATCCAGCTTAAAACCAAAGCTATAAACAATCACAACAGAAACAAAGGCAGTGCAAGCCAGCTAGGGTACTATTAGAATAATGTAACTCTGCAGAACAATATTCAGCACCGAAATCGATTAATATAGCTGCAAATTACAAAACAATAGCTTATCAACACATCCCTCACCGCCACTTCAACAAGTTATAACATTCTAAAACGAAATCTACATGAAGGTCGAGCTCATACGATCAAAGCTAGCGCTGTTACTGCCATCAAAATTTAGAACTGCACTAGAGCACGCCAAAAAAATGTAAAAAAAAAAGTGTAAGCTACGCATCGTCTGAACCAAGCGGCTGCACCTTGTAGTAGTCCTCGAAGGCCGGGTTCTCGGTGTCGAACGGCTGCCAGGACGGGTTCCCCTCGCGGCCCTCGCCACCGCCGCCGCCGCCGGCGGGAGGGCGCTGGGGGTTGTGCTTCCAGACGTTATCGCGCCCCGGCTTGAAGTGGCGGCGCTGCGTGCGCCCGCGCTTCCTGCCACCTCCCATATCTCCCTCAAGCGCACGCTCTGCAGCTGCTGTGGCGGCCTCTCTCAGCGGCGTCGCGGAGGAAGGTGGCGGTGGCGCGAGGGAGGTGACGGGTTTTGAACGCCTGCCGCCGACGGTCTGGTTGGGCGGGCCTGTTGCAGATAGGAAACACGCAAAATGAGCAACTTATGGGCTTAAATTTTCACACCAGCGGCTGAGAGGCCTGATTAGGTTCACTTTTCACTTTTCAGTGGATGGCCCCGGACGTGAAACTCAGATAATCATATCATATACAACAAATTTGTCTGATTTTTCTCAATTTTTTCACTCTTAACATAGAACAAAATTGAAAATGAATTTTTGTTATAAAAATGAAATTTAAATTATAATTATAGGTACATAGGTTGGGAAGTACATATAGTATTCATGTTGATTTTGTGCCTAAACGGAAAGCGATTGCACGAGTGTACTAAAAATGAATGATTTTATAAGAGCGCATTCAAACGTGGAGTTTTGCTCTCTTTTTTCCTCTTTTAGAAAATTACCTAACCATTTATTTGCAATTATTCTGAGATATTTGAACATGCTAAGCTATTTTCACGTTTGAACCTGCTATTTTGGTGCGCCCATAGCAATTCGTGCATTGTTACCTTGTTTACGTGCATAATAGGACTATTATGAAAGCAATGGGCTATAATGTTTGAACTCAACTTAAGCGTGTAGGTTGACTGTCGCGCCAGCGGGCTCTACTGCCCGGCATCTCACGAACACTATTCATATCTAGCTTATGGGCAATGTTTTTTACAAATATAATCTGTAACGTATGTTTTTATAAAAATTACTTTCTCCCTCACCACAAAAAATGCTTGTCCCCTGTTGCGCACCGAGAAGTGTAAAAGCCAGCCTGTGGCACAGCAGGGTGAGCGTGGCAATGCGAGTGAGAAGGCAGGCAACGTAGTGAGCAGCGTGAGAGTTTTCGATGTACACTGTACACTGTGTGTTGTACACTATACACTAGCCCCCATACACTGTGCCGCTCTGTCGCATTGGGGTAGCACAGGAGGATACCTTCCGCGCCCCACAAGTATGATAGCGTATCCTTCTGCGCTCACACCTACTGCCATAGAGTCAGGCAAATTCTGCGCTTCCCGAACATGGTAGGGACACTAGCCTCTACCAGGTTACCATACCTTACACGGTAGGGTTGTAAACGAGCCGACCTTGAGCGAGCCTGGCCCTCCAGGTTCGAGCTTAGCAAGGCTCGAACCAAACTTGAGCCGAACCCGAGTTGAGGTTCGAGCCTCAACCCAAAGCTCGAGCTTGCTCTACCAATGTAACATCCCAAAATTTCAAAATAGTAAAATGAAAATTTAGAATTTTAAAATGGAATTGAGTAAACATTTTAACTAAAACCAAGATTTTCATTTTAAATATTATCTTTTTCTTCATTTTCTAGTTTGTCAACCAAAAGAAAAGAACAAGTTGCTACATTAAAACTTTTGGGTCCAAAATAAACAAACTTTGAAAATGAGTTGAGAAAGTAATCTTACTTTGAATTCCCATCCTTTCTAAAACTTTTTCAACCTTAATAATTATTTTCGAATTTGGGTTAAAAAGAAAAATCAATAAATGAAATTAGTAAAAGAGTAAAAGTAAAATGGTAAAAGATAAAAGTAAAAAGCCAGAAAAAAATTAATTCATTAAAAGTCCCCATCACATCTTTTCAGCTGTCCAAAGATTTTAATGAGCTAGGTAAAAAAGTAAATAATAAAGTAACATGTTTCAACTTCAAAACAATGACATGACAACATTCTACAAAAATAATCAAAGATTATCTATGGATGAAAATTTTATCATGTCTTCCTCATAACATACTTAACCCCTGGTGAAAATATCAAAATTAATAATTACTATTATTGCTGTTTAAAATTCAAAAACAGTATCACTTAAATCCAAAATCTGTAATGTCGAATTTTATTAAATAATGGAGTAAAGTTTTGAGCTGAAAATTTTACAGTAGCATTCTTAGCTTAAATTCATTTGAAAAACAATGTTTCAGAAATAATAGACTTTATTTACTCTCAAAGAAAGATCAAAATCGAAACAAGGATTTGGAGCAAATCATCGTCAGAAGAATATTAATAATTTTTCGTAACTCATTTCTACCTCAAAATTTGACCAAGTAATTAAAGTGGCATGTTTTGATTCTTGTTGTGCTTTGGATTTTCTCATAGAGTGATTCCTGAAGTTAGTCTTCTCCTTTGATTTCATGCCTAATGAAAACTTAATTTATCAAATCCAACAACTTAATGAAACTCAAAGAAAACTCAAACAACATGCTATAGCAAATAATTTTGTAAAATACTAGAGACCAAAAGATGAATAAAAATCAATTTTGTAGAATTTTGGCACACCATTTACAGAGCTTAAAAATTCAAAAACAGATTGAAAACCAGTCTAGTTTGAAGAATTACTGTTCTTAAATGACAGTAGATATTGAGATGAAACTAAAGAAAATGGAAAGTAGAACTTCTGGACTACCTAGTCAAAAATTTGTAGAATTTTTCAACCAGGTTTACACCCCTTGCCAAGCCTACCCAACTGATGTGTCAAATCCTTACTTAAATTGTTTCAACTGACAAATACCTGATGCTATTGTACCGATGAAACTTGTAGGTGTGTCACTGGCAGGAGGCCCCACGCACGCCTGGGCCCACTGGCCAGCCCTCCTCCTTCTCTCCTCTCTCTCTCTCTCCCCATCCTCGCCCAAATGCTGCCCCGGCTGTCCTCTTGCGCCACGCGTCAGCAAAGAACCGAGCTCACCACCGTCGCTCGCGGTTGTCGCCTCCGAACCTTACTCCGCTTCCACCGCCCATGTCTTGCTCATTGCCTCGCGTAAAGTCTGCTGAGGCCATAAAGCTCAAGGCCAGCCTCCTCATCCCTTTGCTCGCGGCCGCTGCTCTTTGCCGAGGTACTCATCCGCCAAGCAAAGACCGAAGCAAGCCATCTTCTTCTTCCTAGCGCCAGTGAGCTCATCCATCGATCCCATTTCTTGCACAACTGCTGCTCCATCTTCTGAAGTTGCTTCTTCTCCTTGCCTGCAGCCCAGCCGAAGCAACTCTCTTCCTCCTTGCGCCGGCAAGCCAAGCCTTGTTCAACCGAAGCCCCAGGAGAGCTCATCCCCCTCAATCTTGCGCACAGCCCTGCTCCATCTCCTGAAGTGCTTCCTCACCTTGCATGCAGCCAAGCCGACGCCCAGGAACCTCCCCAGCCGAGCCACACCTCTCCTGCAGCTCCTCTCTTCAAGTCTTGCCGCCTGCTCCAAAGCCAGAGCCAGCGCCATTGTTGGATTCTTGAAGCTCTAGGGTTTGTAGAGGTGAGCCTAAGTAATTAAGCATGAGACTTTGTCACAAGAAACTGCATGGCGTAGTGGTGGTGCACCAGTGTGTGGACTCAACAGGTTTTGAGTTCGAATCCTCACATCTGCACTTCTTTTTTTTTCATTTTCTATTATTTTTGCCTTACGCAATAAAACCTTTATAACTTTTGCTGTGAAACTCCGATTAATGCAAATTCAATTCCAAATCTTGAGTTACTCAGTAAAGATTCAAAATATGCAATAAAAAGTTATATGTTGCTTGCTGCAAAAACCATTAACTAGAGTTTGAATAAGAGACATATTTTAAGTGTTATGAACAAACTATGAAATTCCTAATTCTAAAAATTGTGAAATAAATCTCATATGTTCCTGCAACCTTGAATGTTCCATTTTTCCATAAACATTTAGATTTCAATGTGATTTGAATCAAAAATCAAGTATGGAAAGCCTTTCTTTCATGCAAGAATCAAAGGGTTAAAATATGAATTAAACGAGCTCAAAATTTAGTGAAACCAGTTTAGTTGCACTTTTAGGATTGCAAAGATCAAAAATATATAAAAATATTTAGATTTTACCTTTGTATGCATTAGCTACTTGATAATCGAATATTCAACGCGCGAAACGTTCATTTGGTCGCAACCTTAGCAAACGGACCCTAAACTCGACAAAACCAACTTCTATGACCTTGAAATGATATGCCTTAGCTTGCCATGCAAAAATAACATCAGTTTGATCAACTTTGAGTTAAGCTCATATTAAGCCTAAATCACTATTCATTAGAAAAACACCTTGAACAAATGAAAAACATCACGGAATCAACTTTAAAACACTTTTAGGGATATTCCCTAATAACCCCTGACGAGGGTTGGGTGCTCCTTGACCAGCCGGCACGTGGTCAACGGATCCCCAAAGCTCGGAAGGCCCCGACCACGACCTGGATGCATACTGAGGCGCTTGACCTAGAGCGCTGTGGACCCGAGCTCGACTCCGCTCGACCTCGGGCTCGGGCGGGATCTCGTTCGAAGCCTTGGTCCGCCTGGGGATTTCGGATCTGGCGTTTTGACCGACAAGCTATTAGAGAGCGGGTGGGGATGACTCAGAGGCGCGGCAAGTTCGGGGCATTGTTGCTGAGCCTCAAGGTGCACGGCGGCCCTTCCCAGGATCGTTCGCCGCTAAGTGCAGAGGGAGTATAAAGACCAAGGACGCATGAGCTCCAGGAAGAGGAAGACAACCCAGTACACACAGCAGCTCGAGCTAGAAAGCGCCATTACTACCTTGAGTTGTAAACACCCTCCTGTACACCGATATAATTAGAGTCACTGCCGCAAGGCGACTGGAGTAGAGCTATTACCTTCACAGGGGCTCGAACCAAGATAAACCCTTGTCTCTTGCTCATTGTCGCCTTGTTCAGGCCATCGCCACGCCCGCTTCTTCCTTCGCTCGAGCGTAAACGCATTTCGGGTCCCAGAACACACCGACCCCACCTCACTTCTGCGGTTGGCGATCCCGATCGCCGACACCGGGCGCCACCATGGGCCCGATTGTTTTGCTCTTTCGCAGAACGACACCAAGATCGCAGGAGCATGGCGCCCGCCGTCGATGGATTTTCCTCGCACGACTCCGACCAGTGTCCTCGTTTCACGCCGCCGCCGCTCAAGCAAAGATGTTCGGTGACGGATGGTCAAGGCGCGGGAGATGGGGATGACCGTGATCCACAGACCCCTAAAGACGCCACGGATGGTGCGGTGGCCATCAACCAAGCTTATAACAGCTCTCCGTGGAGGCCCAGAGAAGGCCAAGACGCCCGTCTCGAGCCGCCAGCTCCCCCTACCAGGGGAGCCTCGCGCTTATCGCCGGTCATGACTAACCCCGAGGGTGAGGTCGGAGCTCTTTGCCGAGCCTCGCCGAAGAACTCGATCGGGCTGCTGACCGAGGTCGCACCTCCGCAGCACCAAAGTCAACACTCGGGGACCCGCTCCCAGAGAAGCAATGATAACACATCGCCGTCACCGCACCCAGGAAGCCTCTGGCGGCGAGTTAGCCCGAGCAACGGGCTCGGATGAGGCTTTGACGCAGACGCCGCGGCCCCACGGCATCGCGACCGACTGTGCCAGCCAAGCCACTCCGAAGTCGACCGGCAAGAAGTTGCGGGCCTCCCGACATTCCACCCAGCGACGCAGGTCCAGACCGCTGCGTTACCAACCAGCGATTCCTGCGTTCGCACCATGGTTGATCCCGCCCAGAGGTCGGGCCGCCGCCTGGACCAATTCGGCAGCGGCGAGGATCTTGTCGGCGATGACCACGACCGGGCGCACTGTCCGGCTCACGGCTGATGGCGCTCGGATGGCTCTTCGCAGAGGTGGCGGCCATGATTCAAACCCGCTACCGATCGAACGCTCGACGGACCAAAAACCCGGACGAAGTTCTTGTCCATCTACTCGACCGCTATCCTAGCGGGGACGAGCTCGTGATGGCAAACTACCTTCGACCGCCCCGATCTGGGTCAGCGAGAGACCGGCTTTTAACGTAAGCTTCGGCTCCTTCAGTCGTGGCGCCAAATCAGAACACCCTTCGCCCAACTTCCAAAGTTGTTACTGGCCGCGGGAGAAGGACCTGGATCGTGTCATCCAGGGCAAGAACGAGCCGCTACGCGACTTTGTGCGGCGTTTCATCCGCACGAGGAACCTGATCCCGAGCATTTCTGACGAGGCCGTCATCAAGGCCTTCAAGTTCGGGGTCCGTGATCGACGCCACCAAGGACCCGGAGATCACATCAAGGCTCGGTGTCAATAAGCTTTTTCGTGATGGCGGAGCGATGACGCGGACGACGCCGGCTTGCGAACGCGACTATGACCAAGGTAAGCTTGGTCTAAACCAAACAGAGGCCGGCCCGTCCAACTCCAGGAGCGCCGACCACGGCACCGCCTTCAAGAAGCGGAAACGCGACCGCCAGGGCGCGAGGTCTCACCGCGGTGATCATTTCGGATGGATGGCCGCGAGGTCCTGGAGGTCCGGGTCAAGCTCAGAGGACTCTAAGCCTCGCCAAGGTCGACTCGACCTCACCAGCGAAGAACCAACCCTAGCAGAGGGCTAACGATTCGACCCGGCGGACCGACGGCCTCGTAGGGGGCCGAGGGCGACGGGATACGACGAAGCAAAGTTCCGCTTATTCCATTGTGGCGGCCGCCACGACCGCGGACCGCAGGCATGGCGTATCGTCGGACGCTTATGATGGGCGGGGTGAGATGCCCGTGTTCTCAAAGATGATGACCACCGGACCGGTGAATGCGGTCGAGCACCACGATCTCAACTGAGTTCCAACAAGGCGAAGCCGGATCGATGTCATCTTCGGTGGCTCATCGCCTACTGCATCAGCGCGAGGTCAAGGCCGCCACGACGGACCATCTACCAGTCATCACCGAAGCCCGCCGAGCAGACCCGCAAGTGGGTGGGGCCACCATCACCTTCACTCCAGAGGACGACTCCTGTATGGCCCGAGACTCGAAGACCGCTTGGTCGTGACCTCGACCATCGGCAACACATGCGGTCGGTCGGGCCATGGTCGACGGCGGCAGCTCTCTTAACTTGCTGCAGGCAGGGGCGCTTGATCGGATGCAAATTCCTTGGTCGAAGATCAAGAACGTTGCAATTCCCTTCTTCGGGATCGTGCCCGGGAGCTCGACCATTCCCCTGGGGCAGGTGGTCTTGCCCGTTACCTTCGGCGGCTCGAACAACTTCCGCACCGAGCTGATCACTTTCGAGGTGGTCGAGGGCGATCTCCCGTACAACGCCATCCTCGGGCGACCCGCCTTGGTCAAGTTCATGGCCGCCAACCACTATGGCCACCGGTGCATGAAGCTCCCTGGCCCCAACGGTGTCATCACCGTGCGAGGCGACCTACAGGCGGCACACGGCTGCGAGACCAAGGCTTTGGCTCTCGCTGGCATACTACCCCAACGCGGTCCGGAAGCAACGGAGAAGAATGCTCGCCAGAAGGCGGCGATCCAGCCCAGCGGAGCGACAAAGGCCGTACCGCTCGATGAGAGCGACCCGACCAAGTGCATTCATGTCTCGGCCGGGCTGAGTTCCAAATAGGAACTCGAGCTTGTCACCTTCCTTCGCGCCAACAAGGGTATATTCGCTTGGGAACCCGCGGACATGCCTAGCGTCCCGAGGGAGGTGATCGAGCACAAATTGCAGGTGGGACCCGGCCCCGACACATGCTCGGGCGCGCCGCTTTTCCCGAGAAGGTCGCGGTCATCAAGGAGAACCTCGACAAACTTTTGAAGGCTGGGTTCATCCGGAGATCGATTATTTCGAGTGGTGCCAACCCGGCCATCGCTCGTAAGAAAGGCGAAAGTGGAGAATGTGCGCCGACCATACGGGTTGAACTCGGCTTGCACGGCGACAACTTCGCTCGCCAGATCGACCGATCGTCGACTCCACCGCAAATGCCAGGATGTTGAGCTTTCTGGATGCTTACTCGGGATACCACCAGATCAAGCTGGCGATCGACGACGAGAGCAAAACGGCCTTCATCACGCCATTTGGCACCTATTGCTACACCCACCATGTCATTTGGTTCTGCGCAATGCGGGGCTACTTTTCAGCGTCGATGACCCAGACGCTCGAGCCGCAGATCGGGCGGAACCTCGAGGTCTACGTGGCGATATCATAGTCAAAAGCCTCTCAAGGCTACCACGTCATGACCGAGGAAACCTTCGCCAACCTCGACAGCACAATATCAAACTCAACCCCCGAAGTGCGTGTTCGCGGCGTCCCAGAAGGTCCTCGGCTACATGATCGGGGCTCGGGTTGATCCAAACCCGAGAAGATCGAGGCGATCGAGAAGATGGCGCCCTGACTCGATCAGCAGTGCAAAGCCTCACCGGCCGCATGGCCGCCCTCAGCAGGTTCATTTCGAGGCTTGGCGAGCGTGGGCTCCCATTCTTTCGGACCTTGCGCAAGCACGGGGGCTTTGAGTGGACTCCAGAGGCGCAGCGTCCTTCGACGACCGAAGGTATATCTGCTGCCCCCACTCTCCTTACAACACCGCAACTCCGGGCGAGAAGTTGTCGCTCTACCTATGCCACCACCCATTGCCGCTGCTGTCCCGGTGGCGAACAGGGTCCCAAAGAAGCACCCAATCTATTACGCCGCCGAGGTCTTGCACGGCTCAAGGAGCGCTACCCGCAGTCTGAAAGGCTGTTGTATGCTCTCCTCATGGCTTTGCGGAAGCTTCGACACTATTTTCAGCACACTGGTGGTCGCCCCGAGCAACTTCCCGCCGGGACATCCCGAGAACCCGGAGGGTGGCGGACGAATCGCCAAGTGGGCCATGGAACTGGCGGCGCTCGACATCCAAGTCGTGGGCGCGACGACCATAAAAGTCGCAAGTGCTCGCCCGAGCCGTGGTCGAGCAGACGTCGCAGCCCGCCTCCCGAAGCTTCAAGCCGAGGAGGAGAAGCCCTGATCATGTTCTTCGACGGCTCGAGGTCCTTCAAGCGCCTGGGGGGATCTTATCCTGCTTCGCAAGCAGCGATAGGTTGAGGTACGTAATTCATTTTGGCTTCTCAACGACCAACAATGTGGCGGAGTATGAAGCCCTCCTGGTCGGCTTACGAGCTTGCAAGGCTTTGGGTGCGCCTGGTGGTCGGAAGGGCGATCGCCACTCGTCATCAACCGGGCCTCAACAAGGACTACCAAGTGCTCGGGGACTCGATGGCGGGCACCTGCCGAGGTGCGCAAAATGGAGAAGTAGTTTGTAACTTGGAGATCAAGCACATACCAGAGAGACAACTTCAGCGAGACTTCCTCTCAAGCTCGGCTCCTCGACGACTTAAATCCCACCCGATGTCATCTCGAGACATGGCGGCCCTGGCCGATCTCGACCAAGAGGTTGTGCTAAGCTGTGGTCTGGCGATCCCCCCGGCCGAGGCCATCCACAATTTCCTTGCCCGGTGACATGCCACCCGACCCACCGAGAGGAGTCGGATCAAGCGCCGGCGAGTCTATACACGCCACAAGGGAACACTCTACGCATTTAAATGTCTCCAAGATATCGATGATGCATCTCCACCGGAGGAGGGTAAGTACCTCCTACATGATATTCACTCAGCCTCTGCAGGCGACTCTTCAGACAGACAATGGTGGCAAGGCCTTCCTCATGGGTACTATTGGCCTTCGCTCTTCAGATGCTCGTGATATCGTCCGCACTTGCCGAAAGCATGCCGCCCACGCCTCGAAGTCACATCAGCCCGCCCACGCGCTCCGCACCATTCCGCGCTCGCCCTTCTCGACATGGGGCCGACATCCTCGCCCTTTCCTCAAGCAACCGGAGGAAGAAGTTCTGTTCGCTCGTTTACACCTTCACCAAGTGGATAGAAGCGAACCAGCCTCGACCATAACCGCCGGGCGGCAGATTCGCTTCTTCCGCTTGTTCGTGGTCACCGTGTATGGGGTTCCATGCAAAATTATTATCGATAACGGCACCCGCTTTCAATGGAGTTGTTCTAGGAGTTTTGCGAGGAACTCGCATCAAAATATGCTTCGCTCGTGGCTCACCCCGAGCAACGGAGCAGATGGAACGCGCCAATCCGCAAATTGTCCAGGCCAAGAAACGAGTTGGTGGATGAGCTCGATCGACACGGCAAGGCCTGGGTGGATGAACTTCCCACCGCCCTATGGTCTATTCAGACCACGACAAGCCGAGCCACAGGCCCACACCCTTCCAACTCGTATTGCACCGGCCGCCCCGCCTCCCGAGGTCACGCTGGCTCTGCCAGGTCGACTTGGTCGACTAAGTCGACTTCGAGCATGAACGGTCTCTCGACCTCACCCTCGCAGAAGAAGTAAGATGTCAGGCATCGCCACGATCAACGCACTACCGCAAGCTCTTTGCGAGACATGCTGCCCTATTTCGGCACGACCTAGAAGCTCCTTGTTGGGGACCCTAGCCTCGAGGCGGATTCAGAGCTCGTCCAAAGACTAACAAGTTATCCCCACGGTGGAGGGCCCCTATAGAGTTGTTTCAACAGATCGCACGGGCTTACAAACTAGCGATGCCGATGGCGAGAGCCTCTCTAGCTCATGGAACATAGATCAGCTTCGAAGTTTTATGTGTAACCTCTAAGCCTCACATTTCAATAAAATTTGGTCTTTCATTTTTCCCTTTTATACCTGCTTCCACTTGTGTTGCTGCTTTTCTTTTTCGGTGGCTCTTTCTTTTTTTTTCGAACACGACCTTCGTGCGCAGCGCATTCGCTTCCTAGTCTAAGTGACGCGGTTTTACGCTCACCCCAACCGACGAGCTAAACGTAGTTTAACCTCTTCGCAATCTAGCTCTCCTCTGTGCACGGGTTCGAGCCAAGAACCTTGCCGCTTTGACGGTCGAGCAATGCGCATGGTCGCAAGTGCCGTGCGAGCACAAATCTACTTAACGATGTTCGCCTCGTGTTCTTCTACCTTTGCGAATTGTTCCTCAAACTTTGCGTGTCGTGGCTTTTCGTCCAGATTCACGCTCTTGTGCCCAAGGCACGCGCCTCGACCTCGAGCCCAACGGGCCGGTATACACTATTCACCGGGCAAGACGCACCTAAAGGGCACAGGCACGGCAAACAAGCAAAGCAAAAAAAAGAGGAGAGACTTCAAAGTATCCCCAAACCACGAATTCACAACAGGGACGAGGTTTCTTTGTTCACCAAAAACAAACCATTTCTATTAGTACATTCCTTGCTTTTTAATGTTTCTCTCTGTGTCGGCCATTTCATGCAAGTTTTCCCCGCCGAGCTGGGCCACTTTTGCCCTCAGGGTTGCGATCTCCCCCTGGAGCTGGAGGGCTTGCTGGGAAGTGTCTACGGCTCGACGTCGCTCGTCTTCAAGCTAGGCCAGGGCACTCTTTATTGTCTTCACCGACGCGCCGAGCTTCTCTTCGAGCAGGAACCTTGGTCTCGGCCCGGAGACGACCTTCACAGAGCCTTCTCCAGCCTCGACCTTAGCGCGTTCGACCTCGAGCGCCTTGGTGGCATGGTCGAGCTTCCCCTCAAGCTCGAGGATTTTGGCCTCGAGCTCGGGAGACGCCCTCGTCGTGGAGTGTGCCTGCTCCGCAGCGGTCTTCTCCAAGTCCTTGACCTTGGCCCGGTTTCGCTTGCTGCCTTGTTGATGCGCCAAGTTCCTCCTCGAGCTGGAGTATCTTGGCCTTGAGCTCTGGAGTTGACACCTCCTGAAGCCTTCTCAGAGCTGATCTTGGCCCGCCACTCGAGCGCCTTTGGTGAACGTGCTCGCCCCGCCTCCATGCCTTAAAACCGTGGTCACGCTCAGAGACCTCGCTCGCCTTCGAGCTCGCCGTGGCTATCTCTCGCGCCCTCATCGTCCGGCGCAGATCGCCGAGTTTGGGCCTTCGCCGAGCTCCCCGCCGACTCAATGGTTCGGACGAGCTTGTCGGCCAGCGCTTCCCGCCGCTTACTACGCCGAGGAGACTCTCAAGACGTCTAAGATGCTCAAGGCCTTGTAGCCCTTGAGAGCCATGGTCGGTCACCTTCACGACGGTAAAAGGGTGGCCCAAAATGAGAAGGGACAAGGAGGTCAAGCTACAAGATACGGCGCAAGGGAAAACCTTACTCTCTGGAGGCGCCTCTCCAGCTTTGCGCGTGAACTCCTCACGGCCATCAATGCGATCGCGAGGATCTCCTCCTCCTCGCCGACCGCCATGTCGCGCCGGATCGACTCGCCACCGCCGCACACTTGGGCCGGATTCGAAGTCCTCGCCCGGGCGCTTGTTATCCGCCGCCTCTCCGCTGGTTAAACCCGCCGACAGAGAGGGCATGACGGCAGGTTAGCCCCGACTCCACGATCGGGCCCCGCCGCCCTCGTGCTAAGGGGACAGCAGCCGGATCCGCCGCGGCATTCACGACCACCGTGGTCGGGGATACCACGACCTCAGCACTCAACGCAGCCACGGCCGAGGCTCATGGAGCTTCTACGACCCGCTCATCTCCGGTGACCGCGGGTCGGTCTCAACGCCCGAGCGACCGTGGTCGGGCGGGTTTTGGAGGTCGCTTGCGTGGCTCAAGGCCCCAGTATCCTCCTCGCGTGCTTCAGTGAAGCTCATCGACGCATCTGAGTCGCAAGCCTCGCCCAGAAATAGTCCTCACAGCTGGTTCGCTTTCTTCGGACGAGTCATTGAGCCCTTGGTAGAACTTCACGATCAAGGGCTGGCCCGGCGAGTGCGTGTCCGGCGACGATCGGGCGCTGACCAGCCAAGGCATTCTCTCCTGACTCGGACTCGCTTCGACAAATGCCATCACAAACGGGCAAGTTTCGAGCTCGGTGCTCAAGGTCCGCGATCAAAAGCATACACTGCCGTAAAGATATGAAAGGCGGCGCAGACCTGGATGCCGGGCTTACCGGTCACTCAGCCTCGCCGAGGGTCGCTGGAGGTCTCTGTTGCCCTGACGCTAAGGCAAGGCGCCACAGGTCCTCGCGACCGAGGTCTTGAGTCCGAGCCTCAGATCGCTCGGCCACAAGTGGGGTTCGCTCGAGGCTCTAGGGCGGGGAGTGCTCAAGACTGGCGGGCGGCACTGGGCCGCTGCAGATAAGGGAAAGCTCATCAAACGGCAAGTCACATGAACACAAGCTCGGGGCTCGACTAGTAGGGCTCCTTACTGGCACGATCCCCACTCGACATGGCTTTCTTCGCCCGCTTGGCTTGATCCGTCGGTGGAGGTCGCTTTTCCCTTTTTGCTCCCGCCTCACAAGGCGGAGCATCCTCCCGCCGTGTCCAAGAACTCCCGTGGGCCTATGAGCAAGAAAAGTTAGGAAGGCTCGCCAAGCAAAAGACTCGAGCGCTTGGTCGAGACTTACCTCGCTTTTTTCGACGGAGCACATTCTTCGACGAGGTTGCCGACGACGACTTCGGCGCAAATTTTCCCAAACATCTCGACCATCCCGGCAGAGACCCAGATTCCTTCGGCGCTACAAGGCAAGCGTTGTCAAGAGAAGATCGGAGGGTATACACGAGCTGCACCTTGGGGCAAGAAGACTTACCAGATGTGCCTCGCTGGCCTGATCTGCCGCCTCGATCTCGTGAGAACGGGTGCTCCTCCGCCTAAGAGGGTTCACACGGCCCGCAGAAATCGTTAGCATCGTCAGCCTGCTGAGACTGCAGCATGGCGCAGATATGAATGAGGGCGATGGCCTCCTCGTCGACCTCGAGGTCGCCTGACCTGTGGTATCCTTCTTGGCGGTTGGCGATGGGGTCCTTCAACACCAGCCCTGGTCTCGCCTCTTCAGTAGAACCGGCTGCTCCACGGGCCAAGGAAATCCCGAGGTTGGAACTTGGGGAAGGCCCATTTGAGCTCGACCTGCACCGGAAGTAGAGACATCCGACCACGGGTCCTTCCCCGAGCGGAAGAGACCTAAGCATCGAAGAAGAGCGAGGGGTCGGAGAATCCCTCAGAACCCTCGCATAGATGGGAAAAGATGGTGTGGAGAAGAACGAGTTTGGCACCGATTGATGAGTTCGATGTCACGCCTAAGTTATGCATATACATGATTTCAGGCTACTAAATTTGGATGCGACGCATATGGGCCAACGCTTCAACGATTTACATCGAGAACTTCAAGCAACGTAATGAATTTAAAGGGAGCAATGAATTTCGCTTTGAGCGGAAAAAGCGTTTTGACTTCAGATATCATTTGGGATACAAGATACCCCATGATGAGCCACCAACAGATGTCATGATAATGGATATAATTCAAACGCTGTGGAGTTCTATTGAGTCCTTCACGCATCTCTTTGCCTACAATGGGCACTCTACCGAAAGGAAACAAGTCGAAACTACATCAAGAATCGAAGCACTCGGCGTGAAGCTTGACTCGCTTGAGCTGCGACTCAGAAGACGGCACTGATCGCAGCACTGGGGCTATCTGTGGAGTATATGGAGCCCGGTATTCGCATAATGGGCCAAGCCGACTACATGAAGATGGGTATTGCTCAAAAGGGCCGCCATGCGCAAACAAGGAAACCCCAAGATGGAAACCAACCCGCTTAGGAGGATACAATTGAATCCTAGCCGTATCATGTATAACGGATATGAAAGAGATATAACCTCCACCTCGATCCGAAGTTGGACTTTTGTAACCGCCTCTCGCTATATAAAGGAGGGCGGGGAGGAAAAATTATCGACAACAACATCGCCTATTAGCTAGCCACATATAATTCCAGAGCACGTGACTAGGGTATTATCTCCACCGCGAGAGCCCGAACTCAGATAATTTCCTTCGTGTCTTGTGCTACCATCGAGTTTCCGATCCAGCGCTTAGCCCCTTTTTAATTATTATCGGTAACAAACCTCGGCCATGCCGCGCCAGTAGGGTTGCGTACAAGATCAATCTCGCAAGCTCGATGGCCTCCATCAATGGAATCGCCATCACCTCCGCCTCCCGCCATGCTGCCGAGCCTCGACTTCATCGCCAACAACTTCGACAAGTTTGTTTCTGACTCGGACCAGATCCAATCCGGAGAGACTTCATTGATACTTCATTCGGACTTCCGTTCGGGTTAGGGAGCGCCGCGCCATCTACTCATGAGTAGTAAGTCGAGGTCGACTTCCGATTCGGACACGGGATTTGATCCTAACATCTGATGCAATCGCCATAGCGGCTTTTGAAAGGAGTCACGACGCCAACTTGGTCAAGAAGATATCCCGAGGCCGACTACAGAAAGAAGATATTTGCATTAGCGAACGCCGCGCTTCGAAAGCGCCAATCTGCACGGCTCGAGCCACGCCGCTACTTCAGCGCCAACTTCGCACGTTAAGAGCTAACGCCGCGCCAGCGCCACTCTTCGACGCGCCACGAAGTTAACGCCAGCTCGAAGCGCCACTTTTCGCACGGCCATTTAGTTAACGCCGCGCTGAAGCGCCATTTTCGCACGGCTAAGAGCTAACGCCGCGCTTCGAAGCGCCAATTCGCACGCTAAGAGCTAACGCCGCGCTTCGAAGCGCCAATTCGCACGCCACGAGTTAACGCCGCGCTTCGAAGCGCCAATTCGCACGCTAAAGCTACGCCGCGCTTCGAAGCGCCAATTCGCACGGTTTCGAGCCACGGCCGCGCTTCGAAGCGCCAATTCGCACGGCTAAGAGCTAACGCCGCGCCGAAGCGCCACTTTTCGCACGCCACGAAGTTAACGCCACGCTTCGAAGCGCCACTCTTCACGACGCCACGAGCCAACGCTGCCGCTTCGAGCACTACCGCACGCTTACGAGTTAACGCCGCGCTTCGAAGCGCCACTTCGCACGCGCTAAGAGTTTATGCTCGCGCTTCGAAGCCTCAATTCGACACGCTAAGAGCTAACGCCGCGCTTCGAAGCGCCAACTTCGCACGGCCACGAAGTTAACGCCGCGCTTCGAAGCGCCACTTTCGGCACGCTAAGAGCTTAGGCTCGCGCTTTAGCACCAACCTCGCACGCACTAAGAGCCACGCCGCGCTTCGAAGCGCCAACTTCGCACGACGCAAGAGCTACGCCAGGTTTCGAAGCGCCAATCTTCGCACGCTAAGAGCTAACGCCGCGCTTCGAAAAGCAACTTCGACGGTTAAGAGCTACGCCGCGCTTCGAAGCGCCAATTCGCACGTTTCGAAGCACGCCGCGCTTCGAAGCGCCAACTTCACGGCCAAGAGCTAACGCCGCGCTTCGCCAAGCGCCACCTTTCGCACGCCACGAAGCTAACGCTACGCTTCGAAGCGCCACCTTCGCAGACGGCACACGAGCCAACGCCATACTTCGAAGCGCCACTTTTCGCAGACTTCGCCACGAGCCACGCTGCGCTTCGAAGCGCCACCTTCGGCTCTACCGCAAGCTTTACGCCACGAGCAAAGACGCACGATCGTCACCAACACATGAAGCATAGAGCGCCTAAGTCGCTTTTTTACTCAATTATGTCATTATGAATAAAATTATTGACTTTCTTGATTTGCTACTTAGTTGATCCTCAACTACAAAGAAGTCGGGGCTACATAATAGTAAAGTGATCGCAAGACGCCTATTTTTGAGTTGTATTTTTTCTTTTTCCTAACGATTGCAAATGATTCCGAAAAGGCGATTCCGAGTTAGAAGCTCGACCCCATGAACGGCGTAACTTTAGTCACCCAAAGTGCGTGCTCGGAAAGAGCCATGAGTCGACTCACGCCGGGGCTAGACTAGTTTCGGGCAGAGTGCTTAAACAAAAAGAGTCAAAACCACTTGATGAATTCAAAATCAATAAGGAAAAAGGAGTAAAAACTCTAAAATTATATATAAACCATCGGACATCACATCCGAGTGAGTTGTTTTTACACGGCTTAAGTTATGCATATACATGATTTCGTGGCTACTAAATTTGGATGCGACGCATGTGGGCCAACGCTTCAACGATGACATCAAGAACTTCGCGCGTAATGAATTTAAAGGGAGCAGCACTGAATTTCGCCTTGAGCGGGAAAAGTGTTTTGACTTCTGTATATCGTTTGGGATACAGTATACCCCATGATGAGCCACCAGCTATATGCCGCGACAGTCGGATATAATTCAAATGCGTGGAGTTCTATTGAGTCCTTCACGATCTCTTTGCCTACAATAGGCACTCCGCTGGAAAGGAAAACAAGTCGGGAAACTACATCAAGAACTGGAAGCACTCGGCGTGAAGCTTGACTCAGTTGAGCTGCGACCAGGAAGACGGCAATTCGATCGCAAAGCACTCGGGGGCTACTGTGGAGTATATGGACCCCGGGTATCTGCATGATGGGCCAAGCCGACTACATGAAGATGGGTATTGCTTTCAGAGGCGGCCGCCATGCAAAACAAGGAAACCTCAAGATGGAAACCAACCCTGCTTAAGGAGGATACAATTGTAATCCTAGCCGTTATCATGTATAACGGATAAGGAAAGAGATATAACCTCCACCTCGTATCCGAGTTGGACTCCTTTTTTGTAACCGCCCTCCTCTGCTATATAAAGGGAGGGGCGGGGAGGAAAAATCATCAGACAACAACATCAGCTATTAGCTAGCCACATATAATTCCAGAGCACAGGACTAGGGTATTATCTCCACCGCGAGAGCCCGAACTCAGATAATTTCCGTGTCTTGTGCTACCATCGAAGTTTCGATCCAGCGCTTAGCCCCTTTTAATTATTGTCGGTAACAAACCTCGACAAAACCCTTGTCTCTTGCTCGTTGTCGCCTTGTTCGACCATCGATCACGTCTGCTTCTTCTTCGTTTCGAGCGAACGCAGACTCGGGTCCCGTAACACACCGACCCCCACCTCACTTCTTGCGGTTGGCGATCCCGATCGTCGACAACCCCTAAAAAATAGTTAGATTATCCCTTTTGGTGTAATCGTAACTGAAGAAAGAAAACTGAACCGCAATAGCGCTAAAAATGTGGTCATATAAGCCTTTTCGGCAGTCCGTAAAATATCACACATAAACATAAAGTTATGAGAAAATAGCCTAGAATCATTGTCTGATACATATTCTACTATAATCTGGAAAAATATGTTAATTATAACCTCATTTGCATATTAATCCAATCGCAAGAAAGACCCTAAATAATCACAACTGCATAGAATCGTTATCACTTAAGCCTCTTCGGTGGCTTATAAAATAGCTCATCTAAACACAAAATTTAGGGGAATTGGTCCAAAAACCTACTACAATATATGGACAACCAAATTATGTCAAAATATCTTAATTACAACTTACTTATCCAATAAAATACGTTAACGCAAAAACCCTAAATGATAATATCGTCGGAACCGTATTACGTGAACGGTAAGAGTAGAAGCCTTCGTTCGAAGTTGCCGCAATGCAAGAAATCATCCTATGACTATATAATAATAGCGAATAACTTTAAACTTTAGATCTAACTGGTAGGAATTGCTCCCATGAATGAACACTTAAAGATAAGCACTATTCAAACAAACCTTTAAGTGAATGTTTAACTTTTATCAATCCAAACAATTTTTGCATCTTGAATTCGAAATTGAAAATACCAAAATCCACCATGACATTCTTGGTAAGATTTAATTTGGTAATTTTATCTGATTTCTTTTTGTCCCATTTTTGATTCGATGTTATTTGCTTTTGTCTCGGTTATTACTATTCGACGATAGACGATGATAATTTGATTCGGTTATTAACGCACAAACGACTACGATCCGGATTATATTCCCGATTTAAGAGCAACCAGGCAAGCACCCTCCTTGACCATTTTGATCCCATATTTGCAATGTTATTTTGTTTTATCAAACTATATGAAAGCGTGTATGTTTTAAACTTGTTATATTGTGGGTGATGGTAGCTAAATCCAATTGTATGCATACCCATTACCTTGACATTTGAATTACTGCCATTGTAACCTAATAATGGTGTAGACAATAATTAATGTCACTTGGGTAAAACTTAGTAGATTAGAGGAAGCTCGGTAACAAGCTCGGTCCAGGCTCGAGGAGGCTCGGTAACAAGCTCGATCCAGGCTCGTGAACTATTCGAGCTCGGCGGTAACAAGCTCGATCCAGGCTCGCGAACTATTCGAGCTCGGCTCGGTTAAGCTCGCGAGCTCGAGCTCGAGCTCGAGCTCGAACCGAGCCTCTCGCGAGCCGAGCTCGAGTAGCTCGCAAACCTCGAGCTTTTTTTACAGCCCTATTACACGGTGGAGAAGAGAGCTATTTAAAAAATATAGAGAGAGAGAGAGATTCTAGACTTAGAAAAAAAGACGTACAACGAAGCATATTATTCGCATCTCTCATGTTAGGTAGGGGTGCAATCAGATCGGATAATTTCCAACCGACCGGATAGTTTCGGTTCGGATTCAGATGTTTTTTTTTGGATAATTGTCGGATTCAGATATTTTATTTCAAATTTGAAATATTACTATCCGTCGGATCGGTATATTTCAAGTTTATTTTTGGACTAGTTTGCATATCCGACTCGACGTGAAGTAGAGGGCGGCCTGCCCAATCTGACGCGCGCAGTTGAGGGCTAACGAGCAACCCGGCCAACAATTGGAAGCCCGTGGCTGAGTTTGACAAGCCCACCTAGGTTTGGTTCCTCCGGGGCGGGAGGCCTCGACACCGTCGTCGTCGTCGCCGCCTAGGTGGAGTCCGGCGTGCCAGCGCTCAGCCAATAAGGAGTCCATCGCCGTTATGATCTCCGTATCGTATCCAAACTTTCATAAGTGCGGAGCGTATTCGAGTGGGTTTTCTCATATCGGGAACATGATCGAATCCTTTCCTACATAGAGATATCTCTTCCCGCGTATATCTTATCCTATCGGATTGGGTCCGAGATATCCGGAATTTTCAAATGCTTTTAATGACATATGTAGTGTGATTCTGGAGTTTATGGCGTACGTCCATATCCCATATTTAGATATTCGACAGCCCTAAACACCCTGAGAAACCATCTTTGGAAAATGACTATTGCCAGCTGTAGGATGGTAGTGCTGCACCCCCGATAGTACCTCACCCAAGGACCGGTAGTGCCGCCCTTGACGCTCTAGAGAATCACCTCTCTGTAAAATAGTTACCGCCATTCCACGGCCAGTAGCACTGTAAGGCCAGCACTACTGCCAATCCCAGGCCGGTAATGCCGTCCAACCTGACAACACCTCAAATTACTTTAAATTTAAAATTAGATTTAAACAAAACTCAAACTTGAGCACCACACACTCAAACACAATCAATTACTCATCATAAATATAGATATACCTCTACATGGCCTTTCACATGGCTTTTACAAACATTTTTTATGGATGCTGTCTTTTTGGTTTTGGATTCAATTTGTTCAATAAATTATGACAAGGGTATTAGGGTCTATTAAGGCTTTATTTGACATGTATATTCTCAATCAGTATCTATGTGGGAACAGAGAATTTGAACTAGAATCCTTGACTCATCTACGTAAAAGCCAACCAGAAAATAAAGCCTTAATAAGACAGGAAACTTCAATCCCTTTCCAAAACCCAGAAAATCCAAACTCGGCACACCTGTCGGGTTCTCAGACGCGGACGACGAGTTCTTCGTCATCGGGTCAGTAGGAAGATTCACCGAGTCCAAGTCTTCCGGTCTTGCTGGCAGTTGACGGTTCATAGGCGATAGCTACTGCGGGCCGATGACTTATCAATGATCACCGAGTCCAAGTCTTCTCTTATCGGGGCGTGTCGATCTCATATGATGTCGCTAGCATTACTGGGAAATTTACCGCGAAGAAGTTCCGAGTACCATCGCTCCAACACCGAGTGCTAATTTCTTTCTCACAGAACTTCTCTAAATCATGGTTAATTTTTCTCTTATCAACCTCCTACACATTTGACCATGGGTCGATGTTTTAGAGAGACACAGAGATTTAGCTACGTTCTTTTTTTTCTGCGTATCATTAGTTCCTGCAGCCCTATTAGATAGTTCGAAAGAAAATGAAGAATGCCAGCTCTGGTTTCGGCCCAAGAAATGAATAGAGGTTATCTTTTATAAGAGGTGTTTTCATGCTTTTTTTTTAGAGGGAATAGAAGATAGCTTGACCAATAACAACCTGCGAAAACAACCCCACAAAACAAATTAGCCCCTTGGTACATTGGACCTTATCAAATTTTAGAAAAGAAAGGAGAAATGGCGTACAAATTAGAACTACCGCCATAGCTATCAAATGTTCATAATGTCTTCCATGTATCTTAACTCAAAAGGTGCCTTTGTGTCCCAACTGATTTCACTCATCTGGAAGATATTGATCTGCAACCCGATCTATCTTATCGTGAGCATCCAATCCAAATTTTAGAGGAGGCAGAACGTCACACAAGGAATTAGTCTCACAAAATGTTAAAAGTCTAATGGAGCAATCATACTGAAGAGGAAGCCACATAGGAACGTGAAGATCATCTCAGAAAGAAATTTCCAGATTTCTTCTAAACCTCACAAAATCTTGAGGACGAGATTTTCGTAAAAGGGGTAGATTTGTCACATCCCGAAAATATAATGAAGTTAGATATCTAACTCAAAAGATTTTATTTTATTATTTTGTGATTTTCTTGGATGGTTTCTTGATTTCTTGGCTTTTCTTAATTGTGTTTAAAAGGAGAAATCCATATTAATGATTTTCTCTAAAGGTTGGGAGACTATCACTTTCAGAAAGACTCTCTGGAATAATATTTTAGCCATATGGAAAAAAAATTAAAGGCAGAATGTCAAGAGGTGACTCTAAGTGAGGAAGACGATGAGATTGCTTTGAATGAGTTCTAATAGTTTGTTTTCTGTGAAATCTTATTACATATTTATGAAAACCTATAATGTAAATTTTCCTCATAAATTCCTTTAGAAGATTAAGATTCCTTTCAAAGTTAGAGTTTTCATTTAGTTAATACCGAGGAAAAGCATTTTAACTAAAGATAGACTCTTACAAAAGGGTTGAAAAAGGGATAAGAAATGCCAGTTTTGTGGTGCTAATGAGACAATTGACTATTTGTTTATCTCATATCCATTGGCAAGATTCATTAATTTGGAATGTGGTGAGGTGTGCTTTTGGCTTGAGATGTTCACCTACTAATGTTGAACACATATTTGGTAATTGGTTGATTCAATTTAGGTATGAATCTAAGAAGTTATTATTGGTGGGAATTTCATCATTGTTGTGGACTATTTAGAAAGCGCCTATTATAGCGTGCATTGGGGGCAGGGCAAATTGTTGGAATAAGTGGTTACTGAGGTGCTCAAGGCGCATAGGGGGATGGAGACCAACGATTGCTAAGATTGCTATCTGAAATAGAAAAAGATGGAGAGAAAAAGAATGAGTTTTTGTGTTGATCTAGAAGTACTTAGATAAAGCGATCCCTATTTAGTGTTTATAAATGAAATTGTAATGTGTTTAGTCCATTTACTTTCTGCTTTTAGACCGTGCATATGTTTTGGACATAAACTTTGCTTTAGCTGATTGATTTTACAAGATAAGATGCAATAGAGAGCTATGTTTCTGTTTTATTTTTCGCTTTTGTTTTCTTATAGTGAACTTCTGTGATTTTTGATAATAGAAATCAGAGAATTTGTTGCTCTTCTATTATTTTAAAAAAACTCATGAAACCATCCTATAATCCCATTCTTCCTAACGAACAATTCACTGCTCCTTCTGTAAGAGATACGCATCCAACCAATGCTGGATACCTCAAAAGGCCAAGCTATAGACAGAAGAAGCCAAGGCGGACCCACAGCTGGGCAAGCTTAAGCTCTGCCTGCCTCTCGCCAAGAAAAGATGAGTGATGATATATGCTCGGCGACACAACAAATTGGAGATAGACTTTTGATGAAAAATTGTTAAAGACAATTAATTTTAGTGTATTAATAATAAGTCTGCCCAGGCTCTTAAAAAATCCTGGGTCCGTCACTGGAAGAAGCTACGGCAGAACAACCCTGCTATGTATTAGCACGAGCCAATTGTGCTGATCGATACTGCAACCAGTTCATGGAGTTGCGACTTACAAATCATTATTGGCTTAAGTCGGCGGCGTGACTATAGGGGGTTGTGCTCCCGTACGTTCTTGCGAGAGTGCAACTAAATAAAATTCAGAGAAATTCAGTTTTCATTTTTCGAGGGAAAAGATAGGCTATCGATTCGTGCTACAGTCCGTTTCCCTGTATGCGAGTGCTTCGACTTCCTCTGGTTTTCAGCAATGAAACAGGGCCCTCCACGCCGTGTAAATTGCTGTTAAGACATTTTCGCATCATACGTCCGTATCCAGGCAGAATTGCGATAATTCAAACATGCTTCTACATCACAACTAGCACAACATTGCTATGACTAATTCTCCAGACGTACTAGTACCTGTCTGTGTTTAAATGTCTTCTAGCAGCATGATGCCCTCACTGTTCACACACGGTGTGTGTTCATAGCGATACGATTGAGACTGCGAGTGCACGCGAGACCGCAGGTTACCTCCGTGACGGGATTTGGTCTTGGCATCTCGCAAAGCTAAGAGTCCGTGTTCAAAAGAAAAGGCTAGATGGAGTGGCTCTATCTCCTTTTTCATCCATTTCGCTATTTGATTGGATGGATGGTGAATGAGTGCAGTCAACTCTTATGTGTCTAACTGTCACATCTGAAAATATAATGAAGTAAGAAATCTAACTCAAAGATTTTATTTTATTATTTTGTGATTTTCTGGATTTTCTTGGATGGTTTCTTGTTCTCTCGGGTTTTCTTGATTGTGCTTAAAAGGAGAAATCCATATTAATGATAATTGAAGGAGGAGATAATGAGCAAGAATAAAACCTTATATCAACAAAATAAGTAGAAATTTCTGAAAAATCTGGGTAATTGACCAGGACTTTGTATATAAAATTAAAATGTCATATGACATGATAAATGGTGAAGTGAAAGGCAATTAAATGGGATTTGATAGTGAACAGTGACCCATTTCAGAATTTAATAAAAATAATTCAAAACTATCTTGCCTGAAAATTTTATATAATTTTCTGATATGTCATATATATGCACATTAAAAATATTAGGAAATAATAAACTATTTTAAAGTATTTGAAAATTGAAAATAGAAAGATTGAAAATCTAGAAATGACAATGTCAGAATTTTTATAAATTAAATAAAGAATATATGAAGCTAAAATTTTTGCTAGAGATCATTATAGCCATGATAAATATGTATAAAAAGTTTTAAAAAACTTTGATAATTTATAGATCTCCAGAAAAATGGAAAACCGAGAACACAAAAATTGGCCACCGCACATTGTCAGATTTTTTACAAATTCTAGGTGTCTCATCTCGATCTGAAACTTTAGCAATAAGACCAGCCTTGTCAAAACGTCTCACATGAAAATTTTCAGAAATTTTGACATAATAATTGCGGTCCAATTAATGACCTTACCTTGATGTCGAACGCATGAGGGTGAATTTCCTTCCTTCACCGACGAGTGGGCCCCTTTCCTGAAACGATCCAACAGAGCTTGCCAGCCTTCAGTCCCTGGCCGGTGGTCCCGAACCCATGCGTCACCGCTCTCCTTCATCTCTCGACGCTACCGAAGTCCTGCTCGCTGACTGCCAAGATGCCTCAGCCATTCGCGCCTTTAACTCCGTCAAGACCGTCTCCTCACGGCCGAGCTATGCTCCGGTCTCTCCAGATGCTTTTTCGTCACCGTAAGGGACGCTGGGCACTCGCCTTACCTCTCCGTATAAGCAGCAGATCAAGCGCCATCCTCTTCAATGGCGCCATATAGCCACCCTTGGCTCCATGAGGATTCGCCTTTGTCTTCCTCTCCTTCCGGCTATATAAACCTCCAAATGCTTCCTAACTTCTCGCCGACCCCATTCTCCCCTTTCCGGTCACGCATGGCGAAACCTTCATCCTCCTCGTGAACTGCCATTTCAAGTGAACCTTGAGCTCGGGTCAAGATCAATTCAACCTTTATGGTTTGCCATTGTCAAATTCAAGTGGACACTAGTTATCTGAGTATCTAACAATCATTTCGCCTCTTTTAAAACCGGTTTGCCCATCGAACACCTCCCCATCACCACCCATCTTCCTCGTGGACGGCTGTGGCAAGGCAACCGGGTCTTCCAACCCCGATTTCGTAAAATTGGTTGTGTTCACCTTGCTGATGCTTTGAGCCTTCAAATTCTCGAACGTTTTCTCTGGTGAGCTTGGCCACCATCCGGCCATGGCGCCGCCTTGCGACCACGGTGGCAGGGCGATCGTCCCTCGCGGCGGTGAACCGACCCACCGGTGGGTGCGCAAGCTTATACTGTGCTTGCCAGAGCCCGATCGGCCAGCTCTCACCGCCTCCTCCTCGGCGTTGAGCCCTAGCCGATGCCCTGTTTTCCTTCTCTGACGCCTGAGCCCCATTGTCAACCACCAAATAGCTACCCGACTCATTGTCAAATGGGGGCCCAATGTCAGCCAAAGTGGCCAGATCCAAAGCAATACATGTAAAGCTGGAATAGTTTTGATTAAGCAAAAACGTATTTCACTTTTTGTCGGCGATTCGGGAGCCGGTCCCCCGCCGAGCTTACTTGTTGAATGAGGGATCAACCCAAGGCCCCTTTTCCGCGAGGGGTATAGCGTCCGAGGCCCTACCGAGCTACGGGATGAGGTGGCCAAGACAATCACAGAGCACAAGAGATCATTTTTTACCTGGTTCGGGCCTCTCACAGGGTAGAATAATGCCCCACGCCCAAAGGATTGCACTGATGCTCGAAAGTGGTTACAGATGCTGTATACAAGTAAGAACGTAAGCTTAGTGGAGAGAGTCTAATGAAAAGTGACCGAAAAAAGAAGAACCCCTAGCCCTTCGCGTGAGAGGGTATTTATAGGGGGTTACAGGCGACAAAGCATTTATTACAGGGGGCGATCTACTGTTTCCGGACGTGCGTAGAGCTGTTACCACGCCACCCGCCGGGCACCACGCGACGTGGGTACAGCGGGCGTAGATTGCGGGCGCGCAGACCACGGGGCCTTCATGGCGACCCCTCCGGGCATGGCGATCGTGGTGGCCGGGGCCCAGGCGGTCCTTCGTGCACAAGGTGAGGCGAGAGAACACACCATCACGCCGGCGCGACGATGGCGGGTTCGAGGTGGAGCACACGGAGCGCTCGTGGGCGGACGAGGCATGCCCGCGAGCCCGTGAGGCTGTCCGGGAAATGCTCCGAACGTCCTCGCGGTGCCGGTGCTGCTTCCCTCGGTCCTCCCGAGCAGGACTTCGGGAGGCACTGGCCGGGGAGTGGCGCTTATGGTCCCGGGAAACACTCCGGGGCCCCTGAGCGCCAGACGGTCCTGGGAGCCCGATGTCAGTGGCGAGCTTTTCTAGGTTTTCAGCCACGAGTGCCCCCATGGCCGCCAAGTCTGCTTGGTTGGAGAAGTTCGAGGTCGCGACGCACCGCCGCCATGTGCGCGGCGCTCGCGCCCGAGGAGCGACGGGGGGCGACCTCGGAGGGCGGTTGTGCACGTACTCCGGGGAGTGGTATTCACTGGGGTCCTCGCGGGCCTAGCCCCCGGTTCCAGCGCCTGCCCCCCCGCTAGATTGGCGGTGGACGATCACCGGGTTCCTCCCCGGGGACGGCTCCGAGTGATCCCCGCCAACATTGCACTGGCGACGGGGAGAATCTGCTGGAGACTGATGCTCTTCTTAGTCGTCTTCCCTTCCCGCCATGCAGACGCTGCGGGAGCACCAGGACTGCGCAGGCGATGCCGAAGTGGTGTCGTATGACGCGGTCTCCAGGCTAAACTCGAGACGGTCGGGAGCGTCTCGGTCGTTATGGACGTCGCCGGGCTCTTCCTCGCGAGCGAGGGTATTCGGCCGCGAGCGGAGGAAACGCTCTCGCGCCGCAGCCACCGGGGAAAGACTCCCGGTCTCGGTGTGACCTTTGGGATCGGCCGCACCACCCACGCCATCGCTGACGTAGTATTCGTCGCCGTCCTCCACGTCGTCGAAGACGCAGAGGTCTTGATTGTCTTGGGAGTTTGGCATCCTCAGGGATTCCTCGTGAAATGACTTCAGTCGATCCCCACGGACGGCGCCAGCTGTCGGCGATTCGGGAGCCGGTCCCCCACTGAGCTTACTTGTTGAATGAGGGATCAACCCAAGGCCCCTTTCCGCGAGGGGTATAGCGTCCGAGGCCCTATCGAGCTACGGGATGAGGTGGCCAAGACAATCACAGAGCACAAGAGGTCGTTTTTTACCTGGTTCGGGCCTCTCACAGGGGAGATAACAGCCCTACGTCCAGTGATTGCACTGATGCTCAAAAGTGGTTACAGATGCTGTATACAAGTAAGAACGTGAGCTAAGTGGAGAGAGTCTAATGAAAAGTGACCGAAAAAAGAAGAACCCCTAGCCCTTCGCGTGAGAGGGTATTTATAGGGGGTTACAGGCGACAAAGCATTTATTATAGGGGGCGATCTACTGTTTCCGGACATGCATAGAGTCAGCACGCCACTCCACGGCACCACGCGACGGGTACAATGCGTGATTGGCGGCGCGCCAGAGACACGGGCGGTGCAAGAAGAATGCCACGTCTTCTTCGTAGACCGTGCCCGACTTTTGGGTGATCTTCGAGGCATCTTCGCCGGACCGGGTCACCAGGTCATGGACCACCGAGCAAGCATGCTCGGAAAAGGGGCACCTGACGAAGGTCGGAACGCCCGGGGACCGTACGCAGGGACGACGCCCGAGCATGGGCATGGTCGGCGCAGGCCGGGCTTCGATGGTCGTTTAAGGGCGGTAACCAATCACCAACACTTTTTCTCTAAACCAAGCCAAAATAAATAGCCATAACTTTTGCATTTTTAATCCAAATGAGTTTAAACAAAATTCTAAATTCGTCTAAAATCAAGGGCTATCAGAATATTTTAAAACATTTTGAAAGTAGGCTCTGTAGAATCTTGGAGTTTGAATTTAAAAAGAATGGTATAAATAATGTTCAATATGAAATTTCTATAAATATACTTAGAATTAAATGGAACCAATTTTGATGGAATCTATATACTTCCAGGAACCCAAACATGCATAATATTTGAATTTCAATATGTTCTGAATCATTTTCCAATGAAGATCAGTTTTATTGTGCTAGGTAATATAAAATGCATGCTCTTCGCAAATAGACTCTAAATTGAATAGAATTAATTTCTTAATGCTAGAATGGCAGAAAGGTAGCTGAATGCAAAAATATTTGAATTTCAATATGTTCTGAATGAAGAATTAATTTCTTAACGCTACATTTGGCCATGGGTCGGTATGTTTGAGAGAGAGAGAGAGAGAGAGAGAGAGAGAGAGAGAGAGATTTAGCTACATTCTTTTTTTTTTCTGCGTATCATTAGTTCCTGCAGCCCTATTAGATAGTTCGAAAGAAAATGAAGAATGCCAGCTCTGGTTTCGGCCCAAGAAATGAATAGAGGTTATCTTTTATAAGAGGTGCTTTTATGCTTTTTTTTAGAGGGAATAGAAGACCGATAACAAATTAACAACCCACTAAAACAACCCCACAAAACAATTACTTCCTTCATCCATTTTTAGGTGACATTTTTACTTCTCACCGTCTCCATATATGACTTTAATTGTTACCTTTTGCAATTTTATCTTATTACATAATAATAAAATTATAATTATTATAAAATATTTTTATGGATAAATTTAATTATATAGTTTTTAAGTCGTCAATTTCTACTATATAAAGTGAGAGTTTCTTCTCGCGTCATTTCATCAAAATTACTCACCTTTGCCACTGCTCTTTAATTACCCATCTTTACCCGCGTCACTTCATCAAAATTACCCACCTTTGCCACTGCTCTTTAATTACCCACCTTTATCCGCGCCACTTCATCAAAATTACCCATATTTGCCATTGCTCTTTAATTACCCACCTTTGTCCGCGCCACTTCATCAAAATTACCTATATTTGCCACTGCTATTTAATTACCCACCTTTGTCACTATTAGTGCTCTTTGCAAATAAACTTTTTATCGCAAATTGAGTTTCCGTTGCAACGCACGGGCACATAGCTAGTATAGATAGTTTTAAACATATAACTACATCAAATTTTAAAAAGTTTGAATGTACGAATTCTAAGATGTCCATAAAGAACAGAGGGAGTAGTACCATTTTAAGCATTTTTTATGTTAAAAACAGAATTTATTTTTTTAAAGATTACGAGGCAGAGACACGCAGATTGGACGTCTCTCGAATTAGCCATTCCGATGATATATATTACCACGCAGATTCATGTTTACTTGCACATGCGTGTATCAATGGACTTACGGACGTTCTTCTAAAACATAGACTTTTTAATAGCGCTACGCTTTGGCTTCATCACATAAGGTAACCACTACTGTTCGTTCACGTCTTTTTCCATTCCATCCAACTAGTAGTTGGTTGTCATATAATCTACGGGGGCACAAGCACAACCGCCCAGACACCGGATCGAGTGACCGGGCTTTCAGTTCAGGTCGTAATGGCGAACCGCACGCAACTGCTGCTTCGGCTGCGGTCGTCTCTGCTGCTTCTGCTCTGGCTTGCCCTCTCGACGCCGGCCACGGCAGATGGACCAGAACCGACGACGGCCGCGAGGCCAGGCTGCCCAACGAGGTGCGGAGCCGTGGACATCCCGTACCCGTTCGGCATCGGGGAGGGGTGCGCGATCCACTCGGGCTTTCAGCTCCATTGCAACACCACGGACGGTGATGGCGCCCAAAGGCCCTTCCACGGGAATGTCGAGGTGGCGAAAATTTCCGTGCTGCACAGCAAAGCCTGGCTGAAGACGCGGATCTCTTGGAGGTGCTACGACCCGGCCGACCGCGCGCAGCGGTACTTCAATCAGTGGGTGAATTCCACCAACACGCCATTCTGGTTCTCGGACGTGGACAACAAGATCTTCGTCATCGGGTGCAACACGCTCGCCTATATGCTGGGTGTCTCCGTAAGTACAACGTACTCACGTCCACTTTCATTTTGAACTAGCAGATTTACCCATACAATTGCACGAAGACATACTATGATACAACCATCTTTGATATGCAACTCTACTTTAGATAATTCAAATATAATTATATTTGTTATATAACTCTAATATCTATATATATAAATACAATTAATCTGCACCGTTATGATCTAGCCAATTCTTCTCTTTTTCTTTCGATTAATGTAAATTACTGTAGAATTTGTTTACCTTTAAAACAAAAGAGATGTCTTTAATATCACCAGGTGTTTTGTTTATATAAATATTATACTTTGTTTCAGACTTATAGCAGTACTTTGATGCTCTACAAATAAAAGTGAAAAGCATGAATTGTAAAGGCAATTGAAGGCCTATTTTTGCAACCAACCACTGTTCCACTATTGACAGTACATATTTTTAGATTTTTCGTACAGTAATGAAGCACTACATGTTAAAAGTGTGAATAACCACCCTTTTATAAGATTTTAGATGAACTAGTTGATAGATGAAACTCCGTAAGTACTTCCGTAAGTTTTGCCTGCGTTGATCTGTCCCACTTATTTGCAAAAACTTTTACTGCAAAGTATATTTTTGAACATTTTAAAGAGAGAAACTAAACGCTGATCCAGCTAACGACACGATCCCATATGACAACTCATGCAGTACGTAATAGGCTGCCACTCAACATGCAACAATAATAATAATGTGACCCTCATAAACGGCACATGCGCCGGCGCCGGCACTGGCTGCTGCCAGGCGGACGTCCCCAAAGATATAACGTACTACAAAGCATATTTCAATGAGGAGTACAACACGACCGACAGAGACCGGCCCTGCAGCTACATGGTACTGATGGAAAACAAGGCCTTCAAATTTAGCACCACTTATCTCGCATCGACGGTGTTCAACGACACGTACAAGGGGAAAGTCCCAGTCGTGATGGACTGGCACATAAGAGGGTGGTCGTGTCAGAAAGCTAGAGAAGACACGATCCATCCCTACGCATGTGTTAGCAGCAATAGTGAATGTGTCAATACCACGAATCCGTTCGGTTACCGCTGCAAGTGCTCCGATGGGTACGAGGGCAATCCGTACATCGAGGGTGGATGCACAGGTCCAGCTCTACGCCTGCTTATTCTTTTCCGGCCTGTTCTTCATGTATAAGAGTATGTTACAGATTTAACAAAGTTTAGCTGTTTGATGGCAGATATCGATGAGTGTCTTGACAGTGCTACTTATCCTTGTCCGGGGATATGCAAGAACACGTTGGGAAATTACACCTGTTCATGCCCACGAGGAAAACAGATGGTGCATGGTGCTTGCGTGCCGGATCGGAAGTCCATTTGGGTTATGCCTGTCGTTGGTATGTTAATTTCTCTCTTCAGTAACGACTAAGAACACTGAGAATGAAGACTTGGTAGAACGATATAACTCTGACATGTCGATCTTGTTTGGCTAAGTTCCAACTTGGCCAACATCAAACTTGAACTTAATTTTCCGCGCAATTACACACTTTTTACCTGAGAGAGAACTGGCCGCTTAGTTACAATAAATTTATACTTGATTAGGGTAAAATCATTGATCAGTTTGGGTAACATGTAGGTGCAAGCGTTGGAATCGTCGTTCTTGTGGTTGTTGTCGCTTCTGCATACCTAATCCAAGAAAGACGAAAGCTACAACGCATCAAAAAGAAGTATTTTCAACAGCATGGTGGTCTAATGCTATTCGAGGAGATGAAGTCACAACAAGGTGCTGCGTTCAAAATCTTCTCAGAAGAAGAATTGCAGCAAGCCACAAATAGGTTCGATGATCAACAAGTCCTTGGTCATGGAGGTCATGGAACTGTCTACAAGGGACATCTCAAGGGCAACGTGGAAGTAGCCGTTAAACGATGCATGACAATCGATGAGCAACACAAGAAAGAATTCGGTAAAGAAATGCTAATCCTTTCCCAGATAAACCACAGAAACATAGTTAAACTACTAGGTTGTTGCCTCGAAGTGCAAGTCCCTATGCTGGTGTACGAGTTCATCCCCAACGGCACGTTGTTCCAGCTCATCCACCGCAACCACGGTCGGCATATCTCCTTGGCCACTCGCTTACGAATCGCCCACGAGTCGGCTGAAGCTTTGGCATACCTTCATTCATGGGCATCTCCACCGATCATCCATGGTGACGTCAAGTCATCCAACATCCTCCTCAACGGAGACTACACGGCGAAAGTCTCTGACTTCGGTGCCTCTATCCTAGCACCAACCGATGAGTCACAGTTCGTCACGGTCGTCCAAGGAACTTGCGGGTACCTCGACCCAGAGTACATGCAGACAAGCCAATTGACAGATAGGAGTGATGTGTATAGCTTTGGAGTTGTTCTACTAGAGCTGCTCACGCGCGAGAAGGCTTTCAACTTCCAAGCGCCTGAACATGAGAAGAGCCTATCGATGAGGTTTTTGTTCGCGATAAAGGAAAACAAGCTTGAGGAGGTCTGGATGATCGGATCAAGAACACGAGAACATGGGGTTTCTAGAGGAGATTGCGAGTTAGCAAAGCGGTGCTTGGATATGTGTGGTGAGAATAGGCCATCCATGAAGGAAGTTGCAGATAAGCTTGATAGGCTGAGGAAGGTGATGATGCAGCATCCCTGGGCGCAGCAAAATCCTGAAGAGATGGAGAGCTTGCTTGGGGAGTCGTCCATGGTCAGTTCTAGAGTTGTCACTACACGAAATTTCAGCATTGAAAAGGAAGCTGTTATGGAGCTAGAATCAGGGCGATAATCACTAAATTGTACATCGTATCTTATTAGATCATACTGTATCATTGATATATTCTTAGCAGAGGTATTCCTCAAACTATGCAATGATTTGTGTAGAGACTTATGTCTCCATATAGTTACATTTTTCCCAAAAGATGGAAAGGTACTGGTTTTCATAGCTCTTGTACTTTGGCCTTCATCCACGACAATTATATTTGATACTTGATATGCTTTTTTATCGAATCATAATTGCAAACAGGCAAATCAACGCACTTGTCAAGATTTTTTTTTGATGAAGGAAGAATTTATTAATTTCAAGAGTCTTACATCGAAGTGATACAATTCCTTGAAACTTCTCGACCCGCTAAACAAGACACTGACCAATAAAAAGAAAAAGCATAAAAGAGATGGACAAACAGAACCACACACACACTAATGACTATCAATCCGAAGACTAGACCGCCATCCATGCGCTCGAAAAGAAATCCTTGGCTACTGCACCAACCGATGCATAGCCTCCACCATAATAAAGGCGCAAATCAGTGTTCTGCAGACCTGACCCATGTCTGTGACCAATGGGAAGTAGCATAAATAACCTGCAACGGATAAGAATTTGATTTCCTTTCAAAAATTATAGCATTCCTTCTTAACCAAAGAGACCAGCAGATAGCTGCGGCTCCTAGTAAGGCGACATTCTTAAGACCCTTCTCAAAATGAAGAAGCCAATTTCCAAACATGTGAGAGACACAAACCGGTCTATCAATGCCAAAAGCTAGATACCAAAAACCCCAAACCATACAAGCAAAACGACAGTTAAAAAACAAATGCCTAATCGTCTCCCTTTCGTGACAAAAGCAACATGTTTTACTGTCCTTCCAATTGCGTTTGTTTTACGCACTTGTCAAGATATTAGGATCAACTAGGTCTACAGGTCTAGGCCCGCCCGTGGTGGAGGCAAGGAAACAGTTATAGCTAGCAATGGAGAAGAGGGGGCCTATCGATGGCGGTGCCACCACTGCATGCCGCCATCGAACCGACCTCATTGCCACCGTTTGTGGAGAGAGAGAGATATATATATATGATTGGACTTAAAAGTGTGATGTAGCATGTAAGCTGTCATACACATCAATAAAATGTGTCATATACGTGGCATCAACATCAACAAAACCACCATTTATATATGAACGATCGATATGCAACTCTTCAACCTGCAACTGTGCATTTTGTTGATTTTCAATGGATACGTTTAAACCTGTAGCTAGCTGGTTGTACCTAGGATCATTGGAGAAAATGAACTGGAATATATTTGCCCAATTTTGTAATCTTGTGCGCTATTCCAGCCATCGCCAAGGAATTCTTCGTGAAATTTAGGTATGGATATGTAGATATAAGAAAAACTGACGTCGATCGATGTTGTTCTAATCATACTCTTGGTCTTGGATGTATTTGGAACTAGTGTCACCAAAAATAGTTCAAAATTCTTGCGTGTGCCTGCAAATACATGTAGCCGAGTTGAGGCGAAATTCTCTAGTTTGACAATGTGTTTAGCATGACATAGCATTAGCATATACTCTTACGGTCGTACCTAGCTAGCTAATCTTTCAATCAAAAGGGAATTCGATCTCACAGCTGATAGGCTGATAGCTAGATTAATAGCAGTCTTTTCGTACCTAGCTAGATTAATGGCAGACTATTTTGTCCTTGCATGGTTATATAAATGCTGATAGAGACATTGATCTCACCTCAACTGCAATAGAATAGCAACATAGAGTGTGAAACATATGCATCTCTAACATTCTTCAGCCAATAGTATAGAGCACTGTCCTGCTTGTCCCATGTACAGTAGTCCTCCAGCTGGACACAAATAGTTGTTGTTTTAGATAATGACACGGTCTTCAAAACACAGTTTTAATCATTAATTTTTATTATAATATATTTACAAAACCCAATAAAATTATAATATTATGAAAGTACTTTTCGAGACAAATCTACACATATGATTTTCATGTATCTAATTTAAATATTTAAAAGATATTAACAATCAAAGTTTTGAATCTGCTACTAATTCTATATCATTTTTTTAGACCTCTGCATCTATGACATGCATGATTAATCACATTGCGGCGTCTGCTAACTAGTGCGCTATATTCGCCATTCATTAATTTTGACATGCATGAGTACAAGCACTAATACGGCGATTAATTAGTTACTCCATATAGAAACAAGCAATCGATCGATTAGTAGTTGAAACACGTAGGTGTGTTTGGTTGTTTGTACCAAGTAGTACATGTATGAGATGGTTCAAAAAAAATGTTATCCATATGTTTGATTGTTTGAATAGAACCATCTCGTCTTGAACGATGTGATACAAATTTAAAGAATATTTCATATAAATATTGAACCATTCCATTCACCCAAAATAATAAAACTAAATGGTACAGAACCATCTCATCCCATTCAACCTCATCTCATCAACCAAACACACCTATAATCTATGAGTCATGTTTTCTTTCTTTACTGAAATAATCCCTAGCTATTTTTTTGAAGAAACTCCAAATTTGTATAGAACTTTTCTTTTTCCCATTTCAATTTTTGTAGAACTAACGTGTTATATGCTTGCTTAGATGGTACCTTCCTAAGATCTATCCTACACTCGGCCGAAATTTTCTTAGATGGTACCTTCCTAAGATCTATCCTACACTCGGCCGAAATTTTCCAATTTGCTTGGAAGACATGGTGATAGTCGTCATGAAGCATAAGAATTCCACAAACTTCGTTAATTTAGAACGGCTTGTTGGTACACTTCAGATTACTGTATTAGCGCTGTATGATTAAACAGAGGTGTGGTTGGCTCAAGAAATCAGTGGTGTGATCAAGCTATATATATATCTTAGATCTGACATTGCGTCGACAGCGCTCTCATTTCTAAGCAAGTGCGAAGCATGTACTCGTCATAGTTAGAAATGGTGAATAATGCATGGTTATCTACTGAAACATTTTCAAAAGAGATGGTGTCATTAGTAATGGTGACGTATCATATCTAACTAAGTAGCATGCCGAACGCTCTCATTAGTAAGGTGCCTCTGTTCTAACTAAGCAGCATGCCGTTCTCATTTCTAAGTAGCAAGCCGTGTTCTCATTAGTAATGGTGACGTACCATGTTAGCACGGTTATCTACTCAACATTGTCAAAAGAGATCGATGGTGTCACAGGCTCACAGGTCATTGCTAAATTGGTTCCAAGAACAGATCATATTACTAATTAAACATCTCCGTAATAAAAATAAAAAAATCTAATCTAACACAGAGTCGTACCGCGTGCGACATGCACGCAAGCAATATTTTCCGACTGGTCTTCCCCGACGACTTGAGTACATTGCTCCATGGAACTGACATTATCGGTTAGGTCTGATGGACATTTTTGTCGTCGATGATCGATCACCGAACTTTCAATTCCGCATAATATTCCTATCAAAATCAATCAGATCATTCCGTGTACCCACCTTAATTGCGTGCATTAATTTCCATGCGAGCAAATTGGCTCAAGACTTTTGCAGAGCCAGGCAACCGTAGTGTACTTACGTACGTAGTTCTACGCGGGGAAAACCGACTATACAACACTTCTTAGATTGGCACTCTACGATTTGCCACAGCTCCCGCCGTAATTGTTGGGAAGAACTAGCAGCCGGACGTTTAATTTGAGTATATTGTGTTGGACGCTCGGTGTAACATTTTTTTTCAACGTCTATAATATTTTTTTTCAACGTGTGTAACATTTTTTTCGTGCGCATATTTCTACTGTTATCGAAGAAAAATGTTTCACAAGTAGGAAAAAAATGTTGCAGCGATCCGATTCAATAATTCTATTTTTATCGAAGGAAAATGTTTTACACGTAGGAAAAAAATATTTTACGAGTAGAAAAAAAATGTTGCAGTTATCGGAAAAATCAGACGTCCGGTTCCTAGCAATTCCTTGTTTGGCACTGATTCCTTTTAATTCTCTAGGATTTTCTACTATAGACAATTTTGCCCCTGCCCCTTTTCTTCCTCCAACTCCTCTAGCCATGGTTGCTGCTGCATCTTTCTTCCCCGGCAACCCCGCACTAAATCCACCCAACCTCACGGGCCGGCTATGGTCGCTGCCCTCCGTCTGCAATCTCCACCCGAGTGTCACGTCACCACCGTCCGTCCCACGTGCTACCGAAGCATTCTGCAGGACACTCTAGCCCCCAAGACGAAGAAGATCATCGGATCCATCGGTTGGAGGAGGGGACGAGGCGAAGAAACCGGCGAGCATCGAAGGCGGTGACGAGACGACCTATTGGCAACAGGAAGACCGTAGTCGGCGACAGTGGCGGACCCAGAAAGAAATTATAGGTGGGGCAAATTTTAAGCATATACACACCTGAGTATAAATTTGTTGGGTTATGCCCTATCTATAGACCAAATTTATTGGGCTATGCAGTATATACACACTTGGGTATAAGAAGCTTTATAAATTGTAGGTGGGGCAGCAGCCCAACCTGCCATATTGTTGGGTCCGTCCCTGGTCGGCGACGGATCTGGCTGCCTAGACCCCGCCATCGTCATCCCTTGTGACGGATGCGGATCCACCGACGCCAAATATAGCTACCCCGATCCCATCACCATGGTCACCTTCTCGCCATGCCATGCAGCTCCACATGGTCCCCGACCTGTTGAGAGGAGGGAGAAGATGGAGGGGTAAAATAGTCAGTTCAGCCTCAAAAGTGGTAAATCCTAAAGAATTAGATAGAATCAGAGGCAAATAAACAATTACATAATCATAATCATAGAGCACCAGTGTGAGGAGCAGAATATATCCAATTTTCTCTTCTACGTGAGTATGGTGTATGGAGGTATGCTGTTGGTTGTCATATGACTGCATGCATCAGCCGAATTCTACGTCTCTCTTGAATTCATGACTCTCTCAGACGTCAGCATCGCGAATTTTTTGCTGCTCGTACGACAGTTCAACAAGCTGCATCGCCACCTGATGCACGGCAAAAGCTACTGGGGCCTGACTCTTTACGACTAGAGATGGGCACTGGGCAAGATCTTTTTGGCCGGCCTGACGTCCGGCTGACCGGCACGATCTATGGTCCAATCTGGCCCGCCTTCCGACGTGCCGTGCCACGGCACCACGCACGCTCGCGGGGGTTGTCCTTGCCGCGCTCGCGCCTACGGAGCGGAAGGTGGAGGGGCGGGGGAGAGTACCTGACCCTGCATTGCCGTTGTGGCCACGCCGACTCGCCTCCAGCCGTTGCCATGGCCGCGCCCGCATCGCCGTCATTGGCCGCTTCCGCCCGCTTGGCCGGCTGTGGCCGCGCCCACCTGTGTCACCATCTGTGGCCGTCCATGCTAGCCGCGCCCGCCGGAGTTGCCGGACCGCCATCTGCCGCTATGGCTACGCCATGGCCAGATCACTGTCGTGGCCACGTGCCCCCTCCACCGTGGCAGCCACGCCAGCTGCCATGGCCGCAAGCCTCCTCCGTGCAGGATGTCTCTGAGAGAATAGGTGAAACATTCGATTTTGATTTTTCTGAGGTCTATATAATGAATTTGTTAAAGTTTTCGATAAATATTACAAAAGATTTAGCAGCAAAAGTAAAGCAAGAAGATTTACCTCAACAACGTAATAAGCACGAAGCAGTTTGACCGCTTCAAACATACGAAAGAAGCTAAAAGACAATGCGTCTAATTCGTCTTCTAAAGCGCTGAGCAAGTCACAATAAAATCTATAGGTAGAGATCAACCACTACCTCAAGACATCTTTCTTGGGGAACGAGTTTGACATGGACAAAGACAATTGACTCACCTTGTTCTTATGGTGGAAGAATCACAAACTTATTTACCTCTTACTATCGAATTTTACACGAGACGTATTTGTGGTTCCCGTGTTCACTGTCTCATCGAAAGCCACTTTTAATTTGGTGGAGAGAATACTTGAGCTAAAGGGGTCATCTCACAGCCCTGCAATGATTGAGGCAATTACATACCTTAAAGATTAGGAGTGTGCTGATGACATGCACAACATTAGACCGAAGATCCGAAGATCACAGGCGCGATTAACCATCTTGGTCTCAAGTAGTGTATGCATATATACATAGTTACTGTACTTTTTTCCTTATTGGGGTACTCCATATCTGTGCGTAAGGTTTTTAATGAGATAGTAACTACGTACCTATTTAAGAATGAATAAAATTTACTTCTTTTTTCCTCAACATCTGTATCCATTGACTCAACTCTGTGCATCTCCAATTCCTTTCCTCTTGTTGCAATAGTGCAAATAGCTAGGTCTATGCCAGTACGGCATGAAGCGCAAATTGGCCATGTCTGAACTCGCCGAAGGCGAGTCAAGCTAGCATAGCGGGCACAATAGGTTGTCCTGGTCTAGTACGGTGCAAACACAAAGTATAATAGGGCCGTTCCGAGCCGAGCCGATACGGCATGACGCCCACCACTATTCACGACATTTTCTAGCTTTCCTCCATCTTGCAATCGATGGATCGTCCATAAATATATCCCGAAACTAAGCTGGCTCAGCACGACACCCACAACCATTCACGACCTTTTCTAGCTTCTCTCCATCTTGCGATCGATTGATCATCCATAAACATATCCCGAGTCTGAGCCAACTCAGCACGACACCCACAACTATTCACGACCTTTTCTAACTTTCCTCCATCCTGTGATCGATCGATCGTCTATAACACGTCCCGAGTCGGTCAGGCAGTCTCGACGTTTCGCCGGCCGTTTCATGTCTCGTCGTAGATAACTTGGAGCCGACGACGTACGAAGTGCATTAGCATCTTCGTCGAAAGTCATCACGGATTTCGGCGCACGGCTGAGTCCCGGCCCTGTAGCAACAGAGCACGTTCGATCGTGTGCTAGTTTTTCACGACTCTTGAAGCGAATCAAGTGTAGTCGCAGTCGTACGTACGTCGACGCACGGCCTCATCCGCTCTAAGACTGCACACGCTTCGATGCGTCATTTTCTCACTGGTTGCTCCCTTCGATAAGAAGCTTGAGCTTTTCTAGCCCTTTATAAATTTTTTTCTTAAATCTAGTTCTTATACAAATATACTTATAAAAATAGTTTTTTTCTGATCGTGAAAGTGTTGATAGGTAATATATGTTATCTATTGTATTGTGTACTGTGGCAGGGGTTTAAAATCGTGACCAGCCAGGTACCAAACACCACAGGCACAGCAACAGATGTTGTAGCAAGGCAGTAGGACCTACCATGATGCCCGATGCTGCGGTACACAGGCACGACACACATCATGTACCAGCTCTTCTAAGGTTAGAGAAAAGACTATTTTTACAATTACGTTCATACAAAAGTGTGTGTGTGTGTGTGTATATATATATATATATATATATATATATATATATATATATATATATATATATATATATATATAAAGAGTACAAGCAAGCTAGAAAAGCTTGAGAACTCCAACATTGGCAGGGGGTAGGCGCCGATTTCGTGCGTTACCGGGACGGGCAACACGACGCACGCGGCCCCTTTTGGCCGGGTCGGCGACTCGGCGGCAGAGGAGAGGAGACCGAGTTCTGAGGTACAAATCCTAGAAAAATGTCCGGGTCTGCTCTGCAGGCTCAGCTTCGGAGAATCTACTAGCTCCAGCCATACAAGTCCAACCCTTTGACCAGTTCCGTGGATTATTCAGGTTTTGCACAAGGTTTTCTTCCATCTGGGCCAGTGTTTCTTACGTAGAGATTTCTAAGCACTGGTTTCTCCTATTGACAATAGAGATGATGCAGACCGCTGAGCCTGCACTTGCGGATACGGCAAAGTAACCATGCTCGGCAATGAAAAGACTGCCACAAGCACGCAACCTGCCGGATACAAGCACTAAAAAAGACTGCCAAAAGCACGCACCCACACAGACGATCAAGATGTCTCTCAAATTATCTTCCCAAAATTTATCAGATTTCACGGCCAAGAGAGTTGAGTGCAACACTATTGCTCGCTACATTACATCCTGGAAAACAAACTGATACGTTACAAGGCGAGCAGCTAGCACGATGTATTGGGTATAACATGCACGATTACCATGTCGCTTGGGTTCCACGACATGTTGATACAGCTATAATATGCGGCTTTGGACAGCGTCAATGGAGCTACACGACCTCCTTAACATCTGAAATCTCCATGTCTGATGCTTTGTTTTCAGGCACAAGTTCTGGATCAACCGTCTTGGTGCCGCAATCAGGCTGCTCATCTGATCCATCAATCTTCAGGTTGGGTTTCCCATCATCCACTTTGGGGCCTTTGAGACCAAAACATAATGAAATCCTCTCGAGCAGCTCCTTCCCATCCAGGCTTCTTCCCATCCACGGGAGAAACCATGACACACAAATTGGTCTTTCCTTTCCAGCAAACGATTCCATGGCTATGTAATCTACATCCTGATGCCCTGAAATATATAACAAAGATGTTTAGTTGCCATCAAGTTGTGAATTGTGACAGTATCTTCTGAGCTTGCAAGAGGAATACAAAGCTACCTTCCCGTAATACTACAACACAGCAACCCAGAAACAAAGCCGAAGCTTCCTCAACAAATTTTGCATCCACAAAATCGGGAAATTTAATAGTTCTGTACTGTAAAAGGTGCTGGAAGTCAACTGCAGAAGCATATAGAATCTGTTTGGTGATGTAGGGAAGCAGCAGTGGCAAGCCCTCCGAAGATAACCTAAATGTGCATGGTGAGCCGTCCTTTGATGACTTTCTTTCCTGAAAGAGTGCAAGAATATTAGAGAGGTCAATGTAAATTTGCTATTTCTGGAAAAAAAACTTGAATCAGTAATAACAGAAATCAATGGGACACTTACAAATATCTTTAGGCCAAGAGAGGTAATCTTCAGCCGCTTGCCGACTTTTACATTGAGCTCCAAAACTTCTTGCACTGATTTTGACACATAGTATCCTCTTAACATGACTAACATCAGGATTCCTAGTAACGAGATGACCTTCAAGTGGAAATGAATCCTCGATACCATAGAAAGATACTATACTTCTGGTTGTTGCTTCGTCCTTGAAAAATATGACAGGATCAACCCCTCTCCATCTGCCTTATGCGGCTTTCTCCTCCTATCTCTTGAACCTTCTTGACCATTTTCGGCCTCATTAACAATCACCCTAACATCCTCTGGTCTTTTATTGTTTTTCTTTCTCCGTGTCCCCATTTTGTTGTCCATCCAGAACAGTGCCATCATCAACCCCTTGCTGGTGAACTGGAATATCTTCAGATGGCACATTACATTATCTAATCCTAGACAATTCTCAAGTTTCTTAGCCCTGTCTTTCGAGATAACATGCTCACTTTTTATCACTTCTACCACCTGATGGAAGTGGAATCTGAATTTTTATCAGAGCCAGTAGGAACTTCGCCAGACTCACAATCAACTTTGCTTATCTCTTCAGTATTGGGGTTGAAACCATTATTGCAGACATCAGTTGCTATCTTTGTTTCTTGTTCTCCTGCCATGTCTCCATCAACTTCACCTGTATTGACATCAACACTGCTGCCCACCGTATGGCTATCTGCGGTGCCATTGCCTGAGGGAAACATGCCTGGTGATACCACATTGTTCCTTTAGCGAGGGACATCCTCATGAGTGCCAAACCAAGACCCTCTATCCCGTACCTGCAATAGATAGAAGGAATCATTGAGGTGAGCAGAATAAAATTCACCACCTTGAATTATCATATTTATAGAGGATACCAAGGATGGAATAATTGTGTGACAATATACCAGGTCCAAAAGAGTATAATGCAAACAAATTCTAGTTTCCAGAGAGAGAGAGAGAGAGAGAGAGAGAGAGAGATGGTCAAACTGAAACATTGGTTGCTACTCCGATTGTCCTTGCACAAGATTTCATTTATTGAAAGAGAACTATTCTTCTTAGTAGAATGTTTACAGATTTGGTACATCTTCTGTCTCATCTTTACTGTGTAAAATCCTACTATGACAAACAAAAGGAAAAAAATTCAACAAAACAGTAAAACAGAAAATGATCGAGGTATACATGCAAATGCAAGTTGGTTCTCCACTTTATCCAGTGAACACTCAGCTTTGATTAATGTCAGTACACAAGGCGCCTAATTACACCATGCAACATGTACCACCAGTGCAGCACATTACAGGACATGCTGTGCTGAGTGGTTTGGAAGATACTTCCTCCTCATCTTAGGTGACCTGCTTGCATTAGCCTCAAAAAAGGATAGCAAGTTCCAGGTTCACAGGAAAAAACAACTAATTATGAAACATAAACACCTGATGGGAAAAACAAGGTTGTGCAATCAATAAATATGCATGATTTAGAGACATGTACGCTAACCTTCCAGGTGCTAAGTCCAGGACAACGGACCAATTCAGGTAACTCGTTAGAAACATCAAGAAGCTCAACAGAATCTCCACATTGCCGTAAAATCTATTTAGCTATGAAAAATATGGTCAATGTTACCAAAAAAAAGCACAGGACAAAAAAAAAAGAACTATACAAAAAACTAGAAAAGCAATATGCTGAAAAATGAGCATGTCCCCCATAATGAGCTTGCCATGCAATGAGTACACTTCAGGATCAATGAAAATACAACAAAAGGAAAAATAGAAGAAGAATCAAATGTTAGTACACTAAATATCAGAAGAGGGGGGGGTACAGTTAAATCAAGCAACAAAAAAATACCTCGGCAACAACAGCTTCATTTCCAACAGGATTCATTGAACATGTAGAGTAAACCATCCTTCCACCCACTTTAAGCAAAGCAATACCTGCAGAAGCAACAAAAATACATGCCATTACTCTTGAGGTAACAAATCATTAAAAGTATAACTAACATATCATTTACTCATTATAGCTGGAAATCATCATAGAAGTATCAAATTTAGTGCCAACTTCTATAACACATTGATTACGAAAGAATCCAAACCAGATGCACATACCTTGATATCTGAAATGAATTTATAAGATATTTGCACAAGCTCCTAAGCAGTAAGCTATCTTATTGATCACATGATCAAATACTCAAATTCATGAAACATTTAATGGCATGCCACAGTTACAAGGACCTGATTCATAATCAAACATAGATGACAATAATCAATTGTGCAAGGGGGAGGCAACACCACAAAGGTGACTTCACAATGCTTAAATACATTTCAAGAATCAAACTTCTATCATAGTGAACCAACAACTTAACAGTTCAGTGAAACACATAATGGTCTAAGTATCTTTTAATCCTTACCACATAAAGCAATTTCCACTTGGAGACGATGAAGTCCATTCCCCATACCAGCATTCCTGAGTAGTCAATTCAGTTGATAAAGAACTAAAAAACAAAAGCGGCAGCAACAACGAGGCTAAACGATTCAGTATTTACTACTTTCTCCACATACCAGGAGCCTTACGGACAGTCCCATCACCACTACAAGGCACATCACACAGTACACAATCAAATTTCAACCTCTGCAGTTTGGACTCATCGATACATGTTTCTGAACAAAACTTTGCAATATTACAGCCAGGAAAGTTTTGGGCTTCATGATTTGTAACTATCAGGTTGGCTGTGCACATTCTCTTTGTCTGATGAATTAGAAGATTGCATCTCTGCACATCAACATCGTTAGAAGATCGCGTCTCTGCACATCAACATCATTAGCTACCACCTGAGTACAGAGTAAGAAGCGCAAAGAAAGCAGACGATATAATCAATGACTTCTTTTCTGAAAATTAATAGAAATTATACATAACTATAGCTGCAACTGTTGTACTCCTTCCGTTCAAGTTTATAAGGTTTATTTTTTTAATAGTCTTGCCCATAAACATAATGTTAGACAATATCTCCACAGCTGTACTATTCCTTATATAAACTTAGCCTGATTAGGATTGGTTCCATACCATACTGCCCTGTTTGGGAGAGCTCCAACTCCCAGCTCCAGCTCAGATCTGGAATTTATAGGCTAAAATAAAGTGAATTAAATTTATATTTTTAGTCTAAAATGTAAACAAGATGATCTACCTAAACACTCTTAGGCCCTGTTTGGGAGAGCTCCAGATCCCAGCTCCAGCTTAGAGCTGAAACTTATACGCTAAAATAAAGTGAATTAAGTTTATATTTTTAGTCTAAAATGTAAACAAGATGATCTACCTAAACACTCTTAATGTACCCACAGCTCCAGCTCTACAAATTTCTGGAGCTAGAAATACCCTGCTCCACCAACTCCACAGATTTTGGTGGAGCCGAGTTGTCCCAAACACCCCTTAATGTACCTGACTCCGGCTCCATAAATTTCGAGCTAGAATACCCTACTCCACCAACTCCACAGATTTTGGTGGAGCTGGAGCTGTCCCAAACACCCCCAGATCACTGTCTATACTTAGCGATTCATTGTTGTAGATAGTCTCATACCTTGTACTATATATTTGTACCTTCCCTACGAATGAGATCAGTTCAGTTCTCTCCAAATCCCTCTTCTAACATGGTATCGAGGCGCCTAGGTCTTCCTTGGCAAGATCTTGGCCCCTATCAGCCCCATGCCGCTTCCCTTCTCCCAACCAGGCGCCGCCGCCTCTGTTTTCCCCTTCTTGCTGCCGCCTCAACAAATCGCTGTACGGGCTCAAGCAGGCCCCTCGTGCCTGGTACAGTCGATTTCACTCTTTCATCACCTCCAAAGGCTTCAACAACTCCAAGTCAGACTCCTCTCTGTTCATCTACTTCAAGGGACATGACAGTGCTTTTCTCCTGCTCTATGTCGACAACATTGTCCTCACGGCATCGACTATGACTCTTCTTGATTACATCGTCCGAATGTTGCAGCATGAGTTCGCCATGAGTGACCTCGGTTCCCTCAATTATTTTCTCGGCATCACCGCTACCCGCTCCTCTGCAGGGTTGTTCTTGTCGCAAGGAAAATACGCCGCCGACATTCTTCAGCACGCCGGCATGACGGACTGCAATCCATGCGCCACTCCCATCAAGGCCCGCTCCAAGCTCTCTGCTGATGGCGGGGATCCAGTTCCCAATCCGACCTTATATCGGAGTCTCGCCGGGGCTGTGCAATACCTGACCTTCACCCGTCCTGACATCACCCACGCCGTGCAACAAGTTTGTCTTCATATGCATGACCCGCGCGACCACCACTTTTAGCTGGTTAAACGGATCTTGCGTTATATCACGGGCACCCTCCACTACGGCCTTCAAATCTCTCGTGCCGGATCTCACGATCTTGTTGTTTATACTGATGTTGACTGGGCCGGCTGCCCAGACACCCGCAAGTCTACCTCTGGTTATTGTGTATTTCTCGGCAACAACCTCCTTTCTTGGTCCTCCAGGCGGCAACACACTGTATCACGCTCCAGTGCCGAAGCCGAATACCGTGGAGTCACCAACGGCGTGGCCGAGGCATGCTGGCTTCGTCAGCTTCTACTTGAACTCCGCCGACCTTTATGCAGAGCAACGGTCATCTACTGCGACAATATCAGCGCCGTGTACCTCTCCACCAACCCAGTTCAACACCAGCACACTAAGCATATCGAGATTGACCTCCATTTCGTGCGAGAGCATGTTGCTCTTGGTGATGTTCGCGTTCTCCATGTCCTGACAGATCAGCAGTACGCTGACATTTTGACCAAGGGACTTCCGACTTCTGTCTTCAAACAATTTCGCTCCAGTCTCAACGTTCGCGATGCTCCCGGTTGAGACTGCGGGGGGCTGTTAGACAATATCTCCACAGTTGTACTATTCCTTATATAAACCTAGCCTGATTAGGATTGGTTCCATACCATACTTAGAGATCACTGTCTATACTTAGCGATTCATTGTTGTAGATAGTCTCAGACCTTGTACTATATATTTGTACCTTCCCTATGAAAGAGATCAGTTCAATTCTCTCCAAATCCCTCTTCTAACACAGAAGGCTTGTATGTAGATTTAATGAAGCCTTTCCTTCTATACCCTATTTATTCTCTCTAACCATATGCATTTATTCATTACCACCCACACAAAGTATATCTCTCATCTTCCAAGACAATTAAGTAGAGGGCATCTAAATCATTTTGTCTCATACCATTCTCAATTTCAACATAACCTTAATCCTTGTGCAAAGTCAAAATACGTCTTATATTTTTTAACAGAGGGAATATGTAATATGTAGTGAAATGCATCATGGCATTTGGAAGTAGTCCGGGCTTTGTTGACTGGTGGATCATCTCAAGTAACTGAAAAGTTTTAGATCCTGGAGCAGCGCACACTGCATAAGATCACAAAATTCATGAGGTTATAGTATTTGAGAAGTCTTCCCTCTCAAAATAAAAACTGAATACTGTAACCAAAAAATACTGGAACAGCCCTTCCTTTAAGAGCGAGTTCCACACAAAGTTTAAGGCAAAGTTGAAAAGAAAAGGATGGGCTTAAATGAGAAATTCAGCTGCCTTATGAACATAAGGTATGGTACTACAGTTCCAAATGGTGGATGTTCATTCTTTTTCTTTTTCTTCTTTTTTTTTGATTTGTTATTGATGCTTATAAAAGATCATGTTTCTAGACTCCTAAACTTTTTTAGCAACTATTGCACAAGATGTTTTATTGGGCATTTAGGCTGGAACCTTAAAAACAGGATTATGGAAGTAGCCAATAGGCAGTTTGAGAAAGAGGAAGCCAGTTACATAAACTGCACAACATGCGAAATGATGGACAAGAAGAACGGATAAACATACTGTCAAGAATATGATGGTCAGGTTGCACATTCAGAAACAAAGGTGGGACCTGCAAAAACAATATATATCATTGAAACAAGAATTGAACCAATATAAGGCATCATAGATAAACAATATAGCACATCTTCGAAATAAATATAAGGCACTCACCATGCTGACAGCCTCTTGCCTAGTTATATTTCCAACTTCATTCTCTTGCTTCAAGAATTCAAGAAAGCTGCAGTGAAAAAACTAAATGTTGAATTAACAACTATAACTCACTAGAATACTAATATGAGTGCTTCCAATGCTGCAATCATAGCAAATTGATGAGCATACCGATGGTCTTGGCAATTTCTCAAAACTCTTATAAGAAACTTCAAAAAGATAATATTAACAGGGAATGTAGTATGAGATATCAAATAAGAAGCCCAAAAGAAGTATTTGAGAAGTTTCAATGAACCGTTGATGGTAAAACAAAGAATTAAAGGCAAATAATGGATTCTTACAGCAGTAAGTTGGAAAACTGATTCCTGCAAAAAAATCTCTGAAATATAGTAAATTAAATTCAACATTTTGGATTTTGTTATGCAGCATTTAAGGGACAATCATGTCCTCAATAAAGCATTCGTTCATCACTTTATGCAAAAGGGAATTGCTAAGTTTAAATAGATTTTTTTGCAACAAACATCAGTTTAACAAGTGCATAGAAACAATCATCCTATACTGCACATTGTTGAAAAGGTTCTTTCAAAATAAACATCATGCAAGATCTGTTTACCTCTCAAGTGCCTGGTTTCTCCTCAGTTGCATTCGTGAAAAGTTCAAATGCCATGCAAGATTGCCAGGGTACCAAAGCAAAGGGCGAATGGCATCTTCTTCATGCTCATCACTAACCTGCCCAGGACAAAAGGATTATAAAATAGAAAATGTCAAAGATATAACTAAAAGTTTATGCATGAATTTTAGAAACAACCTCAGTCTCCAAACAACTTCCTGAAGTCATTTTCTAACTGTAAGCAGATATCTTGAAAAAATTGACAGCTGAAAAGGCAAAAAAAACTTTAGCTTGTTAGAATAGAACAATTAAACCCTAATGTAGAATTAAGTTATCTTCAACAATGCCAGACATTAAAAAAAAAGGTCTTAGTAAAAATACCAGGCCATTTTGTACAATTATTTTTTGCTCTAACTATTAGGTCAGTTGTTTATATTCGTGCAAGATACAAAGGTGAAAAATGTACAGAATATAATGTCTGATGAACCATAGCAGTGAACAGCAGGTAAACCAGAATGGCGGTAAGCTATCCTTTGCTAAAAACAAGAAAGCATATAACAACATGCGATTCAAGTCCATAATTTACATCAAACAAAACACGCTCTTTATTAATTTAGAACAGCAATGGCCAGATATGATTACGACCGAATTAATAACACCAATTTAAAGAAAGCATAACTACCTCGCATTAATCCTAAAGGTAGCTGGCAATGGCTTCCGAAGCATACTCATGAAGTCATCCCACTCTTCCTCGGGAACAATTTGTTGCTCCTGCAAGGCATACACATGTATAGACATTCAAATTTCAATACGGCTTATCGGAAGCCACATCCACAACTTGTAAGCAATGCTACATCCAGCTTAAAACCAAAGCTATAAACAATCACAACAGAAACAAAGGCAGTGCAAGCCAGCTAGGGTACTATTAGAATAATGTAACTCTGCAGAACAATATTCAGCACTGAAATCGATTAATGTAGCTGCGAATTACAAAACAATAGATTATATCAACACATCCCTCACCGCCACTTCAACAAGTTATAGCATTCTAAAACGAAATCTACATGAAGGTCGAGCTCATACGATCAAAGCTAGCGCTGTTACTGCCATCAAAATTTAGAACTGCACTAGAGCACGCCAAAAAAATGTTAAAAAAAAAGGAGTAAGCTACGCATCGTCTGAACCAAGCGGCTGCACCTTGTAGTAGTCCTCGAAGGCCGGGTTCTCGGTGGCGAACGGCTGCCAGGACGGGTTTCCCTCGCGGCCCTCGCTACCGCCGCCGCCGCCGCCGGCGGGAGGGCGCTGGGGGTTGTGCTTCCAGACGTTATCGCGCCCCTGCTTGAAGTCAGGGCCGGTCCGGGGGGGAGCAGGTGCGACCGCCAACCAGCCCCTAAATTACTTGACCGCCAACCAGCCTCTAAATTACATCTAATATGAATGTAGAAGCATCATTTTTGATAAAATATCGAGCTACCCGGAAAAAACAGTTTGATGAAAGTGATTATAATGAAGAGATTTTATCAGCTGAGTCTTTTGAGGTAAATTACTTTCTTGTTATGATGGATATAGCAATTTCTTCATTAAAGAACAGATTCGAGGATTTTACTACATTTAAGAGTATATTTGGTTTTTTACTTAGCTCAAAAAATTTAAAGTTATTGGATAATATTGAACTAAGAAATTGTTGTACTAAATTTGCAAAAACATTTTCCTATAATAGTTCATGTGATATTGAGTTAGATGATTTTTTTTGAACTAAAAGTGCTACAAATAACTTTATCTGCTCACTCACAGTCTGCCATGGAGATTTTTGAGTTTGTTAAGGATTTATATTGCTATCCAAATGTTTCAATTGCTTATCGAATCTTATCCACCATATCTATGTCTGTAGCCTCCGCTGAAAGAAGTTTTTCAAAGCTAAAACTATTAAAAAATTACTTGAGGTCATCAATGTCACAAGAAAGGTTAAATGGTTTGGCAATTTTATGTATTGAGAAGGATAAATTAGATGAAATTGATATTGATACTATTATTGATGACTTTGCATCTAAGAGTATTAGAAGAAACTTTAACTTACCCATTTAAATTTGTAGGAGTTAGTGAGATTGGCTATTGTCGCAGCATTATGGTAGTGATGGCAATGTGGCGCGGGTGAGCTTGAAGGTGCATCTTGGAGGATAGAGCTCAATTTAGTTGAATAGTACACGAGTTTGATTATGTTTAAACTATCTTTTGGTTGTGACTTGTTCTTTATCAAGTTTATTACATATGAAAGTATTTGATATTTTATCTGTAATAATTATGATAGTCAATAAAAATACCACTTGATTTAGCTCGCCTTGAACCCCAAAATCTTTAGAACGATCCTGCTTGAAGTGGCGGCGCTGCGTGCGCCCGCGCTTCCTGCCGCTTCCCATATCTCCCTCAAGCGCACGCTCTGCAGCTACTGCTACTGCGGCCTCTCTCAGCAGCGTCGCGGAGGAAGGTGGCGGTGGCACGAGGGAGGTGACGGGTTTTGAGCGCCTGCCGCCGACGGTGGGGTTTAGGAGTGGCGGCGATGGAGGTGGAACTGGGGAGAGTTAGGCGGGCTCTGGTTGGGCGGGCCTGTTGCAGATAGGAAACACGCAAAATGAGCAACTTATGGGCTGAAATTTTCACACCAGCGGCTGAGAGGCCTGATTAGGTCCACTTCTCACTATTCAGTGGATGGCCCCGGACGTGAAACTCAGATAATCATGTACAACAAATTTGTCAGATTTCTTTTCATTTTTTTCACTCTTAACATAGAACAAAATTGAAAATGATTTTTTTTTATAAAAATGAAATTAAATTATAATTATAGGTATATAGGTTGGGAAGTACATATGGTATTCATGTTGATTTTGTGCCTAAACGGAAAGCGATTGCACGAGTGTACTAAAAATGAATGATTTTATAAGAGCGCATTCAAACGTGGAGTTTTGCTCTCTTTTTTCCTCTTTTAGAAAACTAGGCATGGTAGCGTACGACTGCACGCCGTGCTGTGTGGGCGTGGGAAAAAATCGATGAAACGATGCAAACGCGATTTCCAACATATTTCTCACACCGGAAAACTGCAGAAACCGAGTTACGGGGAAAAAAATAAAGAGTTAGAGTTGTAGAAATATCTCTTTTGATGAATTATTTGGGAAATATCGGAGACCGAGGTGGAAAAACGAGGTGGGAAAACAGTCTAGAGGGAAAAGGGCGAAAAATTATTAGCGACGACAACCTTTTTTGAGTTGCACACATATTTCTAGTGACGAAAACATTTTTTCCGGGCAAAACAGAGAAAGGATCCAGACGTGATGACAATCTTCTTAGAGATGCACACAGCTGTAGAAATATCTCTTCCGACGAATTATTTGGGAAATATCGGAGACCGAGGTGGAAAAATGAGGTGGGAAAATAGTCTAGAGGGAAAAGGGCGAAAAATTATTAGTGACGACAACTTTTTTTGAGCTGCACACATATTTCTGATGACGAAAATATTTTTTCCGGGCAAAACGGAGAAAGGACCTAGACATGATGACAACCTTCTTAGAGACGCACATATATTTCTGGTGACGAAAATATTTTTTCCGTGAAAAACGGAGAAAGGACCTAGACGTAAAGAGCGAGGACCTATTTGTTACGTTTTTGGACCTATCCGCTATCCTGAAAAATTAGAAAAGGGCATATTCACGATTTGAATTTAACGGGGGTTTTGCCGTAAAGTACCGCGCGAGGGACCCGAACGCGAAAAAAAATAAAAATCTTCCCTTCACAAAAATCGCGAAGGACCTATTCGTAATTTCGAGGGACCTATCCGTAATTCGGAGAAACGTAAGGGGTTTTTTGCAAAAACGGTAAAGTTGACACGTGGACGCTCCCTTCGCTCGGCAATCCCAGGCGGAATGTAATGTTTGATATTACCCAACCATTTATTTGCAATTATTCTGAGATATTTGAACATGCTAAGCTATTTTCAAGTTTGAACCTACTATTTTGGTGCGCCCATAGCAATTCGTGCATTGTTATCTTGTTTACGTGCATAATAAGACTATTATGATAGCAATGGGCTATAATGTTTGAACTCAACTTAGGCGTGTAGGTTGACTGTCGCGCCAGCGGGCTCTATTGCCCGGCATCTCACGAACACTATTCATATCTAGCTTATAGACAATGTTTTTTACAAATCTAATCTATAACGTATATTTTTATAAAAATTGCTTCCTCCCCCCACCACAAAAAACGCTTGTCCCCCTGTTGCGCACCGGAGGAGTGTGGAAGCCAGCCCGTGGCACAACAGGGTGAGCGTGGCAATGCGAGTGAGAAGGCAGGCAACGTAGTGGGCAGCATACGTGATTTTGATGTACGCTGTACACTGTGCATTGTACACAATACACTAGGCCCCATACACTGCACCGCTTCACTGCCGCGTTGGGGTAGAACGGGAGGATGCCTTCCGTGCTACACGAGCATGGTAGCGTATCCTTCCACGCTCACACCTGCTACCATAAAGTCAGGCAAATTCTGCGCTCCCCAAACATAGCAGAGACACATATCCTCTACCAGGTTACCATACTTTACACGGTGGAGAAGAGAGCTATTTTTAAAAATATATATAGAGAGATTCTAGACTTAGAAAAAAAGACGTACAACGAAGCATATTATTCGCATCTCTCATGTTAGGTAGGAGTGCAATCGGATCGGATAATTTCCAACTGACCGGATAGTTTCGGTTTGGATTTAGATGTTTTTTTTGGATAGTTACCGGATTCAGATATTTTATTTCAGATTCGAAATATTACTATCCGTCGGATCGATATATTTTTAGTTTATTTTTAGACTAGTTTGCATATCCGACTCGACGTGAAGTAGAGGGCGGCCTGGCCCAATCTGGCGCGCGTGGTTGAGGGCTAACGAGCGCCTGGCCAACAATTGGAAGCCCGTGGCTGAGTTTGACGAGCCCACCTGGGTTTGGTTCCTCTGGGGCAGGGGGCCTTGACACCGTCGTCACCGCCTAGGTGGAGTCCGGCGTGCCAACGCTCAGCCAATGAGGAGTCCATTGTCGTTATGATCTCTGTATCGTATCCAACCTTCCATAACTGCTGAGCGTATTCGAGTGAGTTTCCTCGTATCGAGAACATGATCGAATCCTTTCCTACATGGGGATATTTCTTCCCGCGTATATCTTATCCATCGGACTGGGCTCGAGATATCCGGAATTTTCAAATGCTTTTCATGACATATGTGGTGTGATCCTGAAGTTTATGGCGTACATCCATATACCATATTTAGATATTCGACAACCCTAAACACCCTAAGAAACCCTCTCTGGAAAATGACTATCGCCAGCTGGAGGCTGGTAGTCGCAAGGACCGGTAGTGCTGCCCTTGACGCTCCAGAGAATCACCTCTCTGTAAAATAGCTACCGCTATTTCATGGCCAAGAGTAATCGAGGGCCAGCACTATCGCCAATCCCAGCCGTAATGCCGCCCAACCCGACAACACCTCAAATTACTTCAAATTCAAAATTAGATTTAAATAAAACTCAAACTTGAGCACCACACACTCAAACACAATCAATTACTCATCATAAATATGGATAGGCCTCTACATGGCCTTTCACATTGCTTTTACAAACATTTTTTATGGATGGTGTCTTTTTGGTTTTGGATTCAATTTGTTCAATAAATTATGACAAGGGTATTTGGGTCTATTAAGGCTTTATTTGACATGTATATTCTCAATCAGTATCTACTTAGGAACAGAGAATTTGAACTAGAATGCTGACTCATCTACGTAAAAGCCAGGGTAATAGCTAACCAAATAAGACAGGAAACTTCAATCCCTTTCCAAAACCCAGAAAATCCAAACTCGGCACACCTGTCGGGTTCTCAGACGCGGACGACGAGTTCGTCGTCATCGGGTCAGTAGGAAGCTCCGAGTCAAGTCTTCCGGTCTTGCTGGCTTATCAATGACCACCGAGTTCAAGTCTTCTCTTAGAGTAAACCCAATTCACCCTCTAAACCTCCCTCTATCCTAAATTATAAGGAGAATTAGAAAAATGTGAGCTCCAACCCAACCTTTATAAGGAATCCTTATTTTAGGGAGACCCCTTCTCACCCCTACATCTAGGGGTTTTCTCCTTCCCCTACTATTTTCTTCAACATTTTTTTATTCATTATTTCTATTTTTAGTAAATAATTCATGGGTACAAAGTAATAATAATGTTTAGATAAATAATAGGGGTGAGTAATAGGAAGTGTGGGTTGGAGACAAATTTGATATAAGGTGCTCATAATTTTTACACCACCCCTAAATAGGTGATTTAGGGGGAAAATATAGGGGTTTGGGTTGGAGTAGCTCTTATTGGGGTGTGTCGATCTCATATGATGTCGCTAGCATTACTGGGAAATTTACTGCGAAAAAGTTTGAGTACCATAGCTTTGAGGGCAGGGCAAATTGTTGGAATAAGTGGTTACTGAGGTTCTCATGACGTATAGAGGATGGAAACCAATGGTTGCTATTTGCTAAGATTGCTATTTGAAATAGAAAAAGATGGAGAGAAAAAGAACGAGTTTTTGTGTTGTTCTAGAAGTACTTGGAGAAAGTGATCCCTATTTAGTGTTTATAAATGACATTGTAATATGTTTAGTCCATTTACTTTCTGTTTTTAGACCGTGCATATGTTTTGGACATAAACCTTGCTCTAGCTGATTGATTTTACAAGACAGGATGCAACAGCCAATAGAGAGCTATGTTTCTGTTTTATTTTTCGCTTTTGTTTTCTTATAGTGAACTTCTGTGATTTTTTATAATAGAAATCAGAGAGTTTGTTGCTCTTCTATTATTTTAAAAAAACTCATGAAACCATCCTATAATCCCATTCTTCCTAACGAACAATTCACTGCTCCTTCTGTAAGAGATATAAATGTGTACACATTCTGTGATTTCCCCGAAGCCAAATCCAGCGCATCCAACCAATGCTGGATACCTCAAAAGGCCAAGCTATAGACAGAAGAAGCTACGGCAGAACAACCCTGCTATGTATTAGCACGAGCCAATTGTGCTGATCGATACTGCAACCAGTTCATGGAGTTGCGACTTACAAATCATTATTGGCTTAAGTCGGCGGCGTGATTAGAGGGGGCTGTGCTTCCATACGTTCTTGCGAGAGTGCAACTAAATAAAATTCAGAGAAATTCAGTTTTCATTTTTCGAGGGAAAAGATAGGCTATCGATTCGTGCTACAGTCCGTTTCCAAAGATAGAAGGGGCATGTATGTGTTGAGCCGCTAACATGATGCCCTCCCTGCATGCGAGTGCTTCGACTTCCTCTGGTTTTCAGCAATGAAACAGGGCCCTCCACGCCGTGTAAATTGCTGTTAAGACATTTTCGCATCGTACGTCCGTATCCAGGCAGAACGCGCGATAATTCAAACATGCTTCTACATCACAACTAGTACAGCATTGCTATGACTAATTCTCCAGACGTACTAGTACCTGTCTGTGTTTAAATGTCTTCTAGCAGCATGCAGCATGATGCCCTCACTGTTCACACACGGTGTGTGTTCATAGCGATACGATTGAGACTGCGAGTGCATGCGAGACCGCAGGTTACGTCCGTGACGGTATTTGGTCTTGGCATCTCGCAAAGCTAAGATTCCGTGTTCAAAGGAAAACGCTAGACGGAGTGGCTCTATCTATCCTTTTTCATCCATTTCACTATTTGATTGGATGGATGGTGAATGAGTGCAGTCAAACTCTCAAGTGTCTATCTGTCACATCTGAAAATATAATGAAGTAAGGAATCTAACTCAAAGATTTTATTTTATTTTATTATTTTGTGATTTTCTGAATTTTCTTGGATGGTTTCTTGATTTCTTGGTTTTTCTTGATTGTGCTTAAAAGGAGAAATCCATATTAATGATAATTGAAGGAGGAGATAATGAGCAAGAATAAAACCTTATGTCAACAAAATAAGTAAAAATTTCTAAAAAATCTAGGTAATTGACCAGGACTTTGTATATAAAATTAAAATGCCATATGACATGATAAATGGTGGAGTGAAAGGCAATTAAATGGGATTTGACAGTGAACAGTGACCCATTTCAGAATTTAACAAAAATAATTCAAAACTATCTTGACCTTGAAATTTTATATATTTTTTGAGATGTCATATATATCCACAGTAAAAATATCAGGAAATGATAAACTATTTTGAAGTATTTAAAATTCAAAAATAAAAAGATTGAAATTCTAGAATTGACAATGTTAGAATTTTTATAAATTAAATAAGGAATATCTGAAGTTGAAATTTTTACTGGAGATCATTATAGCCATGATAAACCTGTATAAAAAGTTTTAAAAATATAATGAAGTAAGAAATCTAGCTCAAAGATTTTATTTTTTTATTTTGTGATTTTCTAGATTTTCTTGGATGGTTTCTTGATTTATTGCCTTTTCTTGATTGTGCTTAAAAGGAGAAATCCATATTAATGATAATTGAAGGACGAGATAATGAGCAAGAATAAAACCTTATATCAACAAAATAAGTAAAAATTTCAAAAAAAATCTAGGTAATTGACCAGGACTTTGTATATAAAATTAAAATGTCTTATGACATGATAAATGGTGAAGTGACAAGCAATGAAATGGGATTTGACAGTGTACAGCGACACACTTTAGAATTTAATAAAAATAATTCAAAACTATCTTGACTTGGAAATTTTATATAATTTTTGAGATTCATATCTATCCACAGTAAAAATATTAGAAAATAATAAACTATTTTTAATATTTAAAAATTCAAAAATAGAAAGATTGAAAATCTAGAAATGACAATGTCATAATTTTTATAAATTAAATAAGGAATATATGAAGCTAAAATTTTTACTAGAGATCATTAGAGCCATGATAAACCTGTATAAAAAGTTTTAAATTTTTTTAATAATGTATATCTCTCCAAAAAAAATGGAAAATAGAGAACACAAAAATTAACCACCATACGTTGTTAGAATTTTTACAAATTCTGGGTATCTCATCTCGATCTGAAACTTTAACAGTAAGACCAACTGTCGGCGTATTTCACCTGACAAGATCTCCCTGGGGTGGTGAAGGAACGAGATGGCCTAGAGGGGGGGTGAATAGGCAATCTTTTACAATTTTAGATTCTAATCAGAATTAACCAATTTACTGATGCTATTGATCGCAAGTCAACAAAGGATTAAAAACAACAGTAACAATAACAACAACAATAACAACAACAACAGCGAAAGCAAAAACAGATAACAACAGTAAAGACAGAAGTATTTATCCCGAGGTTCAGAGCAGTCCTCCTACTCCTCGTTGAAGCACTCCTCTCGGAGTATTGCTTCTCCCACAGCTAGTCGCAGTAGCTTGGGATCACACTCGGGGTAGCTTTTTCACCACTCCAGTGAGGTAAGCTCCAGACCTTTCACAACAAGAGTTGCCTTCCACACTTGCCTTTTGGACAGGTCTAACTCTTCACTTCCTCCAAACTGTCTAGGATCGAAATGATCCAAGAGTAATAAACTTCTCACAAGTTCTGTCTCTTGGTTTACACTCGAAAAACACACTGCTAGACACACTTGGAGCTCAAACACTTAGAAGAAAGATGATTTTTGAATATCAGGTGAAAAACCGACTCCTTGCTGAGAAAGTGAAAGTTTTGAATGCTAAAATGTGAAGGAGTTCATCAAGTTCTGTGGTAGATAGCACAGCCAATGTTTATATACTCAATTCTGAGAAATATAGCCGTTGTACCTACCACAGTGACCGTTGCAACGTGTCAGGATATAAAAATGAGATAAAACACGTTTACAGCGGACCAAAAACCATTTTTAGCGATACTGATCATGTGTATCACGGACCAAATCAGCAAGTTCAGGACGCTATGTGTATGGCGGACCGAAAAATAGGTCCGTCATAGATGGGCAGAGTTTGGTCTGTTATAGATGGCCATGTGTATAGCGGACTGAAAAGTCGGTCCGTCATAAACATGGTCTGATGAAGTTGAAATTTTATGATCAGTGGCTAAGGATGATTTTTGAGAGAAGACATTTAGACAAAAGATATTTGAAATTGATTTTTGGTCTAAAAGCCTTTTTGATATACTTTTTATTTAAACACTGAGATGATATAATTTTGAAATAAAATACAGCAGACCTAAGAGAATGCATCTCAGATTAGTGGAATAGCAAAGGCTTATAAAAGCATTTATGCCGGACCTAAAGTTAGGTCCGTCATAGATGGGCAGAGGATGAGTTTCAGAATACTTCTCAAGGCAAGTGTATGCCGGACCTAACTTTTGGTCCGTCATAGATGTAAGATTATGAAACTTTGTCTTTGCTAAAACCACATGTATGCCGGACCAAAAATTAGGTCCGCCATAGATGTAAGATTATGAAACTTTGTCTTTGCTAAAACCACATGTATGCCGGACCAAAAATTAGGTCCGCCATAGCTGTAAGATTCTGAAACTTTTTCAAGTTTTGCAACAGACTTAAGATATGAAACCATAAAAATTTGGTCTGTTGAAATGCAAGGAACTTTTGTCAATATATTAAAGTAGTAATTTTGGTTCAAGGTTTAGATTGAAATAAAGAATTTTAGCTCCAACCTGCCTAGAGTAATATTTTCCTAATGAACCAAGATACCAACTTGTGCTAAGTCCCTCTTGATAGTACAGCTTACATGAATGAGAGAAAAAAAACATCTAACTTGTTTGACTTGAAACAACTCCCAAGTCAGAAACTATAAGATTAAAATACCTTAATCTTGTTGATCCAGTATGTTCCATCCATGATTTCAGTATGAGAGTATTATCTAACTTGGTCATCAACACCAAAACCAATAAGCAGTATATAATCAAAGATTGAGGGGGCCTAGATGCTATCAGGTGGAGATTAATGGTTCGATAAAAGGGGTCTTCGCGATCGGACACTCTAACCAATCTCCTTCGAGGAACCTAGGGATTAAGGAATCAAAGAACACAACGATGTACCCAGATTCAGGCCCCAGTGCGGGTAACAGCTCTACATCCTGCTTGGTCTTTGTTCAAGGGTGATCAAGGAGCTACAGATGTTCTCTCTCTTCTCTGTTTCTTGCCTTTTTTTTTGTTCATCCCCCCTTCCCTTATGCGCCAGAGTTCCCTTATATCAATTGGGTTTGCCCTGGGCCTGTAGGAAGGGCACGTCACACTACTCTATCTTCTCATACGTTCGTCACTGTGGCATTATATTTATTACACCTTGTCACGGTGGCATGACATTAATTACGGCTTGTCACGGTGGCGTAACATTTATTACACCCATCATTATAGCCCTGTCCTCTGAGCCTTATTCTTCGCGCTATGGCATGGCTTCGTCCGTTCTGCCCGGGACATGGCATTCCTGCGATGAGTTAGGAGGAAGGCACCAGAGGGTTGGACTGTGGTTGTGTCGCCAGCGGAGCTCTTTGCAATCAATGGCCCTGACACAGCGCGTCAGAGGCAAAGAGGCTTCGAGGCGAACCCTTCTTTTTATTCCTTTGGTCGCCTTGCTTTCGCCAGTCGCCACGCAAGCGAGGCACCATGAGCGGGGCTTGGTCTTGATTTTTCGCAGCGTAGAGGGTACCCTGGCGCAAAGTACGCCAACACCAACCTAGTCAAAATGTCTCACCTGAAAATTTTTAGAAATTTTTGACATAAGAATTGTGGTCCAATTAATGACCTTACCTTGATGTTAGAACGCATGAGGGGTGAATTTCCTTCCCTTCAGCTGACGAGTGGACCCCTTTCCCTGAAGTGAACCAGCCGAGCTTGCCAGCCTTCGGTCTCTGGCCGATGGACCCAGACCCATGCATCAGCCACTCTTCTTCGTCTCCCTCGACACTACCGAGTCCTGGCTCTGCTGACCACCCAGTACCTCAGCCATTCCACGCCTTAACTCGTCTCGCACTGCCGCCTCACCACCGAAGTTGTGCTCGTCTCTCCAGATGCTTTTTCGTCACCCGTGCAGACGGGCACTCGCCTTACCTCTCCGCACGAACGGCAACACTGCAGTGCCATCCCTCTTCAATGGCGCCATATCGCCAGTCCTTGGCTCCGTGAGGGATTCGTGCTTGTCTTCCTCTCCCTTCCGGCTATATAAACCTCCAAATGCTTCCTGACTTCTCACCCCTGACCCCCATTCTCCCCTTTCCAGCCACGCATGCCGAAACCTTCATCCTCCCTATGAACTGCCATTTCCAAAGAACCTTGAGCTCGGGGCTAAAGATCAATTCAACTTCTACGGTTTGCCATTCTCAAATTCATTTGGACACTAGTAATATGAGTATCTAACGATCATTCCGCCTCTTTTAAAACCAGCTCTCGCCCACTAGAATACCTCCCCATCGCTAGCCATCTTCCTAGCGGAGGGCTTCCGGTGGCAGCGCAACCCGAGTCTTCTCCAACCCCGATTTCTAGTAAAATGGGCCACGTTCACCTTGCTGATGTTGTCAGAGCTTTCAAATTCATGAACGCTTGCTCTGGTGAGCTTGGCCACCATCCGGCCATGGCGCCACCACAGATGCTCACATTACATTGACAGTTTTTGGCTAAAACCGCCATAGATACTAACATTATCAATGACAGTTTTAGCCAAAAACCACCACAGATACTCACATTATCAATGACGGTTTTTGGCTAAAACCACCACAGATATATTTGTGGCAGTTAAAAAAAACCGCCACTGATAATGCATTATTTGTGACGGTTCTAAATAAAAACCGTCATAAATAGTCGTCCCACCATTTTTTTTAAAACCACCACTGCTAATGCTATTTGTGATGGTTCTAGAAAAACCGTCGCAATTAGAGTGTCACCTATGTGCTATTTTGTAGTAGTATTGATTGATGGATTGTAACATCTCAAAATTTATCCTTTATTATTTTTTATTGCAATTTGTGAGTTTTGTGATTTTTTTGGATTTATTAGATTTTTCTAAAATTTATTTCAATTTATTTTAAATTAAGTATATTGGTTTTTTGTTGAAAACTAAATAAATATAGATAAAATTAAAATAAAGTTTTGCTAAAAATATTTTATTTAAGTCCAAAATGTCTCAAAGTATTTTTGTGATTTTTTAGATTTTTTCGGTATTTTTGTTGCCTAAATATAAATAAACTAATTTTGGTATTTATTTTAAAAGAAAATTTTGAAAAGAATTTGTTTAAATAGTGTTGGGTAAAGCCCATCTTGTTTCTTGGCCCGATCCACCTTCTAGAAGCCACCCCATGACCGTTGGATCCGATCGGGCGCACAAATGACCCTCCTTTCGCGTTAAATTGCAGCTGTGGGATCTGCGATAGACGCTCAAGATCAGTCACTACAGGAAACCGCATTATCAAATCTCAGCCGGTGAATTTGGATTGGACGGTGGCAAGCGAAGCGTATTGGTTCAGGACTCCATCAGATCTCGGCCGTTGGAGTATCGCATGTGCGGTTTGGATGGAATCGCTCGGGAAGATCGTGGCCGTCGGTGCGGACGAGTGGACGGCATCGTGTCATCATCTTCGCGTGTCCGTGTGGGACTCTGTCCTGTGATCTCGCCGGCACCGCTGACTCTGCAACCAAATCGACTTTATCCCAAGGTTTCAGTGCTATATAAGGATCGTATCGGGTGTGCAAAGCCCAAAGTAGCAAAAGCCCTAAGGCCTAGCCTCAGAAATCATTGTAGTCTCACCGCAATCTGAGTTGTTCACCGAGCACTACCGTAACGAAGAAACTGTGATTCCACCATCGTTTGTGGGAGATCAAGCTTGGGACCAGTGCTGCTCACTTCGCCTCGCCGCAAGGAAGTTGGTGCGCGCCTTGGAATCATCAAAAGATCGCCGGACCTCGCCAACCGCAAGAACCCTAGAACCACCACCATTCATCTCATCGTCGATGTCATTCCAATGCCCGTGCAAGAGATCCGATGGTGTCAGAGAGTTGGCGGTGCGCTTCCCGCTCATCGCTGGTGACCCTAGGGCGCTGCGCCGCCACAGCCGAGGTGGCACGGTCGGATGGATGACACGTGGCAGCCAGCTCATTGCCAAGTGGACACGGACGGCTGATGTGGTGCCGTGTGGACGTCTGCGTCACTACACACGTGTGCACACACGTCAGCTAATGCGGGCCCACACGTCAGAGAACCGAATGGTGTGGACCGAGTCCATGTGAACCCAATGAGGTTCATGGACCGAGTCCATGGACTGAGGGCACGTGTCACGTTCTGATTGGTCCAGTTCAGTGCTGACGTCAGTGTGACACAATAAATTGAATTTTCTTTACAAAAAAAAATCAGATATTATTTGATTTTCTAATTTTCAGATTTTTATGATTTTTGAATTTTTCGAGAGCTTGTTCTCCCTCATACGAAACTCCAATTGAGGTGATTCAAATTTCTAAAAATTTATAAAATTGGGATTTATTTAATGGTGAATTTTATTTGATATTTGGAGTTCATTTGCTCTCTATTTTAGTATTTATGTAGTTTTCTCTTTCGATTCGCGTAGACGTTGAGTTGTGCGACACATCGGAGGAGGATCCATCAACTCAAGATCAAATTCCAGGGCAAGATCAGGACCTTTGACAAGGCAAGTTGCTATTTTGCTTTACTATATTGCATATTATTTTACATGTACAACTGTTTTCAATTAAATTGGGATTTAGCTAACATACCTTTTGATCTATACCCTACCTTGTCATTTGTATAATATGATCTATTTGTCACCCTAGATTGGTTCACTATAGTTGATTGATATTAAAGTCAACATAGGATGGTTAAATCGTAATAGTTTGCTTAGCTATACCACGTCATCACACGTACTTGAATAATTGATAATTAATCTTGACTAATGGAGTGATGATATCTAAAAACATTTAAAAATAATTTCACAAATATAATTAAAAGAAACTTGCCTAGATTTTGATAAAAAGAAATCGTCCTCACCCGGTAATTGCTGGAGATCACCGGTCAGATTTGAATTAATTCCTAAAATTATAAAATACCATATCTTAGGTGATTATTAGATTTTTGCATGTTTTACAGTGTCCAACCATTCTTTGATTTGATTTGAATTTGGTACACACAAATTATTTAGCTTAATTTAGGATTCATTAATTAATCACCTATTAATTTAGCGCATTTTAACATACGCGGTTTATTGAGACATTGGTTTGAAATTTCAAATGTCTAGAGGTATTATCTCATATTTTTAGTTCTTCCAGTAGATGAATTTTTATATAGTTCTTTATTTTAGGCATTCACTGCTATTTATTCTCCCTTTGAAATTAGTTAATATTTTGATGAATTCCTATTTGATTTATTGTGATCGTGATGGTTTTAAATATACACATGCTTATTTATATATACCCCTATTTCCCCTCTTTTCTTCACTTTTCTTTTCTCCTCATTCACTTTTATTTTCTCTTTCTCCTATTTTTTCTTTTTCTCTTTTCCTTCCTCCTCCTTCTTTCTTCTTTTTCCTCTCTTGTTTTCTTCATTCGGGCGAACTCCCTTGGTTCCTCTCCTATATCTCCCTCTCTCCCTTCTTTCCATTATCTCCATATCTGGCCTCTCCAATTGCTTTCATGTGCAGCACTTAGCTCCCTCTCAGTTAGGGTCGGCTTTGGCCCAACCTTGCGCTCTAGCATGGGCGAGCGTGCATTGAAGCCGCTCGGCCCAGCCTCGTGTCGGCGCTACCCTTGTCAGCTCACTGCTCGGCCTAGACCCCATGGCCATCACCGGTATCCCGTCTATCTGACCACCCTGGCTTGACCCCACCTCCCTCCTATTGGCCTCAGGCTTTCCCCCTCGCCCTCTACTTGGCCCAGCTGTGCACCTCGGAGCCCCGCCCCCCCTTCTACCATGGAACATGTGTGGCTTGCACCCTGGGTCCTTAGTCTCACCACCAAGGCCTCGATCTCACCCGACCAGCTCTCCTCGGCCCTTGGAGCCGCTACCTCTGCTCTATGGCTTCTATGACTTTTTTTCCTATTTTTGCCTACCGATTACTTTTGTTGAGTGATGCTATATGTGTTCATTTTGCCTATTGATTTTTGGGCAGCGCGACTGCTTTGTGTTCTTCCTTGATATCAACTATTTTCACAACCGTGTATGTGCTGTTTCATGTTCTTCGTTAATCCCAATTGTAAGTCGTTCGTGTGACCGATTGGCTCTCTTATTTTTTTTAATTCTTGAGCATATTTAGAAGTACAAAGTGTTGCGTGTTGATCTATAAATCTTTAGTCTTTTGTTATATTAACCTCAAAATAAAATTTGAAATAAAAATATTACCCATATTTTTCAACATACTATTCACACACGGTGTATGCTCATAATAGACCTAGGCATTGGGCTGGGCATTTTTTGACCGACCCGTAGCACGACAGGTACAACACGGTTGAAGCACGGTATGGCACGCATGTGCACAGGTCAGGCTAGCACGACACAAATGATAAGGTTGTGCTAGACCTTGCGGTCGGGCATGATGAGAGGCATGACACGGTATGTCTATATGGACCGTGCTTGGACCAGCACGGCATGAAACAGGTCCATTGAGGTAGAACGCTTTGCTGCAATATTGCGTCACATTGTGGCTCTCCATACGGCCAACGCCTTTTGCGGTCCTCGTATGTGGAGGAAGGGGAGACAACGGAGATGCTAAAAGGTGAAGAATGGCAACTAGAGAGTATATACTCTCTGACACCGAGCACGCGCACTGAACTGCTCTGTACTAGGGTACCCATACTGGATGTAAGGTTTTTAACAAGATAGTGACTCTGTACTTATTCAAGAATGAATAAAATTTAGTTTTTTCCCCTAATATTTATATCCACTGTCTCAACTTCATGCGTCTCCACTCCATTCCTCTCATTGCAATAGTGCAAATGAATTGAACCTAAACTAGTACAACACAATCCAGCATAAATTACAAATGGGCCGTGTCTAAGCTCACCGAAGACGAGCCAGACCAACACGACACGGCACAATGGACCAGCAAGATTGCAACAACACGGTACAGTTTACACATATGGTTCGTCGTGTCCGTGTCATGCGAGCCCTTCACGATACGACGTCCATCTCTAGTTCATACCAATAGGATTGAGACTGGTAGTGCATGCGAGACTGCAGGTTACCTACGTGACGGGATTTGGTCTTGGCGTCTCGCAAAGCTAGAGCGAGCCAACGAAAGACTTTTTCCTCACAAAAAAAAAGAAAAGAAAAACTTGGACTTGTATTTATTCAGACTTTTAATTAGTAGCATTGTCGTGAAAGAATCGGCGGTTCCAAGTCTTTCTACGACTTGGCTGTGTGCCAACTGACCAGTGGTCGGTCTTCTACAATTAAGACACCTTTATCTGTTGATCTATTCCCGCGTGCGACGTCGTCGTAGGCAATTTTGACGGGATTGCTATAGTTTGGACGTCTGATTTTTTTTTACGCACCGCAACATTTTTTTCTACCTGTGTAACATTTTTTGTCAATACGTGCAATATTTTTCTTCGACAAACAGTGAATTGCAGCACAGTAAACGGATGTTGCAAGCGTTGAAAAAAAAATGTTGCACATGTCGGAAAAAATGTTTCAAACGTTGAAAAAAAATATTGCAAGAGGCGTTCGATGGATTGCTACAGTGTCGGACGTCCGAGCGCTAGTCCTTCCCCAATTTTTATCGATGAAGTCGTCGAACCATTCCAAAACTAATCAATAAGCACAATAAAAGCCAGCTATGGGTGTAGTTAGAGTAAGCCCAACCTATCTTTAAATCTCTCCCTATCTTAAATTATAAGGAGAATTAAAAAAAATATGAGCTCCAACTCAACCCCTATTTGGAATCCCTATTTTAGGGAGACATCTTCTCACCCCTACATCTAAGAGCAACCCCAACCCACCCCCTAAACCTCCCCCTTTCCTAAATTATAAGGAGACTTAGAAAAATATAAGCTCCAACCCAACCCCTATTATAAACCCCTATTTTAGGGAGGTACTCTCTCACCCCTACATCTAGGGGGGCTTCTCTTTGCCCCTATTATTTTCTTTGGTATTTTTTTATTCATTTTAAAATAATAATTCATGGGTGCAAAGTAATAATAATATTTAGATAAATAATAGGGGTGAGTAATATGGAGTATGGGTTGGAGACAAATTTGATATAGAGTACCCTAATTTTATACCACCCTAAATGAGTGATTTAGGGGAAAATATAGGGTTTGGGTTGGAGTTGCTCTAAGGGCTTTCTCTTTGCCCCTACTAATTTATTTGGCATTTTTTTATTCGTTTTAAAATAATAATTTATGGGCGCAAAGTAATAATAATGTTTAGATAAATAATAGAGGTGAGTGATAGGGAGTGTGGGTTGGAGACAAATTTGATATAGGGTGTCCTTAATTTTTATATCACTTATAAATAAGTGATTTAGGGGAAAAATATAGGGGTTTAAGTTGGAGTTGCTCTTAGGGGTGTAGTCGGCTCGGATCTACGGTTAAGACACCTTTGTCTGTTGATCTATTCCCGCGAGCGATGTCGTCGTAGGCAATTTTTATCGATGAAGTCGTCGAACCATTCCAAAACTAATCAATAAGCACAACGAAAGCCAGCTATGGGTGTAGTTAGGGCTGTAATCAGCTCAGATTTAGTTGCATGTCATTTTTTTATACCTTAAATCATATATTTTTGTCGGACTCGAAGTCGGATATAGATAGTGCCAGATTCGAATATGGCGTAGATAATATCGATCACAAATTCGAAACAAATACGGAGCGAAATCGATACAGTATAGAATATTTTTTTGTCGGATATTGAGCGAAAATATATAAATACCACATAAAACACACATATAGAAATGTTAAGTACACATAAGGGCACTTTTAATATCACTTGCATGGTCAAAAGCGAAGACGAGGCCAATAAAGAAAGCGAAGACAGAGCGAAAGGAATGGATAGATAGTCACTGATATGCCAGTCTAGAACAATGATAGCCCACATGTCAGTCACACTTCCCTTTCCTGTCTGGGCTTGAGCACCACTCCAAACACTATCAAGCCGTGCAGTTGGTGGGCTCCACTGTCACACTCCTCTCCTACCTCACCTAGCCAAGCCACCTCCCCTTCTAAGTTCCAATCCCTTCCTCTTTAACTCCTCCATGGCTCCCTACCACTCCAGCACCAGCACTGCGCCGCCTCCAACCATTGCAGCTGCACCACCTCCGGGCACTTGGATGCCCCACCTGCAGCCACCCTAGTTGCGCCAACCCTACTCCCTCCCCTACCACACCTGCCAACCCACTGCCCACCACCAGGCCAGGTTAACAAAACCAAAATTTAAAACCGAGCCAGGTTTTTGCAGTACGGTTTTCGCAAAAACCATTCGAAAACTGTACAAAACCGAAGGGTTAAAAAAACAAAAAATTGAAAAAAAAAATAAAAAACCGTTCGGTTTTCAACGAAAATCGCGATTTTTCAACGAAAACCGCGATTTTTCAACCGCTCGATTTTCAACGAAAACCGACCCGCCCATTTGAGTGTTCTTCGAAAACGGTTTTGAGCGGTTTTTTAACGGTATTTGAACACATAATTTTTTCAAAATTTTTAAATTTTTTAATTTTTTAAAATTAGATCGGTTTACCTAGCGGTTTTGATCTCAAACCAGAGCAGTAAGGTCGAAAACCGTAGTTTTGAAGCGGTTTTTGTCGGTTTTGTTAACCCTGCCCGCCACTCTCTCCACATCCCCTCCTGTGCCATCATCCACCCCAGCAATCCCATTTGCGCCATCGCCCTCCTTCCTAGGGACTCCCGCCACCCTATCGCTGCCCTTAGACACGCCCTCCTCGCTATCATTAGGCGGGAGGTTGCCGCCATCGTAAGGGGGTTGGGGGAGGTTGCCGCCATCGCCGAACCACTAGTCCAACCCATCCCTGAAGTCATCGTTGCATTCAACGAGGGGCGGTGGCTCACCGTGTGGGGGATGCTCACGGCAGGAGGTGGAAGGATCACGGAGGTGGCAGGCAGGGCGAAGGTAGCAGACACTAGGAAGCAGCACGCAAATGGGGCCGTGGAGGAGCGTATGGTGGTGGTGTGGCAGCACGGGGTACCATCAATCGCCGGGCGGAGGAGGGAGATGGGCATTGCTCGGTTGCCGTATTAGGAGATTCAGATATCCGGTAAGATTATTTTTGGAAATATCTGATAATATTCTTGGTAAATACTGAACCAACTGATAGTACAATCCCGAATTCAACGCTGAATCCGAATCCAAATATCTGAAACCGAATCTAAATCTAAAAAATATCCGACCTGACTAGCCGAATCCGATCCGAACATATCTAGTCGATCGGCATATATCTGGTCCGATTGTATTCCTAGAGTAGTTATGTCCTTTGCTTCGATGGATTACTTCTCTACCACAAGTGGGTGCAAAAAAATGCTAATATACTCTATATTAAAGCCCCAAGGATTGCCGCTCAACCAGGGGGGCCACGTGTCGACCCCCTCGGGTGGCCCCCTGAAGAATCCATAAATCGTGTTTAGGTCCTTTCGGAAAAATTCGCCCCCCTCGGGTGGCCCCCTAAAGAATCCAGAAATCGCGTTTAGATTCTTTCGGCCATTTTTTAAGTAAAATAGACTCGAAAAATATCAAAATTATGTTTAGGTCTCTACACGCGGTTTATAGCTGAATTGGAAATCGTGTTTAGGTCCTTTCGTCGATTTTTTTGTAGACTAGACCCGAAAAAATTCGAAATGATGTTTAGGTCCCGCAACACAGTTTTCTAAAAAAACAGCCAGATGTTTTCCTCACGACGCGGTATCGCGCGCAACTCAACCTAGTACAGTTAACTCCCACAAAGATTCAGCACGCTACTCTATGGCTGCTATGGTTCACATGTCCTATGTTTTAAAAAATTGGTTCAGAACTGTTTAAATGATAGCCATATTTTGTGTTCAAGCATATTGCCCACCTTTCCTGTCATATTAATCTTTTAGATGAATCCGCTGCCGTATGCAACTTGATTTTTTAACAGAGCTAGGAGCTCCTAAGTTAAAGACCTGGCAAATGCAATATTAACAAGCATTATTGTGTATACTTCAATAACATGTTTAATGTCCAGCGGAGTCTAGATATGAGATGGAGTGTTGAAATATATTGCACACCTCCTCTCATTTGGTTTATCTTTTTGATGCACTCGTAAGTACATGTAACTCAATATTTTATTCAAAACATTATTAAAAGTACTTTAATCAAACAGAAGATAAACAAATTTGGATGGTTTTATAATTTTTAATACTGTGTTTTTCAGTTTTTATATGATCATAGCCTATACTGTATCACGGAAGAGTTAGAAATTTAAAAGTTCCACAAATTATGTTGCCATAATACTCTGTCTTACAAAATTTTACGCTTCTACAATCAATGATCGACCAACATGACTGTTCTTTCTATAACTACAATACACAGAATTTAGCTATAGAACTTTTTTTTCTATCTGACTCGCTTATTTCATATTTTGTTTTCAAAAGCCGAAACAATCTTAATCATTTGGTAGCGTTTCTGTTTGCTGTGTAAGAGCACGACAGCATATGGAGCTAACCAGCTGCAACCCATGTCTCTGTATAAGACTTTCTTTCTTTTATTCCTGCTCTCCTGTGACTCTGTGCGTATGCGTGCATACGCACACACGACTAATATTTGCATGATTTTGTTTTCTTCCTTCATATATTCTGACAACAATTACTTGTAAACAACACATGAGCACATCTGAATAGTAGTCAAAGTGAGACACTGGATTCTTCCCAAGAAATGTTAATTGTCTTCGTGCATGCAGCCCAAGAACTGTAAATCTGATAGTCAGATCCTCGCAATTAGTCATGGGTCTCCACCTAACGTGATGGATAAAAGTTCTGATCTATTCACACACCAATATGCAATGTAACATAAGCATGGTAACATACCCATTTAATACATGCCACATAAGCATTTTTGATGATGTGGCAAGAGAGTTAAGAGGGGAGAGAAGAAAGCTATATCTTGAGGAAGGTACCACTTGGGCACGAAATCATAGACATTGAAACTTGAATCATCTAAGTGGCCCACAATTCATACTCTCATACACATCTAGCATTTAATTATCTTGTGGGGACTAAGAAACAATCCATAATACCATGCATTGGGATAGTTGTATCTTCTATAATATTATATGACATAGCAGTTTTGGATATTGTGACAAGATAGCACTGTGAATAGCCAGCTACCTACAATAGCCATCCTTGTCCTTGAGATCAGCAAGGGCCATATACTTTTGAGTCAAGTAGACCGAAGAACCAAAGAAAATGGGGGCATACTTCCGGAAAACTCCAGTTGAATCCTCTACCAAGAAAATTCTTGATACATTTTTTTTTTCAAATACAAGTTAGTTAGAATGGTGTTTCTCTGCTTCCTACTAAAAGTCATGGTATATGTCAAAAATTCAGAACAGAGAACTGGATAGTAATGGCTTTTTAATCTATTTTTTTTCTCACATCCTCTGTGAGGGTGGTATAAGTAGACTCATCATTCAGATTACTTTCATGCTATTGCCATTTTATTTGGTTGTTTTAAACATTTTATTGGTACAATTAATACAAATCGAGATAAATATTTGTGAATGGATGTATGTATTAAATGAATTAGTATTATGCATGACATGTTCACATAGCCACTTCAATTCTCTTTGTAGGTGTACTGCTCAACGACAGCTGAGTACAGTCAACAACAACTACAGTTAACTCCCATAAGATTAGGCACCAAACTGGTGAAGGCATTTCCACGACAGTTCTTTTCATCATTTGTACTATCTGCTAATGGACAGGAACACTCCCCATATTGACCGGAGTTTCTATGGCTGCTATGGATCACAAGTTTTATGTTTGCATTATTGGGGCTGCTACTGGATCACCAGTCTATATATAATTCTTCGAATTGATGACCAGAAGATCACCTGCGTAGCTCATAAGTATGCAAGTTTTCCCAGTTTAATTCTGCGCCAAAGTACTTGGTATGTACAAGAACTTCTCATTTTAATTAATGTATTACTACTACTTTTGTTTTCACGCTGCTGTTTTCTTTTTTGTCAATACTTGCACTTGATATTTATCTTGTTTGGCTTTCGTCTATTCTTGTTTGCGACGTTCTTGTGTAGGCAGCTCCAACTCAAGATGATGTTCTACATCCATCTGTTTGTTGCCTTACTTGTTTCATGCTCCGTGTTCCTGGTAGCTTCTGCTCAATCAAATCCAAACAATAATATTGATCGACAGGCCCTCCTAGATCTCAAATCCCTCGTCACCAGTGATCCCTCTGGTGCACTATTGTCCTGGGGCAATGGCTCCTCTGTATGCACCTGGACCGGGGTGCAATGTGATCGTGGTAGGAGGGTCTCCACATTGGATCTCCGGGGCCTCAACTTGGTTGGCCGGATCAGCCCTGACATTGGCAACCTCTCAGCTCTCCGCTCCTTGTGCGTACAGAATAACCGCTTTGCTGGCGAGATTCCTGACCAACTCGGTCAGCTAGGTCGACTCCAAACACTAAATGCTAGTGCTAACCTTCTCACAGGAACTATTCCTTCAGTCCTTACAAATTGTACTGATCTAATGAGCATTGATTTGTCGGGGAACAGCATTTCGGGTGCTATACCTGCAACCATTCATTTGCTTCGGAAGCTCCGTGTCTTGAAGATAGGACAGAACCAACTGAATGGTGGTATCCCACCATCCATTGGCAACCTATCATTGCTGAATACTCTTGATGTTGGTACAAACAATCTCACAGGCACAATTCCTGATGAGCTTGGTCATCTAAGTCAGCTCCAATACCTCCAGCTCTCTAAAAACAACCTCAAAGGCACAGTTCCTGGGCAACTTTACAATCTCTCCATTCTTGTTTTATTTGCTCTTGCATCAAATGACCTACATGGGGAGATACCTGGTGATATTGGCTTTCAACTTCCAAATCTCCGTGTCTTCCAATTCTGCATAAATAGTTTCACGGGTCCAATCCCTCCATCTCTCCACAATGTGACAAAAATACAAAGCATTAGGATGTCCCATAACTTCCTTAGCGGCTCTGTGCCACCGGGCCTTGGTGAACTTCGTGACCTTGTCATGTACAACATTGGATTCAATCAAATTGCTGACACCACCAGCATCCTTGATGACCTCACAAACTGCACTAAGCTCCAATTGATTGCCATTGATGAGAATCTAATTGAAGGTACACTCCCCGATTCAATTGGCAACTTGTCGAGCTCTCTTGAAAAGCTATACATAGGTGGCAACAGAATCAGTGGGCAGATACCACCCTCTGTTGGGCGTTTAACCGCCCTATCATTACTCAACATGAGCTACAACCAACTATCGAAAGGTATCCCACCAGAGATAGGCCTACTCAAGGAGCTAACCCTGCTTAGTCTTGCTGGGAACAAACTATCAGGGCCAATCCCAGTGGATATTGGTGACCTTACAGCACTAACAAAGCTGGAGATGAACAAGAATGAGCTGGTGGGTGGAATCCCAGAGGAGTTGGGCCGCCTACAACGTATGCTTTCGCTGGACATGTCAAGCAATAACCTGAATGGGAACATCCCTGCTTCTCTGTTTTCACTCAAGAGCCTTAGTTCTCTCCTCAATCTATCACACAATTCACTAACTGGTTCACTAACAGCGGGCATTGGCCAGCTAGAGAACCTTATCTCCATTGACTTGTCCCACAATTTTCTCAACAGTAGCATCCCGATGTCGATTGGGCAGTGTCGAAGCCTACAGGCTCTATCTTTGCGCAGAAATGCCTTGTCCAATGTTATCCCTGACACGATTGGGAATCTCAAAGGTTTGGAAAGCTTGGACCTATCAGATAACGGGTTATCCGGTAGCATACCTGGAAGCCTTACGAAGCTGCAGGCCCTTCAACCAGGACCGTTCCAAAGATTTTGGGGGCCCGGGGCGAGCTAAATCAAGTGGCCCTTTTATTAACTATCATAATTATTGGAGATAAAATATCGAATGCTTTCATATATAATAAACTTGGTAGAGAATAAGTCACAACCAAAAGATTGTTTAAACATAATCAAACTCATGTACTATTCAACTAAATTAAGCTCTAGCCTCTAAGATGCACCTTCAAGCCCACCCGCGCCACATTGCCATCACTACCATAATGCTGCGACAAAAGCCAATCTCACCAACTCCTACAAATTTAAATAGGCAAGTTAAAATTCCTTCTAACACTCTTAGATGCAAAGTCATCAATAATAGTATCAATATCAATTTCATTATCCTTTTCAATGCATAAAATTGCCAAACCATTTAACCTTTCTTGTGACATTGATGACCTTAAGTAATTTTTTTAATAATTTTAGCTTTGAAAAACTTCTTTCAGCGGAGGCTACAGTCATAGGTATGGTGAATAAGAATCGATAAGCAATTGAAACATTTGGATAGTAATCTAAATCCTTAACAAACTCAAAAATCTCCATGAGTGAGCAGATAAAGTCATTTGTAGCACTTTTAGTTCAGAAAAAAAATCATCTAACTCAATATCACATAAACTACTATGGGAAAATATTTTTGCAAATTTAATGCAATAATTTCTTAGTTCAATATTATCCAATGACTTTAAATTTTTTGAGCTATGTAAAAAACCAAATATACTCTTAAATGTAGTAAAATCTTCAAACCTGTTCTTCAATGAAGAAATTGCTACATCCATCATAACAAGAAAGTAATTTACCTTAAAAGACTTCTCAATTGATAAAACCTCTTCATTATAATCACTTTCATCAAACTGTTTTTTCCGGGTAGCTCGACGTTTTATCAGGAATGATGCTTCTACATTTATGTTAGATGTAATTTAGGGGCCCTCTTAAATTGAGGGCCCCTGGCGGTCGCACCAGCTGCCCTCCCCTTTGGGCCGGCCCTGCCTTCAACTGCTAAACCTCTCCTTCAATGACTTCGATGGGTCGGTGCCAAGCGAGGGTATCTTCAAGAACCACTCGGTTGTTTACCTTGATGGCAATCCGAAACTATGCTACTCAAACATAGCATGCTACAGCTCCCGTTCCTACCATGGTCGAAAGGTGGCCATTGCAATTGCGATTTCTACGGCAGCAACGGCTATAATTGCCGTCCTTATCATGATTAGCACGTTCTTCTTGTCGAGGAGACGGTTAAGAAACAAAAAGGTTAAAATAGCAGAAAATTTTATCAAGCGCAATCATCCGCTTGTTTCATATGAAGAGATATCCCACGTGACCAACTCATTTGACCGGAGAAATCTCATCGGCGCTGGTAGTTTTGGTTCGGTGTACAAAGCTGTACTGCGTGACGGGACACCGGTAGCAATCAAGGTGTTGGACCTGCATAAGGTTGGGGCGCCCAAAAGCTGGGTTGCGGAGTGTGAGGCCCTTAGAAATGTGCGGCATCGGAACATAGTAAAGCTGGTCACGCTGTGTGCGAGTGTGGATTTTGCTGGCAATGACTTCCTTGCGTTAGTTTATGAGCTCATGACCAACGGGAGTCTGGAGGACTGGATACACAAACGTAGGCAACCTGAAAATGGGGCTGGGATCAATGCCGATCTGGTACTCAGCATTGCTATGGATGTTGCGAGTGCATTGGAGTACATGCATGATGATTGTGGGGGGCAGGTCGTGCACTGTGATATCAAACCATGCAATGTGCTGCTTGATGAAGATATCACAGCAAAGGTCGGCGACTTTGGGCTGGCTAGGTTGTTGGCTCCAATGCCACCGGGGCAAGAATCTATTTCCAGTACTCATGGCCTTAAGGGCTCCCTTGGCTATATTCCACCAGGTGCTGCTCTTTCTAGCTATTCTATGTATAAAATATTATAACAATTTTCTCCCGTAGGAAGAAAAAGATTGCTTTTGTTGCCAATATTAAACAGCAATAATTTATACGCCAATTTTTCACATTAAATAACTCGTTTCATGCAGAATATGGATATGGAAGTAAACCATCGACAAGAGGTGATGTCTACAGCTATGGAGTAATGCTCCTCGAGATGATCACTGGAAAGAGCCCCGTTGACGTGAGCTTTGGAGGGGATATGAACCTTGAGAAATGGGTGCGAAATGCATTCCCACATCGAGCCAGTGAAGTAATCGACGAGCAACTCAAGGGCACAACCATTGATGACTTCTTTGAAGGGGAGCAGCAGAGTGGTACCGAGGAACAGCAGAAGCTGGACTACCTGATACTTCCCATCATGGAGGTTGCCTTATCCTGCGCTATGGAGAACCCCGACGAACGCAGCAGCATGCGCGATGCTCTCCTTAGGTTGAAGCGAATCAGGGAAGCCTTCTTGCAGAATTGAAGCACCATCTCTGATGCTTGAAGAGGTTGCTAACAACCTATCTCCGAATCAAGCACATTTTAGTGGTTATACGTCTTTAGATAATATAATTCATAACAAATAATGCCCTAGATTATGTAAAGAAAATTGCGCTAGAAGGTGAAAGCAGAGATATTGGCGAAGAATTTGTGGTTTGAACTAGCTTATACCTCTGGCTTTAACCTGTGCATACGTACATGCTACACAGTTAAAGTAATATTATCGTATTGAGGAATTCGTATGGATTAACGTAAGTTTTTATCCACGTGAAAATCTACTCCACTTTAATTGAAATTCAATATTGAATTTTATACTGTTATCTTTAGTTTTTCACTTGAACAACGTAGAAAACTTCAACTATTTTTTTCTTTCTCATTGATGTGAAAATTTCTAATGATTTTCCATTTTCTCCATTATATATGAGTTTCTCTTTATCACATTAATTCGAGATTATGGACAACCTATTTTTAGTTAATCGATATTTCTACACTTCTTTTTCTTTCCTCCAAATAACACGGTAATTTACCTTATTTTCTTATAGGACTACTGTGGTGCTTCTGGAAGCCATCATTTAGTATAACGCACAAGCTATATGACATGTAGTGAACTCAGACACCACTTGCTTTCTACACACATCAATCCTCGAACTTGACAACAATTTCTGTAATATATATTAAACTAGCAATCAGAGGGGGTGAATGATTGCACGGAAGCAAAAATCAAAATTTTAATTATTTTTGAAACACCCCAATTAACTAATTCGGATTTGACAAAAACAGAATGATGCACGCTAACTAAAACAGTAATTACCGAATATCCCACCGTTGGATTGATGTGCAATTTTAATTGTAGAAACTAGATTCAATTTCGAAATTAACACAATAGGAATCAGCTTGACCGGATCTACGGATCTAAAGATATTACCTTCGCAATGTGATTGTATCAATAGTGACGAAAATTGATCTAACCCTAATTGCGAGATTAATCAGGATTTATGATGAATTAACCAATCAAACTTTTTAGATCAATCACTAGATGCCCTAGACAGATTTTGAATGGATCAAATTGAAGGATCGAGATGGCGAACAGAGGGGGGGTGAATGGTCGCAAACAAATTTTCCCCCAAAATACTCCAACTAAAACCTCGACAAGATCGCTCAAAGGAAATCGTGAAAAACCCGAAAAACTAGACAACTATGTGTACTCCTAACTTGCATGGATAAGTACCATAAAATATATGGGGATTTTTGAGTCACAATTCTGGTTGTCTAGTGTCCAAAAATGAGAAGGAATCAATTCAACTCTTGCTTTTAGAAAGGAGATCAATTCAAATTACAAAAGCCACTTTCAGAAAAGCAAAAGTAGAATTTTCAGAAGCTGTCCTCAATTTGAACAGGTGGTTGGTGGGTTTCTGCAGCTCAAGAAATTTTGAGAATTTTTCTCCCTGTGAGCAGAAGAGTCGTGAAGAACTCCACCAAATTTCACCTCAAAAACCCTTGCAGAAAAAACAGGAAAAAATCTAAGAACACAGTCAGTTAAGAACTTCGAGCAGAAAATTTGGGACTCGGTTTTCACCTCATGACGCCCAAATGGCGCAACAAGTGGACTCTAAAATTTTTATACAAGTGGATATGAGAGTCCCTCACCTTCTTCAATAAAAATCACTCAAAAAGAATTTTTTTAGATTTTTCTAAAATCAAATACCAACTACTACGCGAAGAACAAGTTCTAGACAGAGTTGGAACTTGAAAGAAAAGATGATATCTACTCAATCCAAGAGTGCAAAAGAGATGTAAAACCATATGAACACACTCAAAACATCCAAGATCAGCATTTAGAAGGAGGAGAGGCAAATCCAAATTGTATGAATGTAAATTGCGGGAAAGTAAATGCGTAAAGTAAATGCTGAATTTAAATTGCGTAAAGTAAAAACACAATGTAAATGTGGAATTTAAATTCACAATAATGTAAAGAAATTTTTTTATATTTCTGATGGGAAGGTTTACAAAGCCTCACTTCATGTGGGCAAAGCTCAAAGGAGCAATTCAAACCTTTAAGGGGAGGAGGCTACCCCTCCACCCCTATTTATACTACTCTTGGGCCACCTACCACTCATGAATTGGATGAATCCCTCAACCCTAAAGCACTCATCCAAGGGTTAGGATTAACCCACTCACACAACCATGCAAGGGCTAACCCAAAACCTACACATATATCGGGTTTTCTTGCACAGTTTTCAAAGCATACTACCTAGACCTCATTGATCCAACGGCCCTCATTGATCCACGCGGCATCTAGCTAGCATCATCTCCTTTCCTTATCTTCTTGACTTGCCCGGACTCCGTTTCCGATCATCTTCAGGCGATCTCCCGACCGTCTGGACCTCCGACGCTCCTCGCCTAGTCCCGGTCATCCTCCGCCTCACCATGACCTAGCACCGTCGCCCTGCAACCATCAAAAACAAGGAAAAACCTTTCACATAGCAATACCCACAAAGATATTCAATGATTATCCTAAAATCATTAATCAATCATAATTTCTCTCAAAGTTCCGGTGCTACCGCCCCAGGCCGGTAGCACTAGGAAAAGCAACCAACACTTAAATTGCTTCAAATCAAAAGTCTAATTCAAATCAAATTAAATTTCAAATCAAACCAATCTCAAATCTTGTCAATTACTCATCACATCCAAGGATAGACGTCCACATGGTCTTTCACAAATTAAAATTATTATGATGAAACTATGAATCAATCTAAAAATAAAACATACATAGAAACGAAGAGTAAGAACGAAAAGTACGAGATTACCAGCACATTGACTTACAAATTGTGATTTTTATTGTAGAGATATGTTCATAGGAAAAATTCCCATCCTCCAGCCGCAGGACGTTCAATTTCTAGTCGCCGGAACACCTCGTGCTGCAGTCTGGCCGTAACTAGTCGCGCATCTAGTCGCATGCATGAATCATCAGAAACAAAATACCAACTGCCGGGCATCTATCTTCTAGTAATTCATGCACAACATGACATCTAGCCAACCGAATCCAAACAGATGTCGTGCATGCTAGCTCAGGTTTCAGCCCCAAAGTGGTTTCAAAAGATAAAATAAAACTTAGGTGCACACCAAGCAACAGTATTTTTTCCAGAGAATCACCAATCAACAGCTTAGCTGCAAAAGAATTAGACTCATTCCAAGTAATTTGTTAAGTATAATTTGTTAAAACTGTACTTTGTTAAGTACGTTCGGCATTCCAATGATCTACGTAATCAACCAGGCCCAGAACACACGTAACCAGCTTTTCAAATTTGTTAAAGGGAACCGAACAGTGCCTGTTTTGGCATTATTGTCACAGGTCAATCAATTCGATAATGTCATCCACGGCTCCACATAACATTGCACAGTAATTTACAAGAAACAACTGTACCGCGGCTCGATCTATTTATAACATCAAAGCATAGAGCATTGTCACTCTCAGAACTCAGAACACCACCGGTCCACCACCAAGCACACCGTGTGCTGCACACGGCGGCCACCCAGCAGCCTTGTGAGTCGTGACAGAACCAACAAGCGATGGAGTATTCTAGTAGGCTTCTTGTTTCTGTCCGCCTTTTGCTCTTCCTTTCGGCCGGCGTCTGGATGCTAGCCGCCGCGGCCGACTTCCCGGCGGTACGCCCAGGCTGCCAGCTATGGGTGTAGTTAGGGTGTCTGAGGGCGTTTCAAGCCAGCTATGGGTGTAGTTAGGGTGACATCCGTTGACAATGAAAGCCAGCTATGGGTGTAGTTAGGGTGACATCCGTTGACAATGAAAGCCAGCTATGGGTGTAGTTAGGGTGTCTGTTGATCTATTCCCGCAAGCGACGTCGTCGTAGGCAATTTTTATAGTTGAAGTGGTCAAACCATTCCAAAACTAATCAATAAGCACAATGAAAGCCAGCTATGGGTGTAGTGTGTAATCGGCTCGGATTCAGTTGAGTGTCGTTTTTTTATCTATATCTTAGGCTATGTTTGGATCCCTGGGCTAATTGTTAGCACTAAAAATTAGCTCTAGTCTATCCAAACAGGAAGACTAATAGGTGGGCTAATTTTTAGCTAACCCCTCAGCTAACAATTAGCCCATTAGGCCATGTTTGGATGGACTAGAGCAAATTGTTAGCTGGTTAATGGCTAGAGCTAATTGTTAGCCAGCTAATAATTAGTCCATCTAAAATTAGCCTAGGGCAGTTTGGATACATGGCTAATAATTGAGCTAATTTTTTTGAAAAGTCATGTCTGCCCCTCATAATATGTCTGCCCCTCATAATGGCGAGGGTATTTCAAATTTTTCCCAACGTGTTACATGCTTTTAGTCCAAATTACATCCCACCTACCAACTAATGGACTAATTGTTAGTTGAGGGGTTGGTTAAAAATTAGCCCACCTATTAGTTTTCCTGTTTGGATAGACTAGAACTAATTTTTAGCCAGCTAACAATTAGTCCATGGATCCAAACATGGCCTTAGCTGGTGGGTGGGAGCTAATTTGGGATAATAGCAGGTAACACGCTGGGAAAAGTCTGAAATACCCTCGCGCTGGCCTTATCCTCACTTTTATGAGGGCAGACATGACTTTTCTAAGAAATTAGCCCAACTATTAGCCATGTATCCAAACAGCCCTGGGCTAATTTTAGATGGGCTAATTATTAGCTGGCTAACAATTAGCTCTAGCCATTAGCCAGCTAACAATTAGCTTTAGCCCATCCAAACAAGGCCTTAAACCATATATTTTTGTCAGACTCGAAATTAGATTGGATAGTGTCAGATTCGAATACGGCGCAAATAATATCTATCACAAATTCGAAGCGAATACGGAGCGAAATCGATACAGTATCGGATATTTTTTGTCGGATATCGAGCGAAAATATATAAATACCACAAAAAGCACACATATAAAAATGTTAGGTACACATAGGGGGCACTTTCATATCACTTGCACGGTCAAAAGCGAAGACAAGGCCAATAAAGAAAGCGAAGACAGAGCGAAAGGGATGGATAAATAGTCCCTGATATGCCAGTCTAGAACAATGATAGCCCACATGTCACCACACTTCACTTTCCCCTGCGGGCACGAGCACCACTCCAAACGCTATCAAGCTGCATGGGTTGGTGGGCTCCACCTGTCACACCCTCTCCTACCTCACCTAGCCAAGCCACCTCCCTTCTAAGTTCCAATCCTTCCTCTTTAACTCCTCTATTGCTCCCTACCGCTCCAACACAAAGATTGCACCACCTCCAACCATTGCAGTTTGACCGCCTCGCCACTGCTCCTCTTCAGCACCACCCGGTTGCGCCAACCCCGCTCCCTCCCCTGCCACGCCCGCCAACCCATCGCCCACCATGCCCTCCACATCCCCTCATGTGCCATCATCCACCCCGGCAATCCCATCTGCGCCATCACCCTCGACGAGGGTGGGCGCCCTTGACCGGTTCGCTCATGGTCAACGGATCCCCGAGCTCGGGCGGCCTCCGACCACGACACAGGTGCGCGTGGCGCTCGACCTAAGCGCTGGCCCCAGCACGCCCCGCTTGACCTCGAGCTCGGGCGGGCTCGCCAGCGCCATTGTCCACCCTTGGATCTCGGATCAAGCGTTTGACCGGCGGTTGCTCAAAGAACGGGTCGTGGGGCGGCAGAACGTCAAAGAAGTCCGGCGCATCGCCACCTTCAACGCACGAAGGCCACTTCCGGAATCTCTCCCGTCCGCGTTGCGTCTGAAGGAGGTATAAAGGACAAGGAAGCGCTTGATTTTCGTGGACACGAAGACAAAAACTCACCACATACACAAGAGCTTGAGCATTAGTCATAGCCATTGTTGAGCTTAAGTCAGTAATCACCCCAACAGACTCGAACAATAGTGAAGAACACCGCCGCAAGGCGATCGGAGTAGAGCTATTACCTTCACGGGCTCGAACCAAGATAAATCCTCATCTCGTGCTCGTTCGCCTAGCCTCGACCTTAGACGACTCATTGTTTCTTCCCTCGCTTGAGCCGAGCTCGATCCGGTCCCTAAACACTTAAACCCCCGTCTCATTTCGCGGTTGACGATCCCGTCGTCGAAATCGGCGGCGCCACCGTGGGGCCCGATTGGCTTTGCTCTTTTGTGGAAATCACTAGGTCTTGGAAGCATGCGCGCTTCATCAACACTCGCTCAACGGCACGAAACGACGCGACTCGACTCCACGTCCTGTTCTCGCCTCGCCGCCCTTTGTCGGCAAAGACGTCTTAGTAGCGGACGGCCAGGCGCGGAAGCCGCGGATGACCGTGATCCGCAGACCCGAAGACGCTTCGCCGGATGGTGCAGTTGCTATCAACCAGTAATAACCGCCCTCGGAACACCACGAGAAGGCCGCACATCGTCCGAAACCCTGCTCCTCCTTCGGGGCGCCGCCTTATCGCCGGGTCATGGTCGACCCGATAGAGCGAAGTCGGAACTCTTTGGTCGGGCGTTGGCCGAAGAGCTTGATCGGGCGCGTCCGTGGCCGTCTGCGTTGCCGCAAAGATCGGGGCGGCACTCGAAGTCACACCCTGAGGAGCGATGGCAGCTCATCGCATCGTCACCGACGCACTCGTAGGACGCCGCCCCCGCAGGCGGCGCCCTCTCGTCAGCGGCAATCCCGGGGCCAGGCCTTGACCCTGTCTCGCCGCCATCCCGAGGGCTCCGACCTGGGCAAGGGCCGGCGCGGATCGGGCTCCACGGGCTCTGCGTCAGCCAGTGATGGATCGCGGGGTCCCTCCCCGGATGTTGCGCCCAGGCGCCGTAGGGTCCAGGATCGCCTGCGCTACCTGCCGGGTGACTCTCGAGCACGCGCTCCAGGTCGTGGCAGGGCGGATCGTCGGAGGAGCCTCGACTCCGAATCTGGCAGCAGCAGGGACTTGGTCGGTGGCGACCACGACAGGCGCGCGCCGCTCCGCCACGGCCAAGGCGGCCTATTCGACGACCTTCGCCGCAGGCGCCGCTTCCGTTCAAGCCATCGCTGATAGAACGCTTCGACGGGACTAAGAACCCGGACGAGTTCCTGTCCATTTACTCGACCGCCATCCTAGCGGCCGGGGGTGACGAGCTCGTCATGGCCAACTATCTCCCGACCGTACTGGACGGGGCCGCGCGAACCTGGCTCTTCAATCAAAAGCCTGGTTCCTTCAGGTCGTGGCGCCAGGTCCAGAATGCCCTCCGCTCCAACTTTCAGAGTTGCTACGAGCGGCCCGGGAGGGAGAAAGACCTGGATCGCATTATCCAGGGCAAGAACGAGCCGCTCCGCGACTTTGTGCGGTGATTTATCCGCACGAGGAATCTGATCCCGAGCATCTCCGACGAAGCCGTCATAAAGGCCTTCAAATTCGGCGTCCGCGACCGGCGACTCACCGAGGATCTGGAGATCGTCTCGCGGCTCTCCGTCAACAAACTTTTCCGCATGGCGGAACGGTATGCGGACGCGGACGACGCCGTCCGCTGGAAGCACGACTACGACCAAGGTAAGCTTGGTCCTAACCCCGTAGAGGCCGGCCCATCTGGCTCGAAGGACGTCGACCGTGGCGCCGCTCCCAAAAAGCAGAAGCGTGACCGCCGGAACGGCGGACTGCCACGGGTGACGGTGTCGGCGGACGGCCGGCGAGAGGTCCTTGAGGTCCGAGATCGAGCTCGGGAAGGACCCCGGTCGCGCTAAGGGCGACCCGACCACGCCAAACACCGAGCCAACCCAAAGAAGGGATCAACGACTGAACGCAGCGGGCGGCGCCCGCCGCAGGAGGCCGAGGGCGCCGAAGTTACGATGAGTCAAAATTTTGCCTGTTCCACAGGGCGGCGGGCCACGACCTGCGGGCTTGCAGGGCTTGGCAAAACAAGCTCGAGGCCTTCTATGATGGCCGGGGGGAGATGCCCGTCTTTGCCAAGGACGACGCCCGGCGGACGTGGTGAACGCCGGGGAGGATCGCGACGACCTCGACACGAGTTTCAAGAGGCGCGCGCCGATCGGCGTCATCTTCGGCGGCTCGTCGGTTTATCAGTCACGGCGCGAGCTCAAGGCCGCGTCGCGGACCATCTACCAGGTCGCCACCGGGAAGGCGGTCGAGCAGCATTGCAAGTGGGCTGGGGCCACCATCACCTTCTCACCAGAGGACGCACTCCAAGGTATGGCCCGAGATCTAAAAACCGCCCTAGTCGTGACCCCGACCATCAGCAACACCACGGTCGGTCGTGTCATGCTCGACGGTGGTAGCTCCCTCAATTTGCTGCAGGCTGGAGCGCTCGACCGGATGCAGATTCCCCGGTCGAAGGTCACGAACGTGGCCGTCCCCTTCTTCGGGATCGTCCCTAGAAGCTCGACCACACCTCTGGGGCAGGTGGTCTTGCCCGTCACTTTTGGCAACTCGGCCAACTTCCGTACGGAGCTAATCACCTTCGAGGTGGTCGAGGGGACCTTTCGTATAACGCCATCCTCGGGAGGCCAGCCACAGTCAAGTTCATGGCGGCCAATCACTACGCCACCGTGCATGAAGTTACTCGACCCAACGGTGTCATAACCGTGCGGGCGACTGCAGCGGCTCACGGTGCGAGACCAAGGCCACAGCCCTTGCCAGCGTGCTACCCCACGAGGCCCAGAGGAGGAGGGAAAAAGCGCCCGCTAGAAGACGGCAATCCAGCCCGGCGGGCCAACGAAGGCCGTGCCGCTCGAGGAGGACGACCCGACCAGGTGCGTCCACGTCTCGGCCGGGCTGAGTCCCAAATAGGAGCTCGAGCTCGTCGCCTTCCTCCGCGCCAACAAGGGCGTCTTTGCCTGGGAACCCGCGGACATGCCCGGCGTCCTGAGGGAGGTGATCGAGCATAAAGCGCAGGTCGAGCGATCGCCGCCCGTCGGGAAGTTGCGCCGCTTCTCTCCGGAGAAGGTGGCAATCATCAAGGAGAACCTTGACAAGCTCTTGAAGGCCGGTTTCATTCGTGAGGTCGACTACTCCGAATGGTTGGCGAATCCGGTCATCGTCCAGAAGAAGGGCGGTAAGTGGAGGATGTGCGTGGACCACACGGGCTTGAACTCGGCCTGCCCGAAGGACAACTTCCCGCTCCCGCGCATCGACCAGATCGTCGACTCCACCGCGAACGCCAAGATGCTAAGCTTTCTGGACGCCTACTCAGGGTATCACCAGATCAAGCTAGCAACGGACGACGAGAGCAAGACGGCGTTCATCACGCCGTTCGGCACCTATTGCTACACGACCATGTCGTTTGGTCTGCGCAATGCCGGGGCCACTTTTCAATGTCTGATGACCAAGACGTTCGACCCCCAGATCGGGAGAAACCTTGAGGTCTACGTGGACGACATCATCGTCAAAAGCCTCTCTGAAGGCGACCACATTCGAGACCTCGAGGAGACCTTCGCCAACTTGGCCAGGCACAAGATTAAGCTCAACCCCGAGAAGTGCGTGTTCGGCGCCGCGTCGGGAAAAGTGCTCGGCTACATGATCGGGGGCTCGGGGGTTGGCCCGAACCCAGAGAAGATCGAGGCGATCGAGAAGATGGCGCCTCCGACCTCGGTCAAGCAAGTGCAGAGCCTCACCGGCCGCATGGCCGCCCTCAGCAGGTTCATCTCGAGGCTCGGTGAGCGGGGGCTCCCGTTCTTTCGAGTACTGTGGAAGCAGGGGAACTTTGAGTGGACCTCGGAAGCACAGCGGTCTTTCGACGACCTGAAGGTATATTTGTCCACCCCACCCTCGCACGACCCTCGGCCCGTGAAAAGTTTGTTGCTCTACCTTGCGGCCACCTCTCAGGCCGTCGGTGGCTGATACGGTGGCGAGCTGGTCCCAAAGAAGACCAATCTACTCGTCAAGAAAGTCTTGCGGCCCAAAGGAGCGCTACCGCAGTACAAAAACTTTGTATGCTGTTTCTCATGGCCTCAAGAAGCTTCGCCATTACTTCCAGGCGCACTCGGTGGTTGTCCCGAGCAACTTTCCACTCGGGGACATCTTGCGGAATCCAGAGGGCGGCGGACGGATCGCCAAGTGGGCTATGGAGCTGGCGGCGTTCGACGTCCAGGTCGTGGCGTGAATAGCCATCAAATCACAAGCGCTCGCCGACTTCGTGGTCGAGCAGACCACCCAGGACGCACCCGAGCCCGAGGTCAAGGAAGAAAAGCCCTGGACCATGTTCTTCGATGGTTCGAGGTCCTTCAAGCGCTCGGGGGCTGGAGTCCTCATCCTCACCAGCGGCGACCACCGAGGTATGTTATTCGTTTCGGTTTCCGCGACCAACAATGTGGCGATAGTACGAAGCCCTCTTGGCGGGTCTGCGGGCTTGCAAGGCATTGGGCGTGCAAAGGTTGGTCGTCAAGGGTGACTCTCAGCTCGTCGTCAACCAGTACAACAAAGAGTACCAGTGCTCGGAAGACTCTATGTCAAAATACCTAGCCGAGGTACGCAAGATGGAAAAATGGTTCCAGAACCTGGAGCTCAAGCACATCCCCAGGAAGGACAATTCCAGCGCGGACCTCCTCTCCAAGCTCGGTTCCTCCGACGACAAGCTCCCGCCCGACGTCATCCTGGAGACATTGGCGGCCCCCTCGATCTCCGACCAAGAGGTCCTACTCGCCCTGGTGGAAGGTACCCCTTCATGGGCTGAACCCATCTATAATTTCCTCGCCAAGGGTGACCTACCGCCCGACTTCGCCGAGAGAAGCAGGATCAAGCGCCGGGCGAGTTTGTACGCGCTCGTCAATGGGACACTCTACAGGCGGAATGTCTCCGGCATTCTCACACGGTGCGTCTCTACGGAGGAGGGTAAGTACCTGCTAAACGACATCCATTCTGGGCTCTGTGGGGCTCACTCTTCGTACAGGACGATGGTCGGCAAGGCTTTCCGCATGGGCTATTACTGGCCTTCGGCGCTTCAGGATGCCCGAGACATCGTTCGTACTTGCCGAGCATACCAGTTCCACGCCCGGAAGTCGCATCAACCCGCCTACGCGCTCCAGACCATTCCGCTCGCCTGGCCCTTCTCGACATGGGGACTTGACATCCTTGGCCCTTTTTCCCAAGCAACAGGGGGGAAGAGGTTCCTGTTCGTCGCCATTGATACCTTCACCAAGTGGATAGAAGCTGAACCGGTCTCGACCATAACGGCTCGAGCGGCAGTTCACTTTTTCCGCTTGAACGTGGTCACCAGGTATGGGGTTCCGTGCAAAATTATCACTGACAACGGTACACAGTTTACCAGTGAGTTGTTCCAGGAGTTTTGCGAGGAACTCGGCATCAAAATATGCTTCGCTTCGGTGGCTCACCCCCAGAGCAACGGAGCAGCGGAACGCGCCAACGGGCAAATCGTCCAGGGCGTCAAGAAACGAGTTGCAGATGAGCTCGAACGATTCGGCAAGACCTGGGTGGACGAACTCCCCACCGTCTTATGGTCTATTCGTACCACAGCAAGCCGAGCCACAGGGTCCACACCTTTCCAGCTCGTGTTCGGTACAGAAGCCGTCCTGCCTCCCGAGGTCACGCTGGGCTCTGCCAGGGTCAGCTTGGTCGACCAGGTCGACTTCGAGCATGAGAGGTCTCTCGACCTTGCCTTAGCAGAAGAAGTAAGATGCTGTGCACTGCTACGATCAGCGCATTACCTGCAAGCTCTTCGCAGACATGCGTCTCGATCGGTACGACCTAGGAAGCTCCTTGTTGGGGACTTAGCCCTGAGACGGATTCAGGTACTGTCCAACACCAACAAGTTATCCCCACGGTGGGAGGGCCCCTATAGAGTCGTTTCAACAGATCGCACGGGGGCTTACCGGCTAGCGATGCCCGATGGCAGAGAGCTCTCTAGCTCGTGGAACATAGATCAACTTCGAAAGTTTTATGTGTAACCTCTTTACCCTGAATTTCAATAAGGCTAATTCGTTTTCTCTCTCTCTTGTTTATGAATATTGTCATTGTTGCCCACGCCTTTCGAACACGACCTTCGTACACTACGTACTCCCCCTCGGTCTTAACATCGCGCGATCCACGCTCGCTCCTGGTGGTCGGGCTAAACCGTAAGCCCACACTTCGCAATCCAGCTCTCCCGCACTCGAGCTCGAGCCGTAAGTCGCGAAGTTGTAACCATGGGCAGTACACGGGCTCGAGGTCGTAATGCGAAACGTCAGTCCAAGCGAGTTTCTTGCCTGTGTCATTCTATCTCTCTCGACATTTTCTTCACTCTGCAGTCGCGATCGCTTGCTCACGTCTAAGTCTTGTGTCCAAGGCCGACGTTGTTTCGACCTTGGACCCAACGAAATTCGGATAAGGGAGTAGCCGACAAACGACCTAAGGAGCGCGACCAAAGGCAGAACGGATACGCGCCACGGAACTTCGGCTAAGTGGATTAATGCAAAAAGGGTTTGTCCTTCCTATGTACATTTTACCCCACTAGGGTTCTATGTTGGGCGCTTTCTTTACAGGGCGGCCATCTCGCGGTCAAGCTTCTCCTGCTCGAGCTCGGCGATTTTGGCGCGCAGGGTCGAGAGCTCGCCTTGCAGCTGAAGGGCTTCCTTGGAGGCATCCGCGGCTCGGCGGCGTTCGTCTTGGAGCTGGGCATTGGCACTTGTCGCCGTCTTCTTGGCGCGCTCGAGCCTCCCTTCGAGCTCCGAGACCTTGGCCTCGAGCCCGGAAGGCACCCCCGCCGAGGAAGACGACTGCTCCGCGGCGGCCTTCTCCAGCGCCTCGACCTTGGTCCGTTCGTCCTCAATCGCCTTGCCGGCGCGCTCAAGCTTCTCCTCGAGCTCCAGGACCTTGGCCTCGAGCGTGGGGGACGTCTTCGGCGGGAGCGACGTCCGCTCCGCGGCGGCCTTCTCCAGGGCTTCGACCTTAGCCCGCTCCTCCTCGAGCGCCTTGGTCAAGCGAGCGCGCTCTTGCTCCACGGCTTTGAAGCGTGCTCGCCTTCGAAGTTCGGTCTCCTCGAGCTCGGTGCGTGGGCTACCTCTGCGCCATCATTGTCCGGGCGCAGTCGCCGAGCTCCGGGCCTCGCCGAGCTCCCCGCCGACCTCGATGGTCCCTGATGAGCTGGCGCTGACCTCCGTGCCTCTCTCAGATTCAGAGCCCCTTAGCACGTCGGCGTGCTCTTGGAGGCCTCGAAGCCCTTGAGAGGCATGGACGATCACCTTCACAATAAAGAGGGTGGCCCAAAGATAAGAAACAGAATAAACCAGACTTCAAACTACGAGGGGGCGGGAATACCCTTACCTCGCGTAGGTGGCCCTCCAGCGCGGGTGAACTCCTCGCGGTCGCCGACTGATTCTTGGGATCTCCTCCTCCCCGTCGATCATTGCTTGGCCGTGTCGAGGTCGACCTCGGTCACCACTGGAGCGCTTGGGCCAGGACCTAGGGCCCCCGCCCATGCGGTGGCCTAGTCTCTTTGTCTTCCCGGTGAGATCGGCTCGCCAATAGAGGAGGCGTGGCAGAAGATCTTGGTACCGACCTCATGATCGGGCCCCGCCGACCGGCGCCAAGGGGACGGTGGCCGGGTCCGCCGAGGCATCCTCGGCCTTCATGGCCTGGGGGGCTATGGCCTCAGTGTCCGACGCAGCCAAGATCCGAGCGAGGCCGCGGGGCCCTGCGGCTGACCATCCTCGGCACCGTGCGGAGCGAGTCTCGACGCCCGAGCCGCCGTGGTCGAGAGAGCCCGAGCCGCCTCTGGCGCGCGATCCGCTGGGCTCTGGCGTCCTCCTCCGCGGTGGCCCCGGGAAGGTCGTCAGCGGCGGCTACGTCATGCGCCTCGCCGGTGCTGAAGTCCGCGCTGGTCGCGGGCTCGACCTCCTCCTCGTCCGGGTCGTCGACCCCCTGGTAGAACTCACCCTCCGGGGGCGGGCTTGGCGGCTCCGAGGGGGTCCGGGTCGGGCGTGAAGGCCGGCGCCGGACCAGCTGGAAGGTGTCCTCCTCGGACTCAGACTCGCCCTGGACAACAGGCATCGTCAGAACGGGCAAGGCTCGAGCTTGGGCGCTCAAGGTCTGCGATCAAAGACATACGCTAAGCCCAAAGGGTGCGGGGGGAGCAGAAGACTAAGAGGCCAGGAACCTACCTGGGACACCAGCCTCCGCCTCGTCGGAGGGCGACGAAGGTCTTGCCGCCCCGAGGCCGGAGGGGCACTTCGCTTGCGCGGCGTCGTGGCTGGGGGCCTCGGGGCTCGTGCCGATCCAGCGTCGCCCGCTGCAACGGAGCCCCGAGCTTGAGGTCCCGGGGCCGGGGGAGAACTCGAAGACCTGGCGGCGGCCGCCGCGCTCTGCTGCTGCAAAGGGAAAAACACGTCAGACGATCAAGAGATTCGAGCATGGGCCCGGGGGCTCGACCAAGAGGATCCTTACCGTGGCACGATCACCCCACTCGACGTGGGCCTTCTTCGCCTCCGGGTGGACCGCGCCGGCCGGGAAAGGTCTTTTCTTCCCCTTCTTGCTCTTGCCCATCCCGGGCAGTGGGAGCATCCGCCTGGCCGTGTCAAGCAGCTCCTGGTGGTCCTGCATGCGGAAAGCGTCGGTACGGGCCATGGGGTCGCTCGGGTTGATCCATTGGTCGGGATGGCTTACCTCGGCCTTGCGGCGGAGCATGTTCTTCGGCATGGAATCGTCCATGGAGTAGTTGTGCGCCAGTTTTCCGAACATTTCGTTCATCCTGGCGGCCACCCAAGATTCCTTCGGCGCTGCAAGAAGAGAACCATTCTCAGGGAAGCGTAACGGTGGGACTCGAGCAAGACCTCAAGGCGGTAGGCGTGCATTCAGACCTCGCGGGACGAGTCGTCGCTACCGATCTCAGAGAACGGGTGCTCCGCCCGCAGGGGAGACACCCGTTCCGCAGAAGTCGACGGCGATTACTCGCCGGTGAGGTTGCGCTTCGGCCGCAGAGGTGGATGGCGGCAATGACCTCTTCGTCGGCCTCGGGGTCGTCCGTGTCCGAGGTCTCCTTCTTCCCGCCGACGGGCTTCCCCTCATAGGACAGCGTGCCGAGCTCCCCCTTCTTCAGGTAGAACCACCGCTCGGACCATGGCCCCAGGGAGTCCCGAGCTTGGATCTTGGGGAAGGACCACTTGAGCCCCGTCCGCTGGCGGAAGTAGAGACACCCAACCACTGGGTCCTTCCCGGAGCGGAAGAGGCTGAAGTAGCGGAAGAAAAGCGAGGTTGGGAAGGATTCCCAGGAACCCCTCGCACAGATGGGAGAAGATGGCGAGCGTGAGGATTGAGTTTGGCACCAGGTTTATGAGCTCTATCTCGCAGCTGGTGAGGACTACGGAGAGGAACTCGCTTTCCGGGGTCCGCAGGCCGAAGAGGATGTAATGCTCGGTGCAGACGATCTCGTCGTCCCTGGGGCATGGCTCGGTCTCGTTGCCCGGCAGCCGCCATGTGAATGGATCCAGCAACCCCAGGGCTTCGAGCTCCCTCATCCTTCCGGGCGACAACGTGCTCCTCCCAAGCTTGGCCATGGCAATCGCGGCGATTTCGGCAGGGCGGGGGAAGGAAGTTTTCTCGCTCGGGCTCGGAAGTTTGGGAAGACGAAGGAAGCCAATCGGGCGGACTCTTCAACAGGCGCCGAGGTCTCCACTTTATGGGTCGCGCTGGCACCAAGTTCAGACCGCGGCGCTTCGAAGGGCGTGCTGGCCACGATTCGACAGGCGTAATTAAGGCCTGGGCGGTGGTTTCGAGAAGACAAGCAGGTGTCGCTAACCGTTCGCATCCGTACTAGGGTTCCGGAGATCAAGAGGCGCCAGGTGTCGTTCATCCACAGCCTGGCGTTACATTTCCGCCCGACCTCGACCTCAGGTGAATTCCGGGAGCCGGTCCCGGCTATGGAGCCTCAAGGTCGGCCCGCGTTCGCCACGACCTTAAGCCTCGAAATTTGGCCGACGAGGGTGGCGTCCTTGACCGGTCTGCTCATGGTCAACGGATCCCCCGAGCTCGGGCGGCCTCCGACCACGACCTGGTGCGCTTGGGCGCTCGACCTAGAGCGCTGGGCCCAGCACGCCCCGCTTGACCTCGAGCTCGGGCGGGTCTCGCCCAGCGCCATTGTCCACCCTTGGATCTCGGATCAAGCGTTTGACCGGCGGTTGCTCAAAGAACGGTCGTGGGGCAGCGCAGAACGCAAAGAAGTCCGGCGATCGCCACCTTCAACGTGCACGAAGGCCACTTCCCGGGAATCTCTCCCGTCCGTTGCGTGCAGAGGAGGTATAAAGGACAAGGAAGCGCAGTCTTTCAGGGACACGAAGACAAAAAACTCACCACATACACAAGAGCTTGAGCATTAGTCATAGCCATTGTTGAGCTTAAGCTGTAATCACCCCGCTGTACTCGAACAATAGTGAAGAACACTGCCGCAAGGCGACTGGAGTAGAGCTATTACCTTCGCCGGGGGCTCGAACCAGTATAAATCCCTGTCTCGTGCTCGTTGCCGCCTAGCCTCGACCTTAGACGACTACTGTTTCTTCCCCTCGTTTGAGCCGAGCTCGATCCGGGTCCCTAAACACTTAAACCCCCCTGTCTCATTTCTGTGGTTGACGATCCCGGTCGTCGACACCCTCCTTCCTAGGTACTCCCACCACCCCATCGTTGCCCTCAGACACGCCCTCCTCGCTGTCATTAGGCGGGAGGTTGCCGCCATCGTAAGGGGGTTGGGGGAGGTTGCCGTCCACGCCGAGCCACTGGTCCAACCTATCCCTGTAGTCATCATTGCATTCAATGGGGGGCAGTGGCTCACCGTGTGGGGGATGCTCACGGCGGGAGGTGGAAGGATCACGGAGGTGGCGTGCAGGGCAAAGGTAGCAGACACTAGAAAGCAGCACGCAAATGGGGCCATGGAGGAGCGTGTGGTGGTGATGCGGCAGCACGGGGTACCATCGTCCCCAGGCGGAGGAGGGAGATGGAGGATGCTGTGTCCGTCAGGGAGGAGGGAGATGGTCGTTGCTCGGTTGCCGCATTAGGAGATTTCAGATATCTGGTAAGATTATTTTTGGAAATATCTGACAATATTCTTGGTAAATGCTGAAACGGCGGATAGTACAATCCCAAATTCAACGCTGAATCCAAATCCAAATATCCGAAACCGAATCCAAATCTGAAAAATATCCGACTTGTTTAGCCGAATCCGATCTGAACATATCTAGTCGTTCGGCATATATCCGGTCTGATTGCATTTCTAGAGTAGTTGTCCTTTGCTTTGATGGATTACTTCTCTACCACAAGTGGGAGCCAAAAAAATGCTAATAATTCATGCACAACATGACATCTAGCCAACCGAATCCAAACAGATGTCGTGCATGCTAGCTCAGGTTTCAGCCCCAAAGTGGTCTCAAAAGATAAAATAAAACTTAGGTGTACACCAATCAACAGTATTTTTTTTTCCCAGAGAATCACCAATCAACAGCTTAGCTGCAAAAGAATTAGACTCATTCCAAGTAATTTGTTAAGTATAATTTGTTAAAACTGTACTTTGTTAAGTACGTTCGGCATTCCAATGATCTACGTAATCAACCAGGCCCAGAACACACGTAACCAGCTTTTCAAATTTGTTAAAGGGAACCGAACAGTGCCTGTTTTGGCATTATTGTCACAGGTCAATCAATTCGATAATGTCATCCACGGCTCCACATAACATTGCACAGTAATTTACAAGAAAGAACTGTACCGCGGCTCGATCTATTTATAACATCAAAGCATAGAGCATTGTCACTCTCAGAACTCAGAACACCACCGGTCCACCACCAAGCACACCGTGTGCTGCACACGGCGGCCACCCAGCAGCCTTGTGAGTCGTGACAGAACCAACCAGTGATGGAGTATTCTAGTAGGCTTCTTGTTTCTGTCCGCCTTTTGCTCTTCCTTTCGGCCGGCGTCTGGGTGCTAGCCGCCGCGGCCGACTTCCCGGCGGTACGCCCAGGCTGCCAGCCGAGGTGCGGCGCCGTCGACATCCCGTACCCGTTCGGCATCGGCGATGAGTGCGCGATTCCTGGTTTCGGCATCGACTGCACGGATGTCAACGGCACGAAAAAGCCTTACAAGGGGGCTTTCGAGGTGACGAATATATCCGTGCCCGACGGCAAAGCATGGATGATGATGAACATCTCCTGGTGGTGCTACAACCCGGTTAAGCGCGAGATGGAGAGCCAGATTGTTTGGCAGAGGTTCACCGACACACCCTTCACTCTCTCGAACGAGGATAACAAAATTTTCGTCATCGGGTGCAACACGCTCGCCTATATGAGGAGTGCTTCTGTAAGTATTTCGCATCTTTTTATCCTTTTTCTCTTTGAAGGAAAACCATCTTTTTTATCTTTTGAAATTACACATATCTCTATTCTCTACACAAGCTCAACTATAATAATATGAGCTCTAATGGCTTCTGCCTAGTTGTTGATTTACAAGGGGTAACACAGAGGGAGAAAAACTTGTAAATATGAGTAATTTAACAGAGAGAAAAATTTATAAATATGAGTAATTTAGTTATTGTTCTTTAACCCTATATATTGGACCTAACCCTCGTCTCTTTCGGCCGTCACCGTCTTAATTTGTGAAAAGGTTGATGGCCCGCCCCGCCTAGAATAGAAATCTTCGACTTGGCTTACACACATTTGCTCACTTACGCTGTCCCGCCTTAGCTATTTCGAATCCAGTAAGTCGTGGGAGAACTATGTAATCTATGCTGAATTACTTAGTCCAATAGTAAGTTACTCGGTCCGATTCACGGCAGCCGCCGGATGGGGAAACTTTGAAATACCTAACTGCCTCTAGCAGAGACTTGGCTTGCTTCATCAATGTCCATGCATTCCTGAGGAATGACCATACATTCCTGAATAAGTAAACCTTTCAGATCCTATGTAACTGAATGTAGATGATGCAACGTAGATATTGGCTACCATTGCAAATCCTTTATGCTAATGCTAGTGAGGTTAGTTCGTATGCCTAACAGATCTTCTCGCATTTCATGTCATCAGTTACCAAGCCCTTTTACCGTAGTTTGTCATAATCAATTAAACGAACATAGCGAAAACACCATGTAAGTTACTCATGCACCATGTAAAATGATTTTAGTCACTCAATAGTAATCTGCTGCCATGGTTTGCCGCCTCCATGTTCCAGCCGCCAGCCATACAAAGGAAGATTCCAATCAATTGTTAAGAACACAGTCATGCAAGTTTGAGTGGAGAGGAAGAAAGGGGAGAGAAAAGGGGAAAGATCGGAAGAACTTGAGGAGTAAGTCAAGAATTTTGTTCTTCCATCACAACCTCCGACCAACTCAGCAGTATTTATACTCCTCATCCCTGCCCTTACAAGTGGGCCCTTACTCTCTTAAACACCCCACACAAAGGAGACGCAATTTCACCTGCCCCAAACACCACGCCCCCGACACCACTCGACACACTGTTCACTATCCGGCACAATACATAACATCAATATGCAAATGATAATCATAAGGGTTTGCACAATTAGAGGAACATGTATTTTTACTAGTTTACCCTTCTCCTTTGATTTGATAAGGATACGAAGTTACTTATCTAACCTTTCACCTAATGTTTAAGTTCATACCTAGCTCACACTTTAAGTACCTTTACTTAGTACCTTTAATTGTGGATTATTGGATTACAACTAATTGAAGGACCCAAAAGGCGACTAAAGGGGAGGCAAATAGGAGTTAAATAAAAATTTTCTTCAAAAATATTCAAACCTCTTTTCTTTCTCTTCAAAAATATTCAAACCTCTTTTCTAAAAGAGCCAACAAAAAGACTCGCTAGATCAACACTAGGAAAAAGTTCCATACTCTTAGGTAAACAATAAAATCGGGATGAATAGTAAAATTAGCACGATTTCAAACATAAGAATCGAGATAATTTTTATCGGCTGATTCAAATTCCATGAAACTTTGTGAGCACCTTCCTATGGATGTCACGAACATAAAGCGACTTTTAATCGCAAGGATTGATATCAAAGTTTCAGCATTTTTCAATTTGAAGAAAGGTTGCACCTAGACACGGAAAAACTTACAAACTTCACACTGAGTTTGTTCATAGGGAATTGATGATCAAGATGATCTTATATGGTCTCTCACATATCACAACAAGTAAGAACACCAAAGAAACATGCTTCAAAAGTGCAAGAACCGGATCTGCTAAGAATCCTCCCTTTTCAACCCAAAGACTGGTTTATTGAGATGAGCTTTGGAGATCTTGTATAAAACTTGCCTAGATGATTAGGATATAATCTACAGAAGATTCATTCATCAAACATTCATTCTTGACACCACAAGATCTAAAAGGAAAGAAACCAAAGAAAGATCAAAGACTCAAAAGGAAGGAGATCAGCACTTGAGTAAGAATAAGGATGTGGAGCGGAGCTCAAGATGCAGGAAAGAACTAAGAAAAAATACAATAAATAGATTTCACAATATAGATAAACTTGGATCTTGTATTGCTTAGAGAGGGATGGTTACAAAGCCACACTTCTAGGTGGGCAAAGTTCAACAAAACATAAAGAAACCAAAGAACCTTTCTCTAAGACTTCTCTCAGACTTGGTTCAGACAGACTTGGTTTGGAAGCATCCCTCTACCCCTCTATTTATAGCTCAATAGGAGCAACCTCCACCCTTAGATGACCTTCCTGACTCTCAAGAAACCTCACTCCCTTTTCTCATACATGGGCTAACCCGGAATCCAACAACATTACAAGTTTTGACCATACTCTTTAGCATTAACTTAACCTCTACTCCACTAGCAAACCCTTGATCCAACGATCCTTCTTGCTTGAGGAGGGCTCAAGTTAGCATCTCAACCATCCGCTTCACCATGACGTCTTTGACTTCCTTGACCGTTCTAGATCTCAACTCGTCCATGAGCCTAGTTCCGGTCCACCTTGCCATTGCCTGCCATATCCATCACCAATATTTCACGCTCTAGCTCCTTGTCTTCGGCTTGCAACCACTTCCCGGCCTTAGTCGTCTTCCGGTGTCCCTTGACTGTTCTAGACCTCAGCTCTCCTAGCCTAGTCCTGGTCTCATCCGCCTCACCATGATCTAGCATCGAAGTTCTGCAACCAACATAAACAAGTAAACCATCACATAGCATTACTTTAAATAACATGTACAATAATCTTACAAAGATTAGTGACCGGTCAATTATCAAAAGATCCCACCTTGGATTAGTTAGTATGAGATCACCTTAAACTATAACTTTTCAAAATCACTCTTGGCTGTGATCACTCCCTTAAAAGTCATAGCCATTTCCTTAGTGGCCAAAACTATTTCAGACCACTCTTATAGAGGCTATGACTACTCTTACAGAGGTCACGACCACTCTGTCAGTGGTTAGAACCACTATCTAAGAGGTCCTTAGAGGTCTAAATTACTTCCACAGTGATCCTTAAAGGTCTTGACCACTTCCACAGTAGTCTAGACCATTCTATTAGCACTCTCACAGTGGTCTAGACCACTCCATCAGAGGTCCCACAGTGGTTTAGGCCATTCCATCAGAAGTCATGACTACTTACTTCCCAAGTGGTCTGGTCTAGACTACTCCCATAGTAGTCGAGACCACTCCAACAAAGGTCACACCACTCCTATGGGAGTCAGGACCACTGCTATAGAGGTCACAACCACTCAAGACCAATTCTATGGGGTTAGGACCACTCCCATAGATGTCACGATCTCTCACAGAAGCCCCAAGTGGTCACGATCACTCCCTAAGAGGTCCCAAGAGCTCACGACCACTCCTCAAATGGTTACAACCATTCCTTTAGAGGTCACGACTAGTCTAGAGAATGGCCTGTCTAGGGAATTACTACTCTAGATGTTACAAAGATCATGACCACTCTAAGAAACAACTAACCTAGAGGTCATAAAGGCTATGACCACTCTATGAAACGGCCATCCTATATGATCACTCTAGGAAGGACCACTCTAGGGAACGACCTTTCTAGATAATGACCACCTTAGATGTCACAAAGGCAACGACCACTCTAGAAAATAATCTCTGGAACGACTACCCTATAGGTCACAAAGGCCACGACCACTCTAGACAAAGCCATGACCACTTTGGTGAGCCTAAGACCTCTCAAACCAAATTACTCGTGACAAAGCAAGTTCATATCAAACTCAAATCTGAATACCACAGACTTAAACACAATCAATTATTTATCACGAACATGGATAGACTACCCTATGGTCTCTCACTAATAAACTACTCATCATGTAACTTCTAAACACCGGAGAAAGCCTCGTCTGTCTGAACTGATCGGCCCGAGTACCCTCTTTTCAGCTAGCTTTAGACCCAGCTAGAATATAGCCAAGCATTTTATTGATGTTGCCCAACCGCCCAAACAATAGGGGTGAAAACGGATCGGATACAGGCGGATATTGCTCTTTCCGTATCCTAACCTATATTTTTCCCCGGATTCGGAACCGAATATGGGTTAACCGGATCTGGATAATTCGGGATATGGACACGGGTCGAATATGTGATGGATTTGGATCAGAAACGGATAAAGATATACAGATAACGCACACATACATTGAGTAATATATGGTGAATCAAACCACATAAATGCATGACAGTAATAACAAGTTATATATCAACCAAAGCAGTCAGCTACGTATTACAAACATGCCAGTGTTGGACGCTGATACTACTGTAGAAGCAACCCTTGTACATTTAGTTTGGTACATTTTACAACTAACTTGAGAATAGTTAGTAGATCAACATCTAGATGCAAAATGTAAAGAGGAAGAGGTGAGAGGAAGGACCGAAGCAGATGAGGTACAAAAGCATCTTAAGGTCATTTGGGTTACTGTATCTACTAGCTTTCAAGCAAAGACTATAGGCAGCATGTCAGAGAATAGCAAGAATTGTCACAATACTAAAAGCCAGTGCCAATTTACCAAGCAAAAAAGATGCATCTAAAGTAGGAGCTGCATTTCTCGTGGATTCTCTCTACTACATCGAATTGTTAATGTCGACTACTTGACTCCGAGCCAACTGAAATAAAACAGACAAATCCATGAATGCAAGTAGCAAGGATCCCCACTGTCAAAAGGATTAATACTTCAACCTACTTCCAGAAAGATCCGTCGTATTTAGGAATGCAAAAAAAAAGCCCCATGGCCACATACACACACTCCTTGGCTCCTTGCTTTGATGCTATCATAGACTGGGACCAATAGTGAACCAAAATGCACCGAAGAATAGAAAACAAGATAATTCGCATCTTATACATTCATAGGCTAATCCGCTAAAAGCAGTCATCATGCACAAACATAACAGGATATGTAACAACAGAAAATTTATCTAAAGATCAAGGCACAAAGCCCTTCAGCACTTAGTTCATATGCAACTACAATTAGTAGAAATTAAGGGCACTTTAGTATAATGTCACTGCCACTTCTTCATACACTCCATGGCTTACATAGTTACATGAGTAAGGGTGTGTTTGGTAGGGCTTCAGCTCCACCAGATCTGTAGATCTGGTGGAGCTTGGTATTTCTAGCTCTATAGATCTGTGGAGTTGGAGCTGTGAGTACATTAAGAGTGTTTAGATGGATCATCTTGTTTATATTTTAGACCAAAAATATAAACTTAATTCACTTTATTTTAGCCTACAAGTTTTAGATCTCAAGTGAAGCTAGGATCTGAAGCTCTACCAAACAGGCCCTAATTATAACTCTAACCTAACACAGATTATACAGCTCATCAATCATCGTTATTGTACAAAAAATATTGTTCAAAAAAAAGTTATCTCACTAGTTACCACAAGTCCTCAAGTGAACTCCCTTGTTCAGTTGTTCTACAAGTCTACAATTCCGCAAGCAATCGGGCAAATTAATTCCATAACCTAAGCCAAAAAATAATTCTTCGCTTCATGCTTTTCTAATAAACAAAAAAACTTGCATAGATCAAACCCTAGCCTTAGTTCTTACCGCCATCGTGGGCCTGGAAGCTGAGGGAGCGCCGGCCGGTGGGAGTCACCGCTGACAGGCGCCGACCGGACGGGCCAGAAGGGAGGGAGGCACTAGTCGGGGGAGGGAGATGCCACCGGAGCCCATGGGGAGGGGGAGCGCCGGCCGGAGAGCTCGTGGCAGCCGGCCGCCGGGGCTGGGGGACGGGAGCATCGGGAGGACCTTCAAAGTTCAGATCTGGATCCAACACGGGGGTTGTCGTCGAGTCGGAACAGGAGTAGGACGGGATCACAAGAGTGGACACCGGATGGGGGTTGGGCCATTGCCCGTTGTGCCTGGCCGCCTGGGCGCAAATGCGCGCGATAAGTTACGGACCGAGAAATCCGGATTTCCAAATTACCGATTACCCGATATCTGATTTCCGACCCACATTTACCGAATAGTGTACACTCTGAATCCAATCCGATATCCGGATCCAGATCCGAATCCGACCCGATATCCGATTTATTCCTGATATCCAATTTATTTCTTGGATCCGGTTCCAACCGGGTCCGGCTTCGGATCGAACGGGAACTATCTGTCCCGTTTTCACCCCTACCAAGCAGTATTCACTCCACAAGGTTTACATATATTTTTCTAAGGGAAGTACGTATATACCATACAGTCCATACTACTATTAGTTCATCATTTTTCACATGCTATATAGGTCTTTCCTACATTTACTAAAGCTTATTAAATCTCTTGATAGAACACAACACGCGCGCCGATGAACACTATTCATACATCTGTAACTTTATGCAGTATGTCCTAGGTTGTGTGTCCACATGCCCCAGAGAACTACCACCACAAAACGGTACGTGCTCTGGTGCTGGCTGCTGTGAGGTGGATGTTCCAAAAGGCATGAAGTATTTTGAAGCTTACTTCAATCCTGACTACAACACTACTCAAATATCGAATTACAGCAATTGCGGCTATGTGGTAGTGATGGACAAGGCAGTGTTCCACTATAGCACCACTTACATCGCCTCGACAACATTCTGGGATGCAAACAATGGGCAGGTTCCGGCTGTGATGGACTGGGTGATTACAAGGGATACATGTGAGAACGCAGAAAAGGACACTTCCTATGCGTGCGTTAGCGACAACAGTGAGTGTGTCAATTCCACGAACGGGGAAGGTTACCGCTGTAACTGCTCCAAAGGGTATGACGGCAACCCGTACGTCAAGGATGGATGCAAAGGTCTCCATCTCACAACCTCTATCTCAACAAAAGATATAGTACATTGCAACAGCTTTAATTAAGCAAATATAATATATATTGTTGTTCCATTACAGATATCAACGAGTGCCTTGACAATAGTACATATCCATGCGCGGGAATTTGTGAAAATACACAGGGGAGTTACAACTGTTTATGCCCTCAAGGACAACATAAGGTGGATGCTGGCATTTGCAGTCCGGATCAGAAGATTCAGAGGTCTTCTTCTTGGGTGATGCCTGTTGTAGGTAGGTTGCTCTCTTCAGCAAGAACAATACGCATAGTTTAGTAGGCTTTCTGAACAATATAAACCTGACACTCCTGTTTTAATTACCAAGTTTCAAATTGGCTAAACAAGGCTTAATCCGTACTATCCTGTACGCTGCCTTCCGTTTTCTTTTACAAATGAAACCACAATTGTTTTCGTAGTGTTCACTTCCTGATTGGAATACTATTTACCTAGTTTGCATTTTATATACGCTTCATTTGAATAGCATCATGGTGATCAGTTTGGAGAATCATGCAGGTACTGTTGGATTATTTGGGCCAAGCCCACTTAATTGAGACAAATAAATCCTAGAAAATCTCAAAGGCCCATTCATGAGGAGGCATGTGTGCAAGCATTAGTCCCATATTGCTTGTGGAGGTGGAGGATGACCAATTTATAAGGGAGAGCTCTCCACCTTCCTAGAAGCATGGCAAGGAGAAGAAGAGAAGCCCACACGCCGCCTCGCTCGGCGGGCGGAGGGCGCGGGCGCAGCGGCACTGCGTGAATGGTCCGCCGAAATCCGGTCCAGGCCTTGCGCAGACGCAGCCTCCTTTTGCGGTTTATTCTTTGCTACTCGGGATAATCGCGTTTGCAGTATGAGATACGGACTCCGTAACTGACTCCGATCGTGGCACGTCCTCGAGTCACGTTCGGTCACGGTTACCAGAGTAACCCTATAAATACTGCGTCGTGCACCCGTGTAGAGGAATACACAGAACACATCGTTAGGGTTTGCCACCTCTCGCTGCCGCCGCCGCCGTCGTAATCTTCTCCATCCCGAGCGCCGACGTGCATCTGCAATCGGGAGAGCAGGTCTCCGGAACCCTTCGTCTTCGAGATCCTGCACCGGGAGAGGGCGAATAAGGTTTTAGGAAGCGCTCGCGATCGCTCAAGATCGCTACCACGGCTCGTCTTCCTGTTCTCGCCGCTGGACGCCGTCGTAGCGGCGACTTCGCGACGCCGTCACCAACGTCGACCTCGTCAACACCAAGAATCGCATCTACTACGTCAACACCGCAACTGCAACGCAACACGCCGTCATCCTCTTCTGCTCAGTACGTTCAATCTGTCCTAACCTCGTGGTTAATCATGTTTATCATGATGTTCGTGATGTTCGTGCTATCTAGTATGTTAGAGATATACATGCTAGTTTCGTCATGCTGTTCATGATTTATATTCGGAATTTAATCTGGAAAATGTCTAATTTCTCAACAGGTACAAGTGTTGGACTTGTCGTCCTTGTGGTTACCATAACCTGTGCATACTTAATCCAAGAACGAAGAAAACTAAAGCACATCAAACAGAAATACTTTCGACAACACGGAGGTCTGCTGCTATTTGAGGAAATGAAATCACAACAAGGTGTAGTGTTCCAAATATTCTCAGAAGAAGAATTGCGAGAGGCCACTGACAAGTTCAACGAAAAACAAGTCCTTGGTCACGGAGGCCATGGAACTGTGTACAAGGGGCTTCTCAAGGACAATGTGGAAGTAGCCGTCAAAATATGCAGGACAATCGATGAACAACAAAAGAAAGAATTCGGCAGGGAAATGTTAATCTTGTCCCAAATCAACCACAAGAACATAGTCAAGCTACTCGGCTGCTGCCTTGAAGTTGAAGTCCCCGTGCTAGTATATGAGTTTATCCCAAACGGCACACTGCTCGATCTCATCCATGGCAACCACGGTCGGCACATCACCTTAGCCCTTCGCTTGCAGATCGCCCACGAGTCCGCTGAGGCGCTTGCCTACCTGCACTCATGGGCATCGCCGCCGATCCTCCACGGTGACATCAAATCCTCCAATATCCTCATTGACGCTAACTACACAGCGAAAGTCTCCGACTTTGGTGCGTCGGTACTAGCACCAACTGACAAGTCACAATTTGTGACAGTCGTCCAAGGAACTTGTGGGTACCTCGACCCAGAGTACATGCAAACATGCCAATTAACGGACAAGAGCGATGTGTATAGCTTCGGGGTTGTTCTCTTGGAGTTGCTCACACGCAAGAAGGCGTTCAACCTCGAAGGACCTGAACATGAGAAGAGCCTATCAATGAGGTTTTTGTCTGCGATGAAGGATGACAAGCTTGAGGACATCTTGGATGATCAAATCAAGAGCAATGAGAATATGGAATTTCTTGAAGAGATTGCAGAGTTAGCAAGGCAGTGCTTGGAGATGTCTGGTGCTAATAGGCCATCGATGAAGGAAGTTGCTGAGAAGCTTGATAGGTTGAGAAAAGTCATGCAGCATCCATGGGCACAGCAGAATACGGAAGACTTAGAGAGCTTGCTTGGAGAGTCGTCCATGGTCAGCTCTAGAGTTGTCACTACAGGAAATTTCAGCATTGAGAAGGAAGCTGTTATGGAGCTAGAATCAGGGCGATAATCACTAAATCGTACATCGTATCTTATTAGATCATACTGTCTCATAGATATATTCTTAGCAGAGATATTCCTCAAACTATTCAATTATTTGTGTAGAGACTTGTATCTCCATGTAGTTACATTTTCCCAAAAAAAAAGCAAAGATAATGTACTGGTTTTCATAGCCTTTGTACTTTGGCCTTTAAAATTTATCATCCATGAGAATTGTATTTGATACTTGATACGCCTTTTTATCGAATCATAATTGCTAACATGGAAACCAACACACTTGTCAAGATGCTAGGATCAACTGGGTCTACAGGTGTATTTTCACATTTAACGGTCTGACAATAACCATTACCTAGAACATGGAACCTGAACACGCCTAAGTAGGCCAACTTAAGCAAATTTGCAAGCTTTTGGTCATATCTGGCCATGGTAAACTATATCCATATTCTTATCAATTATAACCCTTTCTTCAATAAAATTTTTAAAATAACCTCCACCCTAACTTAATTAAAAAATGACCCTTGCTTACCACGCCATCCTTGCCATGTCAATGAAAGAGGTTGCAGGCAAGCCTGATAGGCTGAGGAAGGTGATGTAGCATCCATGGACAGCACAGAAAATTTCAGCATTGAGAAAAAAAAAAGCTGTTATAGGCCTAGAATCAAGGCGTTAATTAATCACTATATCGTATATAATATCTCGTTTCATCATGTGGCTACTTATTGATCCTAACCTCTTGAGAGGTATATGTTGATATGCCTGTTAGCAACTATGGCTAACAGCGACGGCATGGGATTGCATTCAGATCACGCCAAAACGACAAGGCCATGAAGCTCCGTACAATCTGGAACAAGAGGCCGCACCTTTTCTTAGTACTCCTCGAATGCCGGGTTCTCGTTGGTGAACGGCTGCCTCGATGGGCTGGCCTCCGCCTGCGGCGAGGAGGGCGGCGGGGGTTGCTGTCAGAGTTAGTAAGGGAAGAAGAGAAACAGAGCAAGTCTGCGGCTTGAATACCGGTTCAGCGGCTTGGTTTAAATGAGCATCGACGGCTGGAGATCATCTCAGATAAGACACCATCTAACGGCCGACTGATAGCAATAATTTACCAAAGAAAAACTCTGTAGCTGATTTACTATTTTCATCTCCTACCTATTTTACTGTTTGTTCTGTTTTTACCATTGGAACTTTTGTGAATGTTAATCGATGTAAAATCTTAGGGTATAAAACCCAACTACGATGGAAAATGGAAAAACACTGAGATTTCACATATTCTAGTGTCCTGGTTAGTTCCAGTAGTCTAGAACCCTAGTTCTTATCCTTTTCTGTTACGATCTGTGCTTCCGATTGTGATCTGGGTGGTAGCTGAATCTGTATTCAGTTTGTCTCTTAATTGGGTGCTGGCAGTTGGGCTTAGTATACGTTTCCCGGCGCCTGCTTGAAGTGGCGGCGCTGCGTGCAGCCGCACGCGCGCGTGCGTGTCCGCCTGTCAGAAGCAGAAGTTCAGCGAGAGAAGAGAATACAAGGTCAGGCGGGAAGAAGCTTCAGAAGTGAAATCATCAAGCAAACAGAGCAAAGGAGTCGACTTCACTTAGCTAGTCTACGGTGGATACGCAAGCTGAGATGATGGATAAGTAACATCCAATGGCTTGTAATACAAGTAGTAATTACTATGTGCTGTAATTTCCTTGTCGTTTACTGTTGTTGTTAAAGTGCAAACTCTGAAGTTACTGCTGTAATTCGAACACAGGCTTATAAGCCAAGCTCTAACAGAAAAGGGAATCGAATCTTGAAATTCCCAAATAGCTATCTCCCTAGATAAGTCTTAGTTCTGTTGGGCATAGTCCCACATCGGTTGTGGAGAGGGTTTGAGCATGATTTATAAGGGTGAGGGAGTACCCCCTCATTAAGCTAGCTTTTTAGGTGAGATGGCCCAAGAGACCTTGGTTCACTGCTCTGGTTGAACCTGTGAGTGTACTGTAGTCCAACGACCTGGGATCCGAATACGCTAAGGTGTAACGGTCCGGTTGACAATTCTTCCTTCTAGTTCCGATCTGCTGCGATTTCTGATTCGAAACCATATCGTTTTGGTGCAGGGCTTGACACGCGCGTCCGCCTCCCACATTCCCTCCTTGTCTCTCGTTCGCGGCGTGGAGGTCCTGTAGGAAGGTGGTGGCCGCGCGAGGGGGAAGAGATTGCGGTGAAGTCGGCGATTTGCGTTGAGAAGTTAGCCGGCCAGGAGGGCATGTGGGCCACTGGGCTTTTGGGAGATGCTGGCCCTGATTGTAATAATATAGCCCAAACAAACCCGAGTTGGGTTTGGTCGTGATTCCTTCGCGTGTAAGGCTGGCTACGGAGCATGTTCGAAATTAACTTATTTTGATTTAGTATCGTTTATTTATAGTTTGAAGCAGTTTTCGTTTCGCTAGTTCGCATTAGAAAATGGAGGATTCTTGCTTCGTATCCCCTTGTGATAATACAATCTAGCCGACCGCACCTAGGACAAATGGGCATATGACCCCCTCCCCCTAGAAAAATTGATTAAAAAAATGAATTCACTAACAACACCACCTATTTCAACTCGACGGTATTCTACAACACATAAAAGGTGTGGATTTAGTATAGTAGTTTTCTTATGGTGTGTGACTGAGTAGTTGAATTGATATACAGAAGATTGTAAATATTAGGTGTATATAAATTCTATAAACTGTCGTGGAAAAAAGAGAAAGTAGTTGAATTGATATAGAGCAGATTGTAAGTATTGGGTGTATATAAATTATATAAATTGTCTCGCAAATAATTATAAATTGTAAGAGTGTGTGTCTATGCAATAATACAAAGTTTGAAAATGTGTTTTTTTCAGATGATGTTTGGATATGTGTTCAATCGGAGTAGTACGAGTTCAATAATGTCAATCACCTGTTCGTCGTTATCTTAAAAAAATACCTGTTCGCAAATGCTGCATTGCATGGCCAGCACAACCAAGTTTCCAAAGTCCAGCCTAGGCCGAGTCCAAATAATAACCAGAAATGTTTTCACGGCGTGACACATCGTGCGCATCCGCGATTGTGTCAAAATGAAAGATCTTTTTTGTGAAAAATAACTGAAAAGGCCTAAACGTAATTACATTCTTTTTTTGGCATTTATTTATGGTCTTTTTACGAAAGTTTCACGATCTTGCTGAACCAAAAAGTCCTTTTTAACGCCTTTTTCGCAAAAAAACTGCTGAAAAAACCTACACGTAATTATTTTTTTAGGGGCGCTCGCGGACGGAGGACACAAGGCGCGCGATGCCGCACCCGGCAAAAAAATTTGACCCGAATTTTTTCTGAAAAAAATAAAATTTCATTTTTCTTGGCGGTGTTTTTTTTTAAAAAAATAGGCCGCGACTGCGCGAAATCGAAAGGTCCTTTTCGCGAAAAATAGCTAGAATGATCTAAACAAAATTATGCTCTTTTTCGGCATTTACTTAAGGTCCTTTCACGAAAGATTCACGATTTTGCTCAACCAAAAGGTCCGTTTCATAAAAAACCGCCCAAAGGACCTAAATGTAATTACGCTCTTTTTGGCATTTATTTAGGGTTCTTTCACGAAAAATTCGCGATTTTGCTGAACCAAAAGGTCTTTTTCATAAAAAACCGCCGAAAGGATCTAAACGTAATTACATTTTTTTTGGAGGGGCATTGGCGGATACTTGACACGTGGCGTAGGTGAGGAACTAGCAAACTTGCCATATTTAATATAGGTACGATACCTATACTAAAGATGGGAGGGTTCTGGCGCTTTGGACGATATAAGCCCATCTCGGCTAAATTTTTTTTTGCGTTTAGGTCCTTCGAAAAATTCATAATTACGTATTGGTCCTTCCCGCGGGTTTTTACGAAGAGGACCTTCTGGTTAAAAAAAATCACAGATCTTTTGTGAGAGGACCCTAAATAGATACCGAAAAAAATGCAGTGACGTTTAAATCATTTCGGCTATTTTTCACGAAAAGAACATTTTCGATTTAGCGCGATCGCGGATCCTTCGTGAGAGAACTCCAGATAGATGTGAAAAAAACGTGACTACGTTTGTGTCCTTTCAACCATTTCGCTCATTTTCTCGACGATTTGAAAAAAACACCGCCGGAAAAAAGAAATTATTTCTACGAAAAAATCAATGCGCGCGGCGTGTTACGCCGCGAAAACAACCTATACTAAAGATCGAAAACTTCCTAGCCAGGGACCGCTTTCGTGTCGCGCTAGCTCCCTCGCGTGGCTCGCACGTGGCCGACCAGCTCCGTTCATTTTTTTCGCGTGTAGGTTCCTCAAAAAAATATGTAATCGCGTATAGATCCTTCCCACAGTTTTTTACGAAAAGGACATTTTAGTTCAGAAAAATCGTGAATTTTTTGTGAAAAGGCCCTACATAAATACCGAAAAAAACTTAGTTACGTTTGAATCATTTCAGTTATTTTTCACGAAAAGAACATTTCGATTTAGATGGGCTGTCTTCACGTTGGGTGCCACAAGGTCTCTCTCGCTCGTACCAAGCTACACGCCTACTACGCTGCACGGCACATCGAGCGAGCTAGCAGCCCTAGCACAGGACCATTCCCAGGAGCTAGCTAGTAGCTAGCTCCCGTAAGTTAATCCCGTGCATCGGTGCATGGCATGTAGCGCAGGATTTTATGGGGTCTCCGTCAGCCCTGCCGCGCTGCCCTCGCCCATGCCGGTGGTCATTTGGTGCCCATGTTGCTACCACGTTTCTGCTACCTGCCAGGGACGGAGCCAGGAATTTTATTCGTAGGGGGCCAATAGAAAAACTAATCTATTGAAATCAATATATGTAAAGGATAATTTAGCCATGTATTACATTGAAATCATCCATCATATGTAATTAGAGGAATTAGGAAAGTAACACACCGCAAGAGTTTAGTTAAATCGCATTGCTAAATCGACGCTTCTTTGCAATGAAATCATCTATAAGTGCTTCGGTTTTAAACTCTAGAGCCATATCCCTCTCAACATAGACTATCAAGCAATCTCTCAGAAATTCATCTTTCATTTTATTTCGAAGTCTTGTCTTGATAAGTTTCATGGCAGAAAAAGTACGTTCTGTTGTTGCAGTTGAAACAGGCAAAGTAAGGACAAGTCGAATTAACCTACAACTTAGAGACGATGGGATTAATATATAGAAAATAAGAGTGTTGAGGACAATTATAGTTTAAACACAAGTAAATAAAGATTACCTATCTATCAAATTATAATCTTTAGATTTTTCCGTCTCTACAAGTTTTTGGCAAAGATCAGCAGTATTTGATAAGTCTTGGAACTCCTGATTTCGTAGCACATCAAGCTCATAGGGCGCGTTTGGTTCCTCAGACGCTGCTGTGCTGCTCGCCGAGCTTGGCCGGCGAGAAACGGCATACATGGCGTCTCCGCGTAAAGGCCAGACTCAGATTTTGGCCTTCGCTGCAGCAGTTGAGCCAGGCCACGCGCGATCGATGCAGGCAACCAAACGCGAGCTCATGCGCGGTCAATGCAGCGGTCGAGCCAGGCCACGCGCGATCGGGGAACCAAACAGGCCCATAATGTTGCAATTGATGCCTCAAGTTAATCCTTTTCTGTTCTGAAAAATCTGAAGGATAAAACTTTGTAGCTAACAAGCACACATTGTCAATGTTGAATGACCTATATGAGTTCCTTTGGCTGTTGCATTGGGCTGGAAGATATAAGGGGGGTAAGTAAAAAAAAATTTGCATGGGGGGAGCCATGGCCCACACTAGCCCCCTTGGCTCCGTTATTGCTACCTGCATGCGTTTGTTATCTAAACTTGATGTGTTACGAGTTTATCTCAGGTTTAGGAAGGATTCATAGTTCAGGATGGATCCGATTCAGAGTTCAGGAATCAGAGCATCTCCAATAGTCAAGCCTTAAAATAGAGTCCTATACCTCAAAATAGGGTTTAAACTAAAAAAATTAGGACCCAAGATAGCTATTGACTCCAGCAATTAGACCCTAAATCTCCAATCCTTCATTCATCCCTGCGTCTTCACGACGAGAGGACTCCTCACCTGATGGTTCCTGTCGGACCAAACAATGGCGCCGAATGTGTAGTCCGCGGCCGCCGCGGCGTCCCTCACCACGAAGCTTACCTGGAACTCCTTCTCCTGGCCCACGCTCCCGAACGCCAGCGTCCCAGGGGTCACCGTCACCTGCACGCCCTCGGGTTCCCAGACAACGGCGGCCGTGTACGTGCCCGGCAGCCCGACATTCTTGACCTGCGGCCGCACTGCTGTCGTCGGGCGGCCAGGTCGTACATGGTGATGGAAGGGTAGTTGAGGTCCTGGATGCTGAGGAGGGCACCGGGGTACTGGTACGGCGCCTCATTGAAGAGCTCCATCGATGGGGCCAGAGAGGAGCGTTGCTAAATATAGCAACAGGGCTCCGAGTTCTAAACCTATTTTGATAATTTTTCTCAAAATACAACCTCTGTTGGAGTGTTTTTTTTCCATCAAAACCCTATAATTACAATTAGCAACCTATTTAGGGCTCCTCTTGGAGATGCTCTCAGGATGTAAAAAGTTGTATTGCCGGAAACTGAATAGTGTGGTATCCAACTTGGTCTTGTTAGTTGAGTCCGTTTCCAATTTTGTAGTGCAGATAGCGAAATTTTTATTGTAATAGCCTCATTGATGTTTTTATTTCCGAAAATAGCTGCTGTCCTGATAAGATTGCGGGCTGAATTTTTCTTTTTTCGGCAATTTCTAACGGTGCCGAACCGCTAGAAAATTTTGTCTTGTTCGATCGAAAATTTTGTTTTTCACTCATTTCAAGCGGCATGCGAGTTATATGAACATACACATGCATGCATGCACCAGAGAGCTCGGTCTTTTTCCTAACTTGCACTCACATGCATACACTAACGAGGGAAATAACGGCCGAATCAGCTGTGACAGTTTTTTTTTTTGCTCTACAGCTTCCGCTGAAAATTTACCTCACAAGTGAAAAAAAATTAATCCACGGATTCCGATCGCTGGAAAATAAAATACTAGCCTCTACACCGATAAAAAAAATTTCAGCAGTGTGGAGCCGCTGAAAATAATTGATTTTTTTTTCAACGGTAGCCGGCCGCTTGATTTGGTTGAAGGGGGCTATTTCTGCAATTTTATCAGGATAGTAGCCATTTTTGTAAATAAAAATATCAACGATGCTATTACAGTAAAAATTTCACAGATAGCTATCCATATTGCTTGTATTCTGTAGCTTATATAAAGGAGGAGAAAACCAAAAAAGCTGCGGTGGTATTTGCAGCACAAATCTCGTTTTGCATCTTTGTCAAATTTGGTGAATACTGAGTTCTTCTCTGTTCTGTACTCTGATCTGAAGCTTCAGGTTCTTTCGGTTCATAACTTCAGAAGTTCAGACAACGCTCTGAATCTCAACAACTTTCAGGGCAACGACATAGCTTCCTGATTCTAGCGAATTTCCAACATTTGGTAGCAGAGCCAAGGTTCTCCGTGTGGAGGAATCATGTCTGCAAAGAAGACGAGCGAGGCAATGAAGATCAAGAAGGAGTCTCCACAGATGCCAGTGTTGTACCCTCAACTCAGTCGCAGCAACTACACCATATGGGTCATGAAGATGAGTGTTGCGATTCAGGCCAAGGAGGTGTGGGAGGCCATGGATCCTGGCAGCAAGAAATACGAGAAGGACGGCGCCGAATATAGCAAGGATAAATTGGCTTTGTCAGCCATCTATCAGGCGGTGCCCGATCACGTAATGACGGTCCTTGCCAGAAAGTCCATGGCAAAGGCAGCATGGGATGCAATCAAGATTCTGTATCAAGGGCATGATCGCGTTCGAGAGGCCAATCTGAAGACTCCCCAGAGGAACTAGAGAGCCTGTCGATGCAGGACGACTAGTCAGTGGATGATTTCGCTGCCAGAATACCAGGCATGGTGAGTGGCATGCGGAGTCTTGGGGAGAAAGTGCCAGAAATCTCTGTCGTACGTTGCTTTCTGCGCGCGGCCCAAGCACGCTAAAGTATCGTGTAAATGGGTTAGACTGAAATAGAGGATATATGTTGTAGATATCTGGTCTCCTAAATATTTGGATAATACAGATCCGTATTTATATTTGATGGATAATGAGATATCGAATCTATATTTATTTTTGATCTGATACTATCTAACAAGTATTCGAGCTGATAGAATCCATATTTAAAAATAGTTCGGATGAGTCAGAAACTAACTTGACCTTTTTCATCCCTACTTGAAGGTGCGTTTGCGTTGTGGGATATATGAGGCGGGTTCAAGAGTAGGATGTGAGATAGGATATGTTGAGGTGGGATATGAGTTTTCAACCCCGTACCCTTGCTTGGCATTTATTTGGGTTAGAGATACAAATTGGTTTGACCCAAATGCCCTTGTGTACAAAACAATTTTATCTACGTGAAACATGTCTTCTCCACTGAGAAACGAAAAATCAAAACATGTTTTTACCCAATAATTCCCATTCTCACCTCATATTTCTCTTAATCCAAACGCACTGTAGGTGATACAATCTAGTCGACCGCACCTAGGACAAAGGGGGGCATGATCACATGACCCCTTACCCATAGAAAAATTGATAAAAAAAGGAATTCACTTACAGCACCACCAATATCCACTTGACGGTATTCTACAGCACATAAAAGGTGTGGGTTTAGTATAGTAGTTTTCTTACGGTGTGTGATTGAGTAGTTGAATTTCTCACCAAAAAAACGTAGAGAGAAAAGAGGGTAGTTGAATTTGATATAGAGCAGATTGTAAGTATTGGGTAAAAAATTATAAATTATAAGGGTGTGTGTATGCAATAATACAAAGTTTGAAAATGTGCTTTTTCACATGAAGTTTGGATATGTGTTCAATCGGAGTAGTAGGAGTTCAATAACGTCAATTACCTGTTCGTCATTATCTAAAAAAATTACCTGCTCGCAAATGCGAACGTTTACTGCATTGCACATGCTCCCAGCCACCGAAGGCGACGCGGACGTTTGCCCATCCTAGCCAGAAGCCAGCACAACCAAGTTTCCATAGTCAAAGCTGGCCATTCTGCACACGGCCCACCGCAACAGAGCAAATATTTTTGCGGTCAAGCCGCCTTCACCCAAGCCGCCATCAATCACTTTGCTCCCCCCGCCCCGTCTACGGCCGATCACGCATCGATCAGGCGAAAGCTGTCGACCACGAGATGGGCTGTCTTCACGTTGGGTACTGTCACAAGGTCCCTGTCGCTCATACCAATCTACGTTATAACTTAAATTCAACATTTAAATTCCGCAATTTAAATCTTTATAATTTACTTCCCGCACATTTGAATTTGCTTTCCCTCCTAAATGCTTGTGGATTTTATGTCAAGGATGATTGATTGATGGATACATCTTCTTTAGATCATATCCTCATCGTCTAGACAATCTTTTGCAAGAACTTGATCTTTTTGCTTAATCTTTGAAAAATCTTTGTAGATCACGTTTGAGTTTTTTGTTTCTTGTGTTCTTACTTGCTGTGACAAGTGGGAGAACATTCAAAATCATTTTGATCATCACAACTGCAAGTTTAAGACCAAGATTTTCTCTGTTTTGCTCCATTGTGCTTGAGCGTTTTGAATGAGGTTTTGTTTGTATCCAATGAGTAGGAAAAAATTTAATTGTGATCATTTACCTCCTCTCTGATCATCACTTCGGTTCTTCATAAGATAATACCATCAAGTGTCGCGGCGAGAGAATCTTTGAGAGGGGAGGTTCTATCATAAGTGCGAACAAGAGGAGCGATGATATATTCCCACGCGGAGTCATGTTTACTTATCCCACTGGGCATGCGTGTTTGGATATCGTGTTCAATTTACTCACGGACGTTCTTCTAAAGAATTGACTTTTTTTGCTAGGAAAAAAAGGACATACGGACGAAACGTGGATCCACACTACGTTAGGTGGACTTACGGACGAAACGTGGATCCACACTACGTACGTTAGGTATTTCAGAGCCACTTGAGGATCGACTTGGTTTCTCGGCACCAAACTGATTCAAAATGGCCGAGTCATCCTTCCCAAGTCGCCCTAACTGTGCACGCGCAGCCGTCAAAACTTGCTGATGATAGCAACGCTTAATTAATTTGTTGATCACCACGTGCGTGTACCCAGTCCTGTTAGACCTCTTCAATAGCTCACTACGCTTTGACTTCATCACATAAGCTAACCACTACGACTGTTGGTTCACATATTTTTCCATTCCGTCCAACTAGTAGTTGGTTGTCATATAATCTATGGGGCAGTACAAGCACAACCGCCCAAACACCGGAGTGACCGGGCTGTTAGTTCAGGTCGTAATGGCGAACAGCACGCAGCTGCTGCTTCTGCGGTCGTCTCTGCTGCTTCTGCTCTGGCTTGCCCTCTCGTCGCCGGCCGCGGCAGATGGACCAGAACCGACGACGGCCGCGAGGCGAGGCTGCCCGACGAGGTGCGGAGCCGTGGACATCCCGTACCCGTTCGGCATCGGGGAGAGGTGCGCAATCCACAGGGGCTTTCAGCTCCAGTGCAACACCACGGATGATGGCGCCCAAAGGCCCTTCGCCCTGGGTGCAGCCGGTGATCCCTGGGAGGTGGCGAAAATTTCCATCCTGGACAGCAAAGCCTGGGTGAAGACGTGGATCTCTGGGAGGTGCTACGACCCGGCCAACCGCACGCAGAAGGACATCAGTTACTGGTTGAATTTCACCGGCACGCCATTCCGGTTCTCGGACGTGGACAACAAGGTCTTCGTGATCGGGTGCAACACGCTCGCCTATGTACACGGTGTCTCCGTAAGTAGAATCTACTCACGTCCACTTTCATTTTGAACCAGTAGATATATCCGTATAACTGTATGGCTAAATGTTACATACAGTTATCTTTGATATACAACTTTATTTTCTATAATTAAAATAAAATTGCATTTGTTATATAACTCTAATATCTATATACAATTAATCTGTACCATCATATATAATCTGGTCCCGCTAAAATAAGTGGAGATCATTCTTTTTTTCTTTCGATTAATGTGAGAATTTCTATGTTTTTCCTTTTTTATTATTGTAGGATTTGTTTACCCTTAAAACGAAGAATGTTTCATTAATATCAGCTGTTGTTTTTATTTATATAGATATTATAGTTTGTTTTACTTTGATGCTCTACCAAAAAGTGGAAAGCATGAATTATAAAGGCAATTGAAGGCCTATTTTTGCAACCAACCACCGTTCCACTATTGACAGTACATTGTTTTAGATTTTTTGTACAGTAATGAAGCACTACTTGTTAAAAGAGTGAATTCTTGCCTTTTTATAAGCTTTTATGTGAACTAGTTGATACATGAAACTCCAGATATTCATAAGTTTTGATTGCGTTCTGTCCGACCTGTGTGCAAAAACTTTTACTACAAAGTATATTTTTGAACTTTTTGAAGAGAAACTAAACGCAGATTTAATTTAGCTTATGACGATCCCATATGACAACTCATGCAGTACGTAATAGGCTGCTACTCAAAATGCAATGCGACCCTCATAAACGGCACATGCGCCGGCGCCGGCTGCTGCCAGGTGGACGTCCCCAAAGATTTATCGTACTACAGAGCATTTTTCAATGAGAACTACAACACGACCGACAGAGCCCGGCCTTGCAGCTACATAGTACTGATGGAAAATGCGGCCTTCAAATTTAGCACCACTTATCTCGCATCGACGGTGTTCAACGACACGTACAAAGGGAAAGTCCCGGTCGTGATGGACTGGCACATAAGAGCGCGGTCATGTCAGGAAGCTAGAGAAGACACGACCGATCCCTACGCATGTGTTAGCAGCAACAGTGAATGTGTCGATTCCACGAACCCGGTCGGTTACCGCTGCAAGTGCTCCGGTGGGTACCAGGGCAATCCGTACATCGAGGGTGGATGCACAGGTCCAGCTCTGCGCCTACTTACTCTTTTCCGGCCTGTTCTTCATGTATAAGAGTATGTTACAGATTTAACAAAGTTTAGCTGTTTGATGGCAGATATCGATGAGTGTCTTGACAGTGCTACTTATCCTTGTCCGGGGATATGCAAGAACACGTTGGGAAGTTACACCTGTTCATGCCCACGAGGGAAACAGATGGTGCATGGCGCTTGCGTGCCGGATCGGAAGTCCATTTGGGTTATGCCTGTCGTTGGTATGTTAATTTCTCTCTTCAGTAACGACTAAGAACACTGAGAATGAAGACTTGGTAGAACGATATAACTCTGACATGTCGATCTTGTTTGGCTAAGTTCCAACTTGGCCAACATCAAACTTGAACTTAATTTTCCGCGCAATTACACTTTTTACCTGAGAGAGAACTGGCCGCTTAGTTACAATAAATTTATACTTGATTAGGGTAAAATCATTGATCAGTTTGGGTAACATGTAGGTGCAAGCGTTGGAATCGTCGTTCTTGTGGTTGTTGTCGCTCGCATACCTAATCCAAGAAAGACGAAAGCTACAACGCATCAAAAGAAGTATTTTCAACAGCATGGTGGTCTAATGCTATTCGAGGAGATGAAGTCACAACAAGGTGCTGCGTTCAAAATCTTCTCGAAGAAGAATTGCAGCAAGCCACAAATAGGTTCGATGATCAACAAGTCCTTGGTCATGGAGGTCATGGAACTGTCTACAAGGACATCTCAAGGGCAACGTGGAAGTAGCCGTTAAGCGATGCATGACAATCGATGAGCAACACAAGAAAGAATTCGGTAAAGAAATGCTAATCCTTTCCCAGATAAACCACAGAAACATAGTTAAACTACTAGGTTGTTGCCTCGAAGTGGAAGTCCCTATGCTGGTGTACGAGTTCATCCCCAACGGCACGTTGTTCCAGCTCATCCACCGCAACCACGGTCGGCGTATCTCCTTGGCCACTCGCTTACGAATCGCCCACGAGTCGGCTGAAGCTTTGGCATACCTTCATTCATGGGCATCTCCACCGATCATCCATGGTGACGTCAAGTCATCCAACATCCTCCTCAACGGAGACTACACGGCGAAAGTCTCTGACTTCGGTGCCTCTATCCTAGCACCAACCGATGAGTCACAGTTCGTCACGGTCGTCCAAGGAACTTGCGGGTACCTTGACCCAGAGTACATGCAGACAAGCCAATTGACAGATAGAAGTGATGTGTATAGCTTTGCAGTTGTTCTACTAGAGCTGCTCACTGGCGAGAAGGCTTTCAACTTCCAAGCGCCTGAACATGAGAAGAGCCTATCGATGAGGTTTTTGTTCGCGATAAAGCAAAACAAGCTTGAGGAGGTCCTGGATGACCAGATCAAGAACGACGAGAACATGGGGTTTCTAGAGGAGATTGCAGAGTTAGCAAAGCAGTGCTTGGATATGTGTGGTGAGAATAGGCCATCCATGAAGGAAGTTGCAGATAAGCTTGATAGGCTGAGGAAGGTGATGATGCAGCATCCCTGGGTGCAGCAAAATCCTGAAGAGATGGAGAGCTTGCTTGGGGAGTCATCCATGGTCAGTTCTAGAGTTGTCACTACACGAAATTTCAGCATTGAAAAGGAAGCTGTTATGGAGCTAGAATCAGGGCGATAATCACTAAATTGTGCATCGTATCTTATTAGATCATACTGTATCATAGATATATTCTTAGCAGAGGTATTCCTCAAACTATGCAATGATTTGTGTAGAGACTTATGTCTCCATATAGTTACATTTTTCCCAAAAAATGGAAATGTACTGGTTTTCATAGCTCTTGTACTTTGGCCTTCATCCACGACAATTATATTTGATGCTTGATATGCCTTTTTATCGAATCATAATTGCTAACAGGCAAATCAACGCACTTGTCAAGATATTAGGATCAACTAGGTCTACAGGTGTATTTTGACATTTAACGGTCTGACAATAACCATTATAACCTAGAACATAGGACCTCAACACGCCTAAGTAGGGCCAATTTAAGCAAATTTGCAAGCTTTTGGTCATATCTGGCCATGGTAAACTATTGTACCCATATTCTTATTAATTATAACCCTTTCTTCAATAATATTTTTAAAATAACCTCCACCCTAACTTAATTAAAAAATGACCCTTACTTACCACGCCATCCTTGCCATGTCAATGAGAGAGTTTGTAGGCAAACCTGATAGGCTGAGGAAGGGAGAAAATTGACGTTTTACCATTATTAATATGTGGACTCGCGCTTTTACCACTAATTCTATGACGCTCGCGCTTTTACCACTCATCTCGGGCGCACTTTGCACATTTGCCATTTCCGGGATTTTACGCATTTTTGAGCTTTTTCTCAGGTTTTTGTCGAGTGAATTTCCGGTTTTGCCCCTGGACTACTTCTTCTCCCACTCCACTTGGTCTGGCTCAACCCGCTCTCGTTCTCGCGAGCCCCTGCAGAGGAGAAGGGGCGGCGACCCGAGCGATGGCGGTCCACCGGCGGTGAGCCCCTGTGGAGGAGAAGTAAGCAACCATGTCGCGTGGTAGCTTCTCCGACAGCGCCCCTCTCAACGCAGATTCATTTGGAAAGGGCGTGTTGAGATCCGGGCACGTCACTGGCCTGCCATTGATGCCATGCCCTAAGTGCGGTGCCGATGTGATTGAGCTGACTGCGAGGACAGGGATGTACTCGGGTAAGGTCTTCTTCAAGTGTGTGTTGAATGAGAAAGATGTGAGTTTTTATCTCAGTTATGTTCAATTGCATCTGATTGATTAGGGTTTCTGTGCGAGTGACGAGCCAACCGCATTTGTTGTTGTGAGTTTACGCAGATTCCTGGGAAATGCAGGTTCTTCATGTGGCATGATCAATATGTTGAACTTTTGTGCAGACGGGGCATGGACAATGAATTATGCAAGGGCACTTTAGAAGCTGCAAGGGTTTGTAGTGAAGATGGAGATGACAAATCAAAGAAATCAATGGAGCAGAAGTTAGATAAGATCATCGAAATAGAGAAAATTTTAGTTGTTCTGGTTGTTGTTAGTGTACTATTGGGGTGTGTGTGTGTTATGCTGGTGGCTTTGAAGTGAAATGGCATCCCCTTATATGGAATGAAATGAACGAAATATTATTGTTTGATAAGTATGGCTTGGTTAATATGTTAAGGTCTATAATGTCCCTTTCTTCACTTTTGTTCTGCATATTCCCTGATTCCATAAGTTGACATTCTTTGAAGGAAATTACTTCACCTTGTGATGGTTTCTCATGTTCTAAGAAAATCACCTGCTTGATCTCCTACTCTGATGCATCTTGGCTGCATTCAGTCCCATCTTGGCATTCAGTCCCATCTTGAATGCTTGGTGTCCAATTCATGTCACTTATCATGGAAATACTGCATTCAGATTTGCATTCTGACTGCCAAGTGGTAGCATTTACTGGCAGCCTTACAGATTCAGCATAAACTGAGGAAGGCCTTTTCTTTGGTGTCACTGGTGGCTTTATCCTGTTACTAGTGGGAATGTGGTTATTTAAGCCTATCCTGTGTTGGCTTGAAGCAATTGGCTTCATGAATCTTGGTAACTCAGAAGAAACTTCTCTGTGATTCTTCGAACTCCTTACATTCTTTGATATATCAGTTTTCAGTTCTTCAGTGGATGTATGTGAAATGACAAAATTTGTGCTGACAGATGGCTGAGGTCCTTTCATATGCTCCATTGTCTCCTCGAGCTTCATATGAATCAATAAATGTTCCTTCCTTGCTTTTACTTCCTGCTCAAGATCAAAATATTAGTTTTTGTAGCAAAGAGTATGTTGTCAGGTGGATAAAACCCACATCTTAAAAAATTGGGTTACTTTCAGTTTGCATGAATACACACTATTGTGGTAATTTATGAGGCATCCGATAATTTTGGCAGATTTGACAGAACCTCATATTGTTATTCCGAGTTGTCCTTTTATCAATCAAAATGTGATGGCGTTGCAGCTGAAGCAGAATACAGATTTCATGATGAATTTGTTATTCATTTTTTTCGATCTGTCCTGAATGTCAAAATACTGACAAACTTCTATGGAATGACAGAACCTATTTACATCAGACAAGAATTTGGAACTTTTTGTCAGCAGCAGGCAGCAGCTAATGCAATCTCAATATATTTTTGGTTTGAAGCAATCAAATTTTTCTGAAATAGCTGATACATCTTATCATTTTCTGAAATAGCTAATACAACATATCAACAAAAGAGGACATGGATGATCATTTTGTTCTCCTACATGTTTCTCAAGGGAGGTTGGTTATTTAAACATGAGAATGTATAAATTACTCAGAAAGTTACTGTAAACATACACTCGGTATATCAAAAAATCATGAAGGCCAGATTCAAATAGCTTCAGTGCATCTTCTTGAATTTTGCTAGTACCATAGCGCAATGGACAAGATTACAACAAAAAAGAGAATGTACGCAACAAAAAAGAGAATGTATGCAACCTCAGTGAAAAGAGGCATACATTTCACACCAGACACATACAGAAACAAATGTCACAAAAAGTCTTTCCTCTGAGATCATCAGATTTGATATTGGAATCAACAGGCATACTTTCCATCACATCTTCCTCCATTGATTCATCTGGCCACAACTATTGGTAAAATGGAATGGCTATCACCAACTTGGTCACAAACTGGCAGTACCAATATTAACAAAAGTAACTGGCAGTACCAATATTAACAAAAGTCACTGGTCACAAACTACTGACATCAAAGCATCTCCATGTAGCAATCAAAGCATCTCCATGTAGCAATCTAGTACCAATATTAACAAAAGAAAAGGCATATGTTTGCAAAGGCATATGTTTGCCATTACAAAAGAGAAGTACGCTTCTTTTTTCTTGGAGTGATCTTCTTCTTTGTAGCCAGCTTCTTCCTGTTTTTTGGCGTAGTAGCAGCAGCAGTACTTGAGCTTGGAGCAGCAGCAGCAGACTTGAGCTTGGAGCAGCAGCAGCAGCAGGTATAATTGAGATTGGATCAAGAGCAGCAAGTATAATTGGAGCAGTAGCAGGAGGAGGTGAGCTTGGTTCAGCAGCAGTAGTAGCAGCAGTTGGCTTCGGCTTCTTACCAGCTTTCTTGACCCGACTCTTACGGCTAAAATGAAGATATAATAGAGGAAATTGTCATATGAAGTGAACAACAGAAAAATGGCATCTGATACTACTTTTACCTTGATACAACAGGAGGTGAACTTGATTCTGCAGCTGCAGGCTGATTTGCACCTAAAAACCTTCTAGCTCTGAGCTTCCTCTTCCTCTTTTTAGTGCCATTCATGGAACACTTGTAGCTAGATTGCCTATGACCCAATTCTCCACACCTTTGGCATTTCACAGGTCCTCTTGGCAAGTGATTTTTCTCAATGTTAGACTTGTTAGCACTACCATTGGACTTGCTGCCACCTTCAAGAATACCTTTGATTCTGAGCTTCCTCTGCCTGCCAGCATTCTTTCTGACCAATGGTGCAGCAATCTCTGCCGCTAAATCAACATGTGGCCATTGAGATTTATCTGTCAAAGGCTCAATAAGAGATGCATATGCTGTTGGAACCTTTGGATCGAGTAATAATCATGCACAAAATCTTCTATCTTGTAGGCCTTGTTACTAGTTAGAAGTGCCAAGGCATGAGCACATGGCTTCCCAAAGGTCTTTGCCACTCTAAGCATGTACATCATTCATAGCCGTTTAACTATATGCCTCTCTTGTTGTGTGCCGCCATTATCCCAAACCTCGTGAGTGATGGCCAAACTTGACAATTCGATGTGTCCTAACCCTCTAGTCCTACCAAGGAGTTGCACAATAACAGAGCGGCAATATTTTTCCGATTAGCCTTTCCCTATTCTCCTCCTCTTTTCCCGAGCACCATGATCATTTCCCTAATCTTGTCGCAAGTTGATCTCTGAGTAGGTCTTTGTAGTCCTTAATCCAATTGTTGAAACATTCACTAAATTATTATTAACGTAGTCACATTTGATGTCTACATTAAAGTTGCATCTCATCCACTTATGACTATGGTGCTTCTCCAAGTACGGTAACACATCATCGCATTGGGCTACAATTGCAGCCATATGCTTATCGAAGACTTCCTTCCTATATGCCCTAGCAGCTGGGTACATATCTCCACATCCAATCCTTATGTACCTCTTAATAAAATTATTCATTAGGTGCCTGAAGCACTCCCTCTTCTCTACATGTGGAAAAACTAGTCCCACAGCATTCTCCAAGCCTTTACAGGCATATGTGCAAATAGCAAGCACTGAAAATTCACCTACTGCCTTACTAAGCTGGGTCATCCACCAGACCCAGTTATCTTCAGTCTCACTATCAAAGAATCCATATGCTAAAGAATACATCCAATTATTTCTATCTAAAGCAGTTGCAGCTGCTAGGTGTCCATTCCATCTACCATTGAGTGCGGTTGACTCTACACTAATGTAAGGCCTACATCCATTAATAAAGCCATCAATGCAAGGCTTTAGTGCACAAAAGAATCTACAAAAATACACTCTATCTTCTACAACAATGGTGTCAATTTCTACTATACTACCAGGACACCTCTTAAGTACCTCTGCCTTCCACCTATACAACATGCCAAAACTTTGGTCCCAGGTTCCATACATTTCATTAAGAGCTTTCGATGTCCCTCCAAACTACATCATAAGAACTAATGGTAACTTTGTACTTATCTTGTAACCTCTTATGCAGACTCAGAGTGCCAAGCTTAGGTTCATTCCTCAGATTGAATTGCCTGGCAACTACCCATCCTTGTGTACAATTTTGATTTGCAACTGCTACTAGATGTGCAAGTGTGCTCATTCTTGTGGTGACACTTGCAAATAATTTGCACTTGTTACTAAATTGCAGATAGAACACAAAAAAATATAGCATGCATAAGTACAAAAACAAACATGGGTTAGACAAAGTTAGTACCACAACAGTTCTCATATCTTTTCTCATTTATCAGAGTGACTAGTGCCCAGCTCAAATTCCTCATTTATTGCATACATTCTTATAGCATCTCTGAAATCCTTCATAGAGGGGTACATAGTGCTAACATCCATCTTAAGATTATCTTTGTCATACAAGAAACATTCTTCTTCAGGAGTGTCGTCACCAACATGCATAGCTGCATCTTCAGTTCCATGAAACAAATTTTGACCCATGCATGTAAATGGTTGAGCTGGAGCAGTTCCTTTCTTTGGCACACCAGAGGCCTGTTCACCCCTCAAGCCAAGCAGTTCAAATAAAGTGTCATCATCCATTGTTTCTATCCTCCCTTCATCATCTTGTTGCTCCAATATCTTGATTGACGCCCAGTCAATATTCTCTGAACAACCATATATATTGGTTGACTCCTAGTCAATATTCTCTGAACAACTATGTATATTGGTTGCACAATCATGTATATTATCCATCCATCCATCTATCCCAGTATCTAAGCTATGAACTCTACATAAACAGGGAAATTGCCATACATAGTTTAAATTCATATCAACCATGGAATGCAAACAAAGCTTTATAAAAATGTTTACCACGACAAATTGTTCTCCATCTTCAAACAAGTTTACTTGAATCCACGCAAGTCACATATCTAGGGTTTCATACCACACAAAAATCACAACATATCAAAGACCAGAATACAAATGGGTTATAAATCGAGCAACATCGAGCAAAATCTAACCTTTTTCTTACTTGTCCTCCACATGAATCCACGCAAGTCACATATCTAGGGTTTCATACCACACAAAAACCACAACATATCAAAGACCAGAATACAAATGGGTTATAAATCGAGCAAAATCTAACCTTTCCTTACTTCTCCTCTGCAGGGGCTCGCCGACGGTGGAGCGCAGCCAGACGATCTTGAGCCGCCGCCGCCGCGTCATTGCCGCCCACCGCGAGAACGAGAGAGAGAAACCGAGTAAGTGTTTCGAGCCAGACCAAGTCCTTCTTCGGTTCTTCTAACGTGGCCTAGGGGCAAAACCGGAAATTCGCTAGACAAAAACCTGAGAAAAAGCTCGAAAATGCGTAAAATCCCGGAAATGGCAAATGTGCAAAGTGCACCCGAGATGAGTGGTAAAAGCGTGAGCGTCATAGAATGAGTGGTAAAAGTGCGAGTCCATATATTAATAATGGTAAAACGTCAATTTTCTCTGAGGAAGGTGATGTAGCATCCATGGACAGCACAGAAAATTTCAGCATTGAGAAAAAAAAACTGTTATAGGCCTAGAATCAAGGCGTTAATTAATCACTATATCGTATATAATATCTCGTTTCATATTGATCCTAACCTCTTGAGAGCTATATGTCGATTTGCCTGTTAGCAAGTATGGCAAACAGCGACGGCATTGGATTGAATTCAGATCACGCCAAAACGACGAGGCCATGAAGCTCCGCATAATCTGGAACAAGAGGCCGCACCTTTTCTTAGTACTCCTCGAATGCCGGGTTCTCGGTGGTGAACGGCTGCCTCGAGGGGCCGGCCTCCGCCGCCGGCGACGCTGTCGGCGGCGAGGAGGGCGGTGGGGATTGGGCTTAGTATACGTTCCCGTGAGCCTGCTTGAGTGCTTGAAGTGGCGGCGCTGCATGCAGCCGCGCGCGCGCGTGCGTGTCCGCCTCCCACATTCCCTCCCTGCCTCTCGTCCGCGGTGTGGAGGTCCTGTAGGAAGGTGGTGGTGAGGGGGGAGAGTTTGCGGTGAAGCCGGCGGTTTGCGTTGAGATGTTCGCCGGCCAGGAGAGGTTGTGGGCCACTGGGCTTTTGGGAGAAGCGGGCGCCGGTTGCGAGGGGAAATAATGTGATGGGCTAAGGTCACCCTGATGGTAATAATATAGCCCAATAAAACCCAAGTTGGGTTTGGTCGTGATTCCTTGGCGTGTTAGGCTGGCTACGGAGCATGTTCGAAATTAACTTATTTTGATTTAGTATCGTTTATTTATAGTTTGAAGAAATTTTCGTTTAGCTAGTTCGCATTAGAAAAGGGAGGATTCTTGCTTCGTATCCCCTTGTGATAATACAATCTAGCCGACCGCACCTAGGACAAAGGGGGACATGACCCCCTCCCCCTAGAAATATTGATATAAAAAAGGAATTCACTGACAACAACACCTATATCAACTCGACGGTATTCTACAACACATAAAAGGTATGGGTTTAGTATAGTAGTTTTCTTACGGTGTGTGACTGAGTAGTTGAATTGATATTCGGCAGATTGAAGTATTAGGTGTATATAAATTCTATAAACTGTCGTGGAAAAAAGAGGAAGTAGTTGAATATATACTATATATTATAGAGCTCGAGTTTGCCGGCTCAATAGCTATGCCAGGTGTCCCTCCTCATGAATAGGTCCTCCAAAAAATTAAAAATTGCGTTTAGGTCATTTCGACGGTTTTTAAATAAAATAGACCCGAAAAATATGAAAATTACGTTTAGGTCCCTCCGTGGTTTACATTTAGCTCCTCCTCGTGGTTTTTAGCGGAACAGACCCCATGAAAAAATATTGCTTTCTCGCCAAAAAAAATGCAGATTCGTCGAAGGTTTATAGTAGCCCACGGATTCGCCAATGGGTTCGAGCGACCTTTTAAAAAAGGGAAATACATAAAAAAAATGTGTCCGCGCTTTTCTAAAAAAACACAGATTCAACCGCGATTTTCTCAAAAAAAAAAAAAACAGTTTCGCCGAAGGTTTATAGCAACCCATATATTCGCCGACGGATCCTAGCTACGGTTTTCTAAAAAAAACACGGATTAGTCGAAAGTTTATGGCTACCCATAAATTCGCCGACTGGTCCTAACGACCCATTTTTTTTGAAAAAATACGAAAACCAAAAATTCGACCAGATTTCCCAAATTACGTAAAAAAAGCAATCGCGATTTTCTAAAAAAAACACATATGTATCTCTCTGTGGTTTTCTCCAAAAAAAACACAGATTCACCGACGATTTATAGCGGTCCACAGATTCGCCGACGGGTCCTAGCGACCCCTTTTTTTAAAAGAACAAGAAGATCGGAATTACGCAAGAAAACAAAAATACGTTTGTTTTTTCCCAAAAACAGGAACCACAGATTCGCGGACGGTTTATATCAGTCCATAGATTCGCCGATGGGTCCTAGTGACCTATTTTTTAAAAAAGAAACACAATAAACCGGAATTACGCAAAAAAAATGAAAATATGTTTGGGTCCCTCAACGTTTTTCTCTAAAAAAACACAGATTCACTGATGGCTCTAGCAATCCAAAGATTCGCCGATAACTTTTAACAACCCTTTGTTTTTTTTAAAAAAAATATCAAAAATTACGCGGGAATTACGCAAAAAAAAAAGAGAATACGTTTAGATTCCTCTGCGTTTTCCTTTAAAAAAAACACAGATTCACCGACGGCTCCTAGCAATCTAAAGATTTGCCGACGTCTTTTAGCAGCCCATTTTTTTTTTTTTTAAAAAAAAGAAAATCAAAATTACCCAATTTTTTTACAGAAATAACCGTCGAACAAAATTTCATGCGAAGCAACATCACGACCAAATTTCCCAAATTTCGCATGACATGTAATGCGTGCTAAGAAATTTCGCACGACGCGGCGTAGCGCGTGGCACTTCCTAGTTGATATAGAGCAAATTGTAAGTATTGGGTGTATATAAATCATATAAATTGTCTCGCAAATAATTATAAATTGTAAGAGTGTGTGTGTATGTGTTTGCACCGAAATTTGGTAAGTGCGGATTTATCGGCATTCCGAGGTCAGCAGAGTTTGGATAGTACGCGGTTTAGAGATATTTGGGAAAGATAAGATTGTTTAGGAAACCCAAGCCGACATGGATTCTGTTGGTGCCGTATTGTACCAGGACTCAAATCATCCAAAGGGTATATAAGATGAGCCTAGGCTGGCTAGAAAGACACACTTCAGCCAAATTCACATCTACTTTTATTTTTCTGTTGATTAGCTTTTAGTTTTGTAACTTAGTCTTGTGAGTCGATTTTTTATCAATAAAGTTGTGCATCGCCGATTGTTGATCTTCATCGATTACGCTCCAAGTTTGGTTTGTTCTGATTTATTGTGCATTGCCTTTTCAGAGCCGATCTGGCTTTATCCTTCGGTTAGCCTCGATTGGCTAATCGCTAGTTCTGATCTGATCAGCTGATCAGAATTAAGCCAATCGTCACCTAAGACCGGCTTTAGGCGAGTCCTTCACGTTTCCTTACTGATTGCAGGGTCAAATCAGTTGGCACACTTTGAACCAGGTATTCGTTTGGTATGTTGAATCTAGGAACCCTACTTCTAGTTTTTGACATCAACACACTCTTGGCACACCCGATGGGACACGGAAAGATGACTTCAATAGCCAAATCTATTTCACCAGCCAATGTCAATGCCGAAGCCATAATCGCCCCCACATTGGACGATTTGACCCTAGAACAACGCAAGGAAATCGAAGATCGAATAGCTGCTCTGGAGGAAATGATGTTGGGCTGTTACCAGAAGACCCAGTTGGGGTTACCCAGAAGACTGCATTGCCAACACTGAACCCTCTTAGTGATGTTGGTGTCTCAACTGACTCAGTAAGTCGATACATACCGGCTCAAGTTGAGTTATCGGTTATGATTGAGCAATCTGTGTATCATGCATTAATTAATCAATCATCAGCCCTGGTGACAACATTAAACCGATGAAAGAGAATAGCGTTAAGTCGATCGCTCAGGAGTTGGCTTCATCTGGAAGCCTGCTAGATCCGCTACAAACACTCCCAACATATCCCGTTTACTCCGTGGCACAAAACACCAACACAATAAAAGTATGGCTTCAACACCTTCATTAATGCCGACTCAACCTACTGTGTTGACACTAGGAAGCTCCTGTCCGGGTGGAATTATGCATTACCATGCGTACACCGACGCTGCAAAGTTGAATGTATCGGCTAACCTACCGCCGTCGGCACCGTTCAATGCTTTCGTTCAATCGGCTCCTCAGTCGATCGAATCTAATAGGGGTCCTCAATTGCATGGGCCGGTTCCACTGAGGAATCCGGTCCCACACAGGGTAGTTACATATGCTGAGCCCTTTGTTCCTTTACCAGAGCCGCCGGTTGTAAAGACCGATGGGTACGATCAATTGCCTCATCAGCATCCATCGGCTAGATCCAATCGGCAGCCTGAGTTTGCTCTCAGGGGGCAGGATGCTAGTTACAGCCATGATTGGCACAACCCCGATGCTCCGTCAGCCAACGATGTTAATTGGGCCGACCAAATCTCCGCTGTCTTAAGGGATCAATTCAGTTTACAGCCAAAGGGAAGGGTTATCGGCTACAGAAAGCCGTACCCAGATTATATAGATCGCGTGCCTTATCCACATAATTTTAAAGTTCTTGATTTTGCCAAGTATTTAGGAGATGACTCTGTTACCACCCTTGAACACGTCGGACAATTTATTGCCCAATGTGGCGAAGTTGCTCAGTCCGATGGATTGAAAATTAGATTATTTCCATTATCTTTGTCAAGAATCGCTTTAAAGACTTCAGACGCGAAGCCGAAAGGCAGACCCAAGTTAAGGAAGGCATGGGAAGCCGAGGCGTCGACGCGCTTGCGAAGAAAATACGTCGCCGAAATCGAAGGGTCCGTCAAAGAACGCGTTCACGGTCACCGGCTACTTGACGAATACTTATACCAGAGGTACCCCACAAAGAAGGTCTCGATCGGGTCATGAGGGACCCTTCGCCGCTGGCCGTGGTTTGCGGTGAGCGCCACGACCAGCCGCTGGTCGACTCTTTGTGGCTCACACCGGACTTGGTCGGGACTTCCGAGAGCTCCGACCGGGCCGCAGAACGGGAGTGCACGCAGCCTCCGACCCAGTTGTTGGTCGGGGCCCCGGCAAGGTCCCGCCCCAGCAACTCCGGAGATGAAGCGCTAAGGGCCTGTCCTTAGTCCTCGCATGTAATCCGCCATACCCTGATCAACGAGATCCTCCGCCACAAACCGAAGTAGGACGTTCACCAACCAAGATACATCCGAGACTCCTCACCGATCATCCAGATGTTCGAGACTCCATGAGTCAACCACCAAGGAGAGGCGCCGCCCCTTAACCTACAAATACGTCTGCGGCATTTAAACGCCCGCGGTTGGCGCGCGCCAGTAGGGGGCTCGACGCCATCGCTCTTCATCTCCGTATCCCCAATCATCTCCTTGATGGCTTCTTCCGCCTACGACGGCATGTTCTCGACGCGAGCCGACCGATCTTCTCGGCGCTCGCGAAGCGGGCCGGAAGGGGCGACTTCACCACCTCGGCGGGTATCCGCATGACCGCCACGCCACTCCAAGGATCCCGTCGGGAGGACCCTTCACCGCTATGAAGGTTCCTCAACTCGCACCATTCGACACAAGATCCAGATGGTGGCATTGCACCCGCGACGGAGTATGGAAGGATTAGCGCTGGGACCTACGCCTGACCGCCGCATGCTCCTAAAGGCTATGGTGATTCAAATGGTGTTACTCATGAAGGAAAGTGGCAAGATATTAAGAAAGATGTCCAAAAACATCGCGCCACATGAAAACAAAAGAAGCCGGAGGCGCCAGGAGGTTCCTTAGCCGAGGTGTCATCACCATCCGAGCCGCCGCCGCCACAACGACGCCGCCATTGTCGCAATCCTTCGCTACCGCCGCACTTCGCCCGGATAGGGCTCGCGTCTCTCGATCCGGCGACGCCGCCATGGTCGAAGAAGCGCCGCTGGCGGGCACAAAGAGCCAAGATGCGTTTCACGACGCCGACGGCGACCCTCGCCATGAACTGAGCGCCAGCGCAAGGCCCGGCAGACGGCGAGGGCGCCGGCCACCTGGGTGAGGGCGGGCATACCGATGGGGTATGGTCGGTGGTCCTTCAGCTTCACCCCAGCGGCTCCGAGCTCCTCCCTATGCTTTTAAAGCGGCAAGCATGGGCGAAGAGCCTCGCGTGAGGTCCGCAGGCTCGCAGCCGGCCACCTGCCTCTCGGCTTCGGCTCGAGCCCGAGACGCCATCTCGCGCGTCTTGGCGAAGCTCCTCCCAGCGGCTCGGGCGAGGGCCTGCTGCGCCACCTCCGTCGCAAGGGAAGCGGCCCTCGCAATATGGGCGCGGAGAGGCCTCAGGCCGCTAATGTAACCGACAGTCCGTCCGTCCGCCGCCGCCAAAGGTGACCCGAGCGATGGGAGTAACGTCGGCAGCGCCGCCGCGCCGCTCCCTCGCCGCGGCGGCCGCAGATGGTCGCCTCAGCAGAGCCGAGGCGCTAAGAGAAAAAAGGAAAACGCCCCGACGCCAAGAAAGGCCAAAATCAAAGCCACCCCGGACGGCAGAGAAGGCTTACCGCGGAGGGGAATCCCGAGCGGAAGTCGATGAAGGCAACAGCGGACTCTGCCCCCGTCAAGGCACCGTAAGGCGGCGTCTTGCAGGCCTCTTGACGTCAGGCCCGCGGCTCAAGCCGCCCCCGCTTCCCATTGTCCGGCCACCGCCATTGCCATCCACCGTTCGAAATGCTGTAACCTTTTTCTTTCTTGTGCTAAAACAAAAGCTAGGGGGATGAAGAAGTGGCGACGACGGTAAAAAGTGACGGCTCTCAGGCACTCCATGCAGCCTTTTCAAGGACAGTAGAAGGGCAAATGCGCCACACGGAAGAGGGTCAGGCGACATTAATCTCAAGGCTTGAGCGACGCGACACGCTCTCTCCGTCCCTCCTGTGGCGCAACGAGATACGAGGGGTGACAGACGTTGCCAGGCGAATCATGCACGACATTTCCTTGACTTCAAAGCCCCATCGACGAATCGCACCGGCAAAATACAAGCCTAAACCGTCACGACGTCTCCAGCATGCGGAACAAGAAGATAAGATAGTCTTTTCCTCAAAAAACTTCTTCCGCAATTGTTTTTTCATTCCGAGTTTGAAGCGTTGTGAAGCGATCACAAGCTCAGTCCCCGCGCACCGCTCGGGAGCTGTAAGCTCACACACTTTCACGGGTCGGGTGACCGGGTCGGCTACGTGGTCCTCCCTAACAGTAGCCCTCTCGACTGAAAGCACACGGCCACGCCCCCAGGTGGCTATGGTTGCAGTGGTGCTTTGTGGAAGAAGGAGGTACCCATACTGTGCGACCAGCAGTTGGTGGGAACACTCCCTCCAAGCAAGTGCAGATGAGTGACTTATATCTGAGATTCCATACCACGCCGAAGTCAGCAACCTTGGCCGGTCAGAAGATCCTCCCCAAACGGTAGTCCCTCTCGACCCGAAAGCATTACTGACCCTCGCCCGGGCCAACTGATTGCAGTAATGCTTTGCGGAAGAAGGAACGCCTGCGGCGATGCGATCCATGGCTTGGCCGGGAACACTCCGCCTGGGCGAAAGTAAGCTTAACACTTCATTCCTAAACGAAAAACTTCTTATTATCCGAAGCTTCCTAAAAGACGTTAGCATATCGACCGGTTTATATGACCCCGCGGTCTCCTAAGCCACTTGCCATCGGATGTTCGCCATCCCCGAAGCACGAAGAATAAGAATCGCACCAATGAATGATCTCGAGTAGCCATTTGGTTCCCCGCGATGGTAACCCTTTCACCCAAATTCGCGACGTTTTCGGGAGAGGGAATCGCAAAAGCAAGGGAGCGGCGATAGCGAAGGTGGAAAACGCCTAGCCCTCATTACCCCAAATCTACAGTACTTACAAGCACGCGGCCGGCCGGACACACATCGACCGATCGCTTGCCGATTAAAGCATCGCGTGTCTCGTCATAAACACCACGACAAGCCGCCGGTAAGACGTACCGCCCCCCGATCATTTCGTTTCGCATTTAAATTCCCGCACACACGTTAAATGCTTGCAGAGATGTTGGGGTATCGCTCCGGGCAAAATGCCTCGCGACCTCTTGACCCTCGCCTCTGGGTCGGCTCAAACCGACTCAAGGCAGGAGGAAAAGTCCACCAGGCCTTTGCGGCCTCGAGGTGGCGAGAAAGCTTGAATGCCTGACGAATAAGACCTGGCTGTGGGTCCCAAAAGCAGGATCCACCGGATGGGTCCTCACGCCGACCTAGCAGTAAAGCGGCGAGGGGCAAGTTTAAGGCGAACCCTCGGTGGGTCTTTAGTTGGGTTGGCGGATGACCCAATCGCCTTAGCTCGTGTCCGAGACCATACTTCAAACTCTCCCACGGAGCCTCGAAGGGCAAGCAGCCAACAGTGCGCTCGAAGTTACGAACGGCTCGGGGTCCCAGACGGATTGAGTAAAGAAAGGTTTTTTATGGGTCGCCCCCAGTGGGTCGGACACCCGACGTAGGGATAGTCCGCTCGGAGGTCGCTTGATCTCCAGGGCCCACTCGGATAACCCATTTGTAGCTCCACGAGCACGGTGTTCGGCCGACGTAGGCAAACACGCGTCTGCTCACCCCCTCCAGGTCCCACACCTGCGGACGGGGCGTACACGTGGGACCGACAGCGGCCTCTCCTCTCGCAGATTGCCTCGCCCGACGAGGACTCGAGATGGACGCCCCACGCCCAGCTACGGCGTAAAAATAGCACTAACACGCCCAGCTACGGCGTAAAAATAGCACTAACACGTCTAGCTACGACGTTAAACAAGCACTCGGGAACCGGAACCTCTCGCGAAGGCATTCGGACCTCCCTGCCGACCACGGCCGCGTCTAGCTACGACGTTAAACAAGCACTCGGGAACCGGAACCTCTCGCGAAGGCATCCGGACCTCCCTGCCGACCACGGCCGCATCTAGCTACGACGTTAAACAAGCACTCGGGAACCGGAACCTCACGCGAAGGCATCCGGACCTCCCTGCCGATCACGGCCGCGCCCAGCTATGGCGTAAAAATAGCATTAACACGTCTAGCAACGACGTTAAAAAAGCAGTCGGGAACCGGAACCTCTCGCGAAGGCATCCGGACCTCCCTGCCGATCACGGCCGCGCCCAGCTACGGCGTAAAAATAGCATTAACACGTCTAGCTACGACGTTAAAAGCGAGCGGGAACCGGAACCTCTCAAGGCATCCGGACCTCGCCGACTACGCCGCGTTTAGCTATGACGAAAAAGACACCGGCGTCAGATCATCCCAAGTTGGTCGGACCCACCTAGCAGATACGAAACCCCGGCCGCTCTCGACCCTTCGGGGCTCGGGCTACACCACCGGAAGGCCGCGCCCGCATTTAAACGGATCGACCTAGCTGGGCGGATCATGCGCTACATAACGAAACCCACTGCTCTACGGCATGGTTAGAGACCTCAAAAGGGTCGCAAGAACAGAAGCCCCGGGCAAGCAAACAACGATGATGCTCGAACAAAGCATGGGGTACATTCGACTACTCCCGCCTCCCAAGATCAAGGGTGGGCAAAAACGAGCGAGAAAACAAGAAGAGCTAGGCGCCAAGCGCGCACCGGACCGCCCGGATGAGGGCGGCCCTTGCCTTCGCGAGCTTGGGGATGACGCCGATCAGCACGTCAACGGAGACGGCGGCGCCATGATCGATAGCGTCGAGCCTCATCCGTTCCGCCATGGCAAGGTCGAAGTCCTCCCATAGCTCCGCAAGGAAGGCCTCCTCGTCCGTAGGTGCCAGCGGCGCCTCGTCCCCGAAACTAAACACCACTGGCTGACGTCCGCAGTCGGAGGAGGGCGATCGAAAAGAAGCCATTGTAATCCCCTGAGCGTTCCGGAGAGATCAAAGATCTAGGAGGAGAGCAACTACTCAGACCCCCGCCTCCGCGCCGCCTTATAAGCACTCGGTACGCGGAAGCCGAGCAGACCCAAGTTAAGGAAGGCATGGGAAGCCGAGGCGTCGCCGCGCTTGCGAAGAAAATACGTCGCCAAAATCGAAGGGTCCGCCCAGAACGCATACTGTGTTTCGGTCGGCCCGAACCTCTTGGCGAATACTTATACCAGAGGTACCCCCTGCAGAAGGTCTCGATCGGGTCATGAGGGACCCTTCGCTGGCGTGGTCCGCAGGAGCGCCGACCGTGCCGCTGGTCGACTCTTTGTGGCCCGGCGGACTTCGGGTCGGGACTTCCGAGAGCTCCGACCGGGCCGCAGAACGGGAGTGCACGCAGCCTCCGACCCAGTTGTTGGTCGGGGCCTCGGCAAGGTCCCGCCCTAGCAACTCCGGTTACGTCATCGACTGACCTCGAAATTGGTCAAATGTCGTCTGAGTGAAACGGCGGAGCAAGGAAAGGCGTTCCTTCCCAAGGCAATACCAGAGACGCCGTCCACGCAACGTCTACTTCTGACAAGCGCAGAGAGGTCAGGAACGTGCCTTCCCAACGAAGCATCGCCAGCTAACCCTACCGACAGGGCATAGCTAGCCGAACCCGCCAGACCCATCATGACATATGCAGGGACCTGTCAACTCTGAAGATCGCAAACCGGATCACCAAGGGATAACGTGCCCCAGCCGCTCCTCTCTCCCGAGCCTCGTGTAACCTGCTCTCTCCGCCTATATAAGGAGAGGCGGGATCTTTAGGGGAGGGGGGCGGGACGGGGCACTCAACCTCTCTCTCTCTCTCGCTTCCTTTTTGACGAGCAGGAACTCCCTCCGCCCACCTAGCATCTCGCTCGCTCCCCCGATCCGAGCGATCGGTCGAGGCTCCTGAGCTCACCCGCGCAAACGAGCGCTAAGGGCCTGTCCTTAGTCCTCGCATGTAATCCGCCATACCCTGATCAACGAGATCCTCCGCCACAAACTGGAAGTAGGGACGTTCAGCCCGAACCAGTATACATCTGAGACTCCTCAGTCCGATCATCCGTATGTTCGAGACTCCATGAGTCAACCACCAAGGAGAGGGGGCGCGCAGCCCCTTAACCTACAAATACGTCTGCTAGTTTACGAAACGCCGACAAGCTTCCCTCTGGGCGATTCTAGCCCTAGCTACTTTGACCTCCACCCGTTTGCTGTCTAGGTGGCATACGTTGAGGAGGGCGTCCATGGCCTTCGGAGGGAGATCGGCTTGCATTGCGGCCATGGCATTCCTAAGGCCCGTCAATTGGTGAGGCCTCTTAGTGGGATAGCCACTTCCCGATGGGCCCGCGGTGGGTTTCTTGCCAGCGGCTTTCTGCAAAGAGCTATGAGTCGATTAGTGGACAGCGTTAACAAGGAAATCAAAGAAATGATAGGCCTTTCGAAAGACCGATACCTCTAAATCTATCGATGAATTAGTATAGCCAGAGGAACTCTCTTCCTTGCTAGAATCACTGCTCGGGATTGTCACTGGCTCATTAAAATTAGGAAGAAAAGCATCGATAATAGCCGACGTAGTCCTGTCCAGGACAAGGGCCTCTGATATAGATGACCACCAAGAAGAAAACTGGCCTGCCCGACGTGAATTCAAGAAAAAATGTGGCAAGCTCTCGATATGAAGCTCGTCAGCTATCTCCAGGACAATCTCTGCTGCTATGACATTCCTCACTCTGGCCCTAGGCTGAAGCCGATCAAGGAGAGGCATGCTCGGAATTACTTGGCCAAAGCCCAATTGACGGGCGTAGACTGAGGGGTGGTAGAATTCTTATGATGGCTGAAACATTCGATTTCGTGTGTTTAAGCCAACATGAAGGATACTGGGGGAGATGAAAATTTTGAATAGGTCCAAAGTCGACTGGGGTATGAGAGAGCTGTCGGCTTCCAGGTGAAGAAATGATGGGTATTGGTAATCAGCCACATTGCTATAACTGAAAAAGTCTTGTTGGCCGAAAATCGTACTGTCCAATTGCAGGAAAAATAGCAAATATTTTTTCAGGGCAGCGGGGGTGATCTTTGTCTCGCCGCACGAACACATGATGTACCTCTCCCCTTGAGATCGGCTAGCTCTGTATTGTGGAATTGTATTTTCCAGGTAATCTTCACAAGGGAACACAAAATCCTCCAGAGGCTCAGGAATAAGAGATCGGCTAAAGAGGCAGTAAAGCCAAGTTTGGATAAACCATAAGGGTCCTCCTACATTACCGACGACAAACTTGGCAAAACCGAAAAAGAGCTGACTCTTTATAACAAACATCATTTGATAGCCTACCCCTAGCAACATCTTACCAAGGGCAAGCCGACGACCCTCCACCAAGCGTTCTGCTATTAGCTGATATACTTGCGTCGGCCCCAGAGACGCGCCACAAAATAAAAATCTATCCAGCCAAAGGTTAAAAAAAGCGACATGTTCCTCGTCCGACACCAGTCCGTTCACCTTGTTGTTATACTGAATATATTGGCTCCACCCTTCCCCCTTGGACCGAATCAGCTGAAACTTGGGCTTGCCGCTGAAAGCCGATACTTGTTCACCATCTAGTCGAAGGCAACATAATTCGGATACGTGCAATTTGGTTGGGCCAATTAGGCCGGTCCAAAAGAGGAAAGTGTTGAATGTATCAGACTAAAAATAACATGTCATGGCCACTAAAGGCTCATTGGCCTCCGAGTTAGCTAGGCATAGGGGAAGGCATTCGACTATGCCCATTCTCTCCCATTCTTCCCTCTTCTGAGCTGACACACGGATGTACCACGATCTCCATCCTTTGAGGGTTGTCAGCCAAGCTCGGAAGCTCTTGCCCCACTCCTCCACATTATAACCAAAGGCCGATAAGGGAAGTCTAAGGATTTCTTCATTGATAACCGCATCGACATCTAGACTTCCTACCGGTCCTAGGTAATATTGATCATTGCCACTACAGGAAAAAACAGTAATTTCGACAGCCAAAACCGTCCACCCTAGAGCCGAAACCGTCCACCATAACTAGGGTCGACAATGGCCGCCCACCTTAAGCCGCCGAAAGTAAGTGGTCGACCATAATATTAAATTCGACGGGCTGGTTGTCCACCTATTAGGGTCGATACCAAATATAGGTCATCCACCATATTAACGCTTAAGGTCGACAGAAAAGCATTTGTCCACTCTAGACTAGGTGGACGGCCTTTCTTAGTCGTCGACCATAATAAGATTAGGTCGACGGCTGCTCCACGTGGCCGCCCACCCTAAGTTATGGTGGACGGCCACGTGGAAAAGGCCGTCGACCCTAATCTATTAGGTGGACGGCCACGTGAAAAATGCCGCCCACCCTAATTAATCGGCATTTAAAAAAATAGTCGCCTCGATTGGCAAGTGGCAGCACTCAAAAATATTCTCTGAATGAATTTGCTTTATCATTACATGATGCAACAACGCATAATGTTTTGTTGAATCCTCCACTCATCATTCTAGTATTTCTAAACATTGTGTGCAAATATTCAACTAAAATGTAAATATCATATACGCTTATTAAAGGAAAGCAAAAGATTGGATATATGTGGGCACATCCGCACATGTAAAACAATTTTGAGTGATTAAACTATTAACCCATGGAATTAACTTGAGGGCACATGTAAAACAATCTTAAGTGTACAACATAAATGTGGGCACATGTAGAATTAACTTAAGCCCAATAGTTTCATAGTGGAAAAAAGAACAACTTAAATTGCTTTAACAAACTACTAACCTAAATGAATATAAAAGATTTTTTTTTTTGCCGTTAGAAAAAAAAATCTACACATGCCATACATACATACCCAAATTTCTGGTTGCTTCTCTCCTTGTCAGCTAGTTCCCATTAATTACTAATTATGGGGCAGAAAATTATGGTGTCAGATGCCAAAATAATGAGCACGATTGATATTTCTTTCCAAATCAGTGAATGCTAACAGGTTTGCCCATTATATTTCATACTCATTGCACCAGCGCGCATCTAAAAGTAATCCAAAGACAGCGACGCATGGTGCCTGGGATATGGGGCACCATGGTGCTTGGGAAGCATGATGTCAAATGCGCGAATTCAAGCCATATTCGAGTATATTTTTCAAAAATTTCAGTTTTAGTGTATATATCCATCTATAACAACTCAAATGAAACACACTAATTATGTGAAGATGACACAGGGTATAATTGTATTACTAATTATGTAGCTCAGAAGAAAAAAGAAAGATGCACCTGAAGAAAACACATTCTTAGAGAAATTCGCATTCAAGTGTACATCACAAATAACATTAACAATATGGTTAAAATGCATACCTGTCGCACATAAGAGACAGCCTCCAAGAGACATACAAGCTTGAGTTGGGTTTCTTTCAAAATAATAGTAGATATATATAGGGTTGAATGCCCGCAATTCCTCTGAACCATATGTCATGATGTTATAAATTCCTATCCCAGAAAGGCAGCAAAACCATATGAACAAGGCAGGTCCAACAGCAAGCCCCACTTTGCTTGTTCCAAACCGTTGCAGACTGAACAGAACAATAAGAAATGCAACAGTTATCTTGACCACTTCACCTGGCAAATTTTCACAATAAAGGTGAGCATTGTGCACTTCTAAGCAGTAACAAATAATCAACTCGTTTCCTTCATGAACACTAGGTATTCCAACCTTCAAGCCATTAACAGTAGACATCACTGCAGATTTTACCAAGAGAAAAAAATTGAATTAATTCTAGGAGAGGAGGCGGCAAAATGGTTTAACGTAATATTGCCGGTGAAAGCAAATGTACAGATTATCAAACTAGGACACTAGGTGAAAAGGAATGCAATGATCAATGAAGAGGAAATATATGAACCTGACATAGCTGGTGTGACAACACCATCCGCTATCACCATAGAAGTACCAAAAGAACAAGCATCAAAAGCAGCTTTTTAGCATAGATGAAGTCTCAAGATGCTCCTTGATCTTCAAAGACCTCTCGAGTTCTACTGAAGGCACCTTGAGTTGGAAATTTGATATACGGGTGTCAGAGGGTAATTGGTTAGGAAGCAGACTAGCCTTTGCATTCCTGCATATTAGCGAGTATAAAGCAAATGTCCCTCCTGCCAAATATACAGAACAATCATTATTAAACATAATGCTTAAAGAAAGGCATTTGTGTCTAATCTATTTCCTGGAGTCTAGTCATAGGATATTTGTTGAACATTATATCAAAAGTGTACAATGGGCTGGTACCAACATCCCCAAAGATGGCACCTAGAGTCTGAAGAGTTAGCACAATACTCCTGCCTAAGGTAAATTCCTGAAAGAAAATGCAGGACTGAGATATCAGCAGAGTACAAACGTGCATATAGTATGAAGCTGGCACCAAATTTTGAAGGCATCATATGCACGCATGGCATTTGGATGGTCTATACAGCTAAAAGAAAAACAAAACTATATTAAACATCAGTTTATTACCTTCTCATCTCGATCATGCCCTAGCTAGCGGCGCAGGCCACCGGCGGTGGTAAGCGCGAGGCGACGGGGTGGGGTGCTGCCCTCGGAGGCGGCGCACTCGGGAGGCGGCGGTCGGGCCACCGCGGGCGAGGAGGCGGCGGTCGGGCCACCGACGGGCGGAGGCGGCGGCAAGACGGAGGAGGAGGAGGCGGCGGGCGGAGGAGGAGGCGGCGACGACGGGCGGGAGGAGGCGGCGGGCACACGGGCAGGAGGCGGCGGGAGGAAGCGGACGGCGGTCGGCCACCTGGCGGGGTGGAAGCGGCGCGGTCGGCCACGCGGAAGGAAGACGACGCGGCGACGCACAAACGGCCGGCCCGGATCGAAGTTCAGGGTGGGAATGAAACGGCGATCGAGTAGAATGGGGATCGATTCTGCGGGTATATGGCACTTAGGGTCGACGGCGAGCTGCCCACCCTAGTCCATTAGGGTCGACACCACGTGGATGTCGTCGACCATAATCGCCCATTTGGTGGAGGGCTATATTTGGCGGTCGACCCTACACTAGGGTGGACGCCCATACACATGCTATCGACCATAATGTTCAACAGCTTCCCCAAATCCAGCGGGAGGAAGTGGCGCTTTTTTTCACGTTAGGGTGGGCGGTTGTTCGCTCTATTTGTCGACCTTAATTTATTTTTGGTGGACGGGGTGTTTTGGCCGTCTACCATATTTATGGTCGTCGAGAATAAATACTTTTCCTGTAGTGTGCTTTCAGGAATTAGGATGAGTACCTAGGAGTAGGGGTGCAAATGGAGCGGATATGGACGGATTTCGCTCATCCCGTGTCCTATTCCAATTTTTTTCTCGGATACAGAGTCGGATACGGACAATGTCGGATTCGAATAAGAATGCGGATTACCTCGGTCACGAATACAGAGCAAATACAGATAGTTCCGAATACGGTTAGTCTCGGTCACGAATATTTAGTCGGATATATATGTCGCACATATTAAGATCAATCAACCATACTATATATCCAAAATACAACTATATTAGTACATTAGCAAGTAGATTTAAGTACATCACTCGAAAACAAGGACTAGTTTAGCAAAACATACGACTAGGGCTAGTTAAGCCAGTAGTATATGGCAAGTAGCATTGTAGAAAATCACAATCCTCAGACCTTAAACCGTCCGAAATTCATTCTTCCATACTTACTAAAACAGTGAAATCTATTATAGAGAAGAACAAAACAACACTGGGGAGGCGAAACAGGCAAGCCTTTCTTGATCCCCCACTTCATCTGGTGCAACGAACCAGTCCTTTCCATTCACTCCTCTTCAGCTGGATCCGCATCCTGTCTTGAGCGCTCCATTTCATCTAGAAAATGTCCTGCATAATCATTAAGCCACAGGTGAGCCATAGATTTAAGCAAGGATACAAAACGTGCAACAAACAGCACAATATGATCTGTTGGAATGCCTGGAGATGAAATCAGTAGCCGCACAACAATACCAAGCGAAACTTCTCTTCTTGTTCTGTATCGACTATTCTCTGTAACGCCTTTGTTGAAAACCTGAACTCATGCTCTCGGCTAAAATGCTTCTACAACGCCACACTCAGATAGCAAAGTTCAGACAACCAATACGGCAATAGAGCAATCGGTAAACAGAGGAGTCTTTGCGACGTGAAAGCAACCCATCTTTTCTGCTTTTCTATTCACTACTTATACCCAAAATTACAGAGTTTGGTTCTTCATCAACCAACACAGACTCAGCTGCTACTTTACCGATTCGAACACTATTGCGTATCTAGCAACTAAACCGCAGCTAATCTGACTTATCCAAGTACTAAACTGACTGCTCATACTGAACTCAAACTAACAAAACTGACTCTGACTCTGAAAACCGAAAGTTACAAGATTAATCTAACATGTCCATAGAATAGATACTAAATAGGGAAGCCAGATTAGCTAGGTTTGCAGAAGAACAGAACAAAACAATGAAGAGTTCCACAATTGTTCTCAATTCTAGCAGTTTTAATGCGTGCATTTCTTAAGTCATTTCAGAATTAGGCAGCATAAATAAGAAGGGGAAATGGAGATATCAGATAATCAGATTCTTACCATCAATGAAATAGGTCGAGCAGGGGTATCCAAGGGAGGCGGAGGCGACGGCGCGCGCCTCCTCGCCGGAGAGCGCTAGCTGCAGCGACCCCATCCTGCCTCTACGGCTGATGAGCGCCAGCAGTTGGAGGGCCGCACCAGCGGGCCGGGGAGCGTGTAGTAAGAGATCCCAGGCCTGAACAGTGCCCAGTCGGGCTCAGCCATCCGGGCCATGGTACGATCGATGGCCTCCTCCAGCCGCCACGTCACTGCACCTCCTTCAGCCAACGTCGACGGCCCGGCTGCTTCGATCTCGAGCACCTCCGCAGCCCGCGCGGCGGTTGTGCTGGTGCCGACGGCGATGAGGAGGCCGTCGATCTGGGAAGGCGAGGCGGCTGGCCGGCGGCCGTGCGATGAGGGATTCGGGCATTGGTCAAACTGGGGAACCGGGGACTGGATAATAACTGGATAGGGATATATCAGGATAATCGGATATTTACCGGATATATCTGAATAAAATTACGGTTATATCCGAATCCGATGGATAGTTGTGTTCTGAATCTGTTTTCATATTGAAAAAAACTATTCGAATCCGTATCCGATATCTGAAAAAAAACTAGATATCCAAAATTACGCTTCGAATAGTATTCGAATTTATACGAATGGTCGGGAATTATCCGCTCCATTTGCACCCCTACTTGGGAGGAGTCCATTCATCCGACTTGAGAAATTCAAGACCCGATCGGAGAGCTTGGTTGCAGGGAGGGAACAAAGCCGATTTCGATTGGTTTGAAAGCTTGGAAGCGTGAAAATGATAGTGGGGTCCCGCATATTTATAGTACGGTGAAAATTTTGAAACAGCACGGAAGGCGACGCGGGCGTTTGCCCATCCAGGCCAGCATAACCAAGTTTCCAGAGTCCAGCCTAGGCCGAGTCTTTAATTAAACCCAAACATCGAGCGAGCTAGCAGCCTAGCACAGGACCATTCCCAGGAGCTAGCTAGCTCCCGTAAGTTAATCCCGTGCATCGGTGCATGGCATGTAGCGCAGGATTTTATCCGGTCTCCGTCAGCCTGGCTGTCAGCCTCGCTGCCCTCACCCATGCCGGTGGTCATTTGGTGCCCATGTTGCTACCACGTTTCTGCAACCTGCAGGTGTTTGTTATCTAAACTAGGAAATTTTCCGCGGCGGCGTGTCGTTTTTTCGAAGTATAATTTTCCGCGGCATGTAGTATAATACATAATTGTGTACGTAAAAGAAGAATGAAGCATTAACCTTACAACATTAGTTTCAAGTTATAATTATTTCAACGTAGGCGTTTGTTATCTAAATTTGATGTGTCAGAGTTTATCTTAGGTTAGATTTAGGAAGGATTCATAATTCAGGATGGTTCCGATTCAGAGTTCAGGATGTAAAAAGTTGTGTTGCTGGAAACTAAATAGTGTCGTATCTGGTTTGGACTCTGTTAGTTGAGTCCGTTTTGAATTTTGTAGTGCAGATAGCTATCCATATTGCTTGTATTATATAGCTTACATAAAGGAGGAGAAAACTAGAAAAACTGCGGTGGTATTTGCAGCACAAATTTTGTTTTGCAAATTTGGTGAATACTGAGTTCTTCTCTGCTCTGTACTCTGGTCTGAGGCTTCAGGTTCTTTCAGTTCATAACTTCGGCAGTTCAGACAACGATCTGAATCTCGACGAACTTTTAGGGCAACGACAAAGCTTCTTGATTCTAGCGAATTTCCAACATTTGGTATCAAAGCCAAGGTTCTTCGTGTGGAGGAATCATATCGGCAGAGAAGACGAGAGAGGCAACGGAGATCAAGGAGTCTCCACAGATGACAGTGCTATACCCTCAACTCAGCTACAGCAACTACACCATATGAGTCATGAAGATGAGTGTTTCACTTCAGGCTCAGGAAGTGTGCGAGGCCGTGGATCCTGATGACAACCGCCTCCGACGCTTGGACCGCACCCGCCGGCGGGCTCCCGGGCGACGGCGGCGGCAAGATCGCCCCAGGCACCCGGATCGCATGGGTCGGCGGCTTCCCTGGCGGTGGCGACGGAAGCTCCTCCTCACCCTCTTCGGCCTCCAGGTGAGGCCCCGACCCGCCAAGAGTCGCCAGGACTTCCTCGGTTTCCAAAGACGCCTTACGGCGCCGACCCTTATCGGTTCACCGCAACACCGCTCCGTTGCTTATGACTGACCCTTGTTGTCTCCACGGCGGCTCCAAAGACTGTCAAGCGGCGCCAACGCTTGCGGCTCGCCGCCAAAGACCGCCCCACCGGCGGCTCCGACTTCGACCGGCGGCTTCTCGACCGCCGGTTGTGGGCGGCACGGCCTCACGGGCCATCACGGATGCGCCGCTATCGCCACGCCACCCCCGTAGGTCCCGCAGACACGATGGTCGGTTGAAACTACTCGAACAAACTCGATGCAACGAACTCGAGCTAAGAGGATACTTATTGCCGAGTGGGTGCGCGGTAACCGCGCCTTCTTCGTTGGCCCCCCTTGCGGAGGCGAGTCACCCCTCTGCTTCCCCAGGGACGCCTCCACCTGGGGTGCCTCCACTTGGGGCTTGGCAATGGCGGTGTTTCGTTACGCACTCCACTTCCGCCATCACGGCCGGGCGGCCCGGTCGAACTCCGCGTATGGGTCGCCAAGATTGTCGCCATTCTTTGTCACACGAGGTCGACTCCAGACCGCCAGATCGACAATTTGCCGTGTCGAAGACCTCGCCACATGACCTCGCCAGACGCTCTTGCTTCTTCTCCGTCTTCCTCTTCCTCCTCCTCTCCTCCTTCCGCCTCTTACGGGCGGATTCGTGTTGCGCGGACGCCGCGCTAGCCACAGCCCTCAACTCCTTCTCCCCCGGCAGCAATGCCCGGGAGACCGTCCTTGCCAGCCCCTGAAAAATGCGGAGACACTAGTCAGACCAAATACTAAAAGCTGAGGGAGAAAGAAGAGAAAAGGAAGAGAATTGCTCGGGTTACCAGATCCAGGGGATTGCACGCCGAGAATGGCTCGGGGGTGGCCACCCGCCGCCTCGGTGGCACTACCGCCCGTGACAACGGACACCCGAGCCTCGACCTCCGACGCGGGGAGCTCCGACTGCGCCATTCTCATGGGGCCGGACACCCCCTCATACTGAAACATGGGGCACGCCCTATCCATGAGGGGTTGAACGCGCATCTTCATGAATGCGCACACAACGACGTCGCCGGTCAGGCCCCGGTCCTTCTGGACCTTGATCTGGTCAATGATCGCGTCCACCTTGTTCTTCTCCTTCGGCCGGCGCCTAAGTCCACTCAGCCTCGCCGAAGCTTGGCGGTGAAGGTCAGGCCGCCCTGTGTTCCGAGCATAAACCACTGGAGTGCCACCCCGCCTCGACGATGGCAGCTTCACTTCGATGTAGTCCACGCACGGCCGCCAAGAAGAAGGCCACGCCACGATGGGCGCTGTGGTGTCCGCTGGCTTGTCCTTCCTCACCAAGCATGGAAGAAGTGCCTCTAGAGCACTCAAGGCTCGATCCCCAAGAACGCCAAGACAACAAGGATGAAGACTACTATGTGGAGCACGTCGTTGGGGTTGGGGTGATGCACCTCGCTTTGTAATGATGCAAAGAAATTTCGCGGATGAAGAGATGGAGCGGGAAACCGAACCCGCGCTCGTAGAACGAGGCGGGTAGGACGATCTCGTTGTCTTCCGGCGAGGGGATCGCAACCCCCGTCGACACCCTCCACCTCGAGACATCTCGCGGAGGGAGGAACACCTTCTTCTCCAAACCAAGCACGCGGAGAAGTGCCTCCAGAGCACTCAGTGGGGCTCGATCCCCAAGAACGCCTCGCACAGCGTGATGAAGACTGCTATGTGGAGCACGTCGTTGGGGTTGGGGTGATGCACCTCCGCCTTGTAATGATGCAGCAGCCCACGGACGAAGAGATGGAGCGGAGATCAACTCAAGGCCAGAGAACGAGGCGGGTAGGACGATCTCGTTGTCTTCCGGCGAGGGGATCGCAACCCCCGTCGGCACCCTCCACCTCGAGACGTCTCGCGGAGGGAGGAACACCTTCTTCTCCAAACCAAGCGCGCGGCTGGGCTGAGCGGAGCACTCTGGCCACGACATCCCTAGAGATGAGAGGGGCGAAAAGGTAGGAGAAGAGAAAGGTAAGGAACTCTTTTCTCTGGCTCTTTTGCTCTCTTTTTTCTCTCAGGCGAAAGCAAGGAGGCAGGGAAAGCAAAGGCAATGCCTCCGGCGCTTCGTGCGTTCAATTTATAGGAGCTAAACAAGCGCCAAATTAACATGTGCATCAACCGAATAGACACCACCTCGGCGGCGCGCAGACGCTTGCTCTCCGATCGCCACGCGTCACGGTAAGACACCACGGTTTCCAATCCCTCCACTACGCATTTAATCGCGACAGGACGGCAGGGGGTGAAAGGACACCGCTTTGGACAGCGCGCCGCACGACCCCTCGGCTTCGCCTCTTGGGCAGGGCCAACCGCACCACAATAGGTAAGAAAGGCCTAATGGGCCGCTGTGGCCTCGGGGAGACAGAGGGCCCAATGGCTCGCACCCGGGGCCCAGACCAATGCCACGGGTTCTAAGGCCTGATCCACCAAGTGGATTCAGCGCCGCCCCGGCGGAAAATTGAGCAAGGGGCGAGGACAAGGCGAGCCCCCAGTGGGCCTCTAGTTGGGTCGGCTGACGACCCAATCGCCTTAACTCATGTCCGAAACCATACTTCACACTCTCGCGAACCCATCGATGGGTGGCGACCAAGCTGCGCCCGGCCGGCGGACGACCCGAGTCCGACACGAGATCGAGTAAAGAAAGGTTTCTTATGGGTCGCCCCTAGCGGGTCAGACGCCCGACGAAGGGATAGTCCGCTGGAAGATCCCCCTTGGGGGAATCTCCAGGTCCCACTCGGATTACCCGTTACTAGCTCCACAAGCACGGTGTTCAGGCCAACATGGTAAACACGCGTTCGCTCACCCTCCAGTCCCACACCGCGACGGGCGACACGGGATGGGACAGACACGCCACTCCTCCCGTAGATGGCCTCACCAGATGAGGACACGGGACGGATGCCCTTAGCCTAGCTCCGGCATTAAACCAGCCTTATCAACACGTCGAGCTACAACGTAAAACTAGCACCCGGACACGTAACCTCGCTTAAGGCATCCGGTCGTCTGTGCCAACCTAAGGCGACGCTGTTACGACGTAAAACTCAGCACCGGACACCGTAACCTTGTTTAAGGCATTCGGTCATCCGCTACGATTCTAGGCGACGCCGAGCTACGACATAAAAATAGCACTTTCGGATACGTAACCTTGCTTAAGGCATCTGGGCGTCCATGCCGACCAAGGCAAACATCGAGCCGATCCGCCGACCAAGTCGGGCTGCTCGCCAAAGAAGAGTAAACCCTCGACCGGCCCGACCCGCCAGGTTACACCCCACCGGGGCGCTCGTCATGCATCTTGGCCGAAAACAAAGTTGGTTCAAGTCGGCTTGACTCGCCGACCAAAACAACTACCCGATCCGCCGGCACAAAGTTAACGGGATCGCCATGCGGCATCGGCCGGAATCGCCGACCGTGTCGGTGCGAGCTACCCGCGAAGGCAAACCTTCATACGTACCCGGACGAACGGCCGACCAAGTCCATTCGCTGGCCTCGGTCGGATTTTTGCTGACCAAGGCAAACCCCCACGCCTCGACGAATCCGCCGGGGCTCGGGTCACGACGAGTACTATACCATAGGTACCCCTGACTGGGATGACGAATGGGCTACTCCAAGCCCAACTCTGGCCGAAGGCTCCACTGGGCCACGAAGGACACTCGTCCCCGACCAGAGGGCAATCCGACCCCTGCCATGGGTCGAGCGCCCCACAATCCCCGACCAAACCGACCAGGGGAAGGTCCAACCCCTGCCATGGGTCGGGCGCCCCGTGAGCTCCGACCAGGCTAAGGTGGTCTCCGCCAAAGGTCGGGTGCCATACCATCACCGGTCAACCTCGAGTTGGCCACCTGCTCCACGGGCATGACGGCTCAGAGTGACCGTGCAAGGAGCAGGTGGCTCCTTCCCGAGGTGGCGAGGAGGTTGCCAAAGTCAAGCACCAATCTCATCGCCTACCACGACAAGAGAAGGATGCGCCCTCCCGAGGCAAGACCGAGCCGAAGGCCACGACGCCAAGACCGACAGCATGCAGAGGGTAGGTGCACCATTTCCCGACGGAACGGAAAACTATGCCACTCGATGTATCTACCGACCCGGCATGGGGTGAGCGGACGCCGGTCAGTCGCCAAGACGTTGAAGACCAGGACTCCTAGGCGTAGGACACCCCATCCTTTCTTTTCCAAATTCCCGTGTAACCTGCCCGCTCCTCTATATAAAGGGAGGCAGGACCCTCAGGGAAGAGGACGGCTATTCAACCAAACAACTCTTGCTTCTTTCACTCGTACGAGGCGCCAAGGCCGCCCCGAGTCCTCGCTAGTAACACCGCCAGCTCTCGCGCCCAAAGCAATCTGTAACTATCACACGAATCGGAAGTAGGGACATTCGCCCGAACCAAGATACATCTTGGGCTCCCGAGTCTAACCATTCAAGGAGAGGAACGCGGCAACCCCTTGACTAAAATTCACTTGCCGGTATTCAAAACACCGACACATCGCGACCCTCATAAACAGCACGGCGTGCAAAGTGCTGCCGCCAGCGGACGCCCCAAAGATTTATCGACTACAAAGCATTTTTCAATGAGAACTACAACACGACCGATATAGACCGCCCCGCAGCCTACATAGTATCGAGAGAAAATGCGCCTTCAAATTTAGCACCACTTATCTCACATCGACGGTGTTCAACGACACATACAAGTGGAAAGCTAGTCCCGGTCGTGATGGATCGCACATAAACCGTGGTCATGTTAGAAAGCTAGAGAAGACACGATCAATCCCTACGCGTGTGCCAGAAAGACAACGAGTGAATGTGTCGATTTCACTAAACCGATTCGCTTTCTGCGCAAGTGTCTGGATGGGTACCAGGCAATCCAGACATCGAGGGTGGATGCATGTGTCCAGCTCTGCTACCGCTTATTCTTTTCCTACTGTTCTTCATGTATAAGAGTATGTTATAGATTTAACAAAGTTTAGCTATTTGATGGCGATATCGATGAGTGTCTTGACAGTTGCTACTTATCCTTGTCCGGGATATGCAAGAACACGTTGGGAAATTACACCTGTTGATTAGCATAAAATCATTGATCAGTTTGGGCAGGGACGGAGCCAGGAATTTTATTCGCAGGGGCCAATAGAATAACTAATCTATTGAAATCAATATATGTAAAGGATAATTTAGCCATGTATTACATTGAAATCATCCATAATCATATGTAATTAGAGGAATTAGGGAAAGTAACACACCTGCAAGAGTTTAGTTAAACCGTACTCGTCGACGCTTCTTTGCAATAAAATCATCTATAAGTGCTTTGGTTTTAAGCTCTGGTTCCAGAAAAACATCACGGGAGGCGGGAATTCTAGTCGAGAGACTTCTTCACGAGTATTGAATAGTCTGGTGACCCTGGTCTCGATCTTCACGGACACATGTACACTAGCAAGCAAGGCAGCAAGCAGGCAACTAGCAAGTTCTTCACGTGAAAAATCAGATCACACCTTCTGGTCCAAAAGAAATTGATCGGGATGTGGAGGCCGGAGGCTAACCGCAGCGATTGGTGCCGGGCGACGCAGACGAAGCATCAACGACAAATGAGCGGGTTGGTGCGGTGGAGACTTCGGCTTGGTCAGGGGCCGCTACAGACGACACGAGGCTGAAGCGCGATTGAGGACCGATGGCCTAACACCGACCATCGCCCACAAGCCTCGAACGAGACACGGCTTAATGGCGTGCGCTCGCGTAGGCGCCGGAAGCAGTGAGAACAAACGCCGCTTCTTGTTTATCAGTGTCTGTCTGCCGTGGATCGACTATGTCGCTTTGAGCCTTTGGCTGTTGCATTGGGCTAGAAGATATAGGGAGGAGTAAGTAAAAAATTTTTGCATGGGGGGAGCCATGGCCCATACCATTTCCCCCACCTCCCCCCGTCTGGCTGCCGAGTTTGGGTAATATGTAGGTGCAAGCGTTGAATCGTCGTTTGTGGTTGTTGTCGCTCCGATACCTAATCCAAGAAAGACGAAAGCTACGACGCATCAAAAAGAAGTATTTTCAACAGCATGGTGGTCTAATGCTATTCGAGGAGATGAGATCACAACAAGGTGTTGCGTTCAAAATCTTCTCAAAAGAAGAATTGCAGCAAGCCACAAATAGGTTCGATGATCAACAAGTCTGGTGATGGAGGTCATGGAACTGTCTACAAGGGACATCTCAAGGGCAACGTGGAAGTAGCCGTTAAACGATGCATGACAATCGATGAGCAACACAAGAAACAATTCGGAAAGAAATGCTAATCCTATCCCGTGATAAACCACGTAAACATAGTTAAACTACTAGGTTGTTGCCTCGAACCGAAGTCCCTATGCCGTGTACGAAGTTCATCCCCAACGGCACGTTGTTCCAGCTCATCCACGGCAACCACGGTTGGCATATCTCCTGGCCACTCGCCATTTAATCGCCCACTTAGTGTCTACCAAGCTTTGCATACCTTCATTCATGGGCATCTCCACCGATCCTCCATGGTGACGCAAGTCATCCAACATCCTCCTCAACGGAGACTACACGGCGAAAGTCTCTGACTTCGGTGCCTCCATCCTAGCACCAACCGATGAGTCACAGTTCATCACGCTTGTCCAAGGAACTTGCGGGTACCTCGACCCAGAGTACACGCAGACATGCCAATTGACAGATAGGAGTGATGTGTATAGCTTTGGAGTTGTTCTACTAGAGCTACTCACGGGTGAGAAGGCTTTCAACCTCGAAGCGCCTGAACATGAGAAGAGCCTATCGATGAGGTTTTTGTTCACGATGAAGGAAAACAAGCTTGAGGAGGTCTTGGATGATCAGATCAAGAACGACAAGAACATGGAGTTTCTAGGGGAGATTGCAGAGTTAGCAAAGCAGTGCTGGATATGTGTGGTGAGAATAGGCCATCCATGAAGGAAGTTGCAGATAAGCTTGATAGGTCGAGGAAGGTGATGATGCAAGATCCTCGGGCGCAAAGAAAATCTCAAGAGATGGAGAGCTTGCTTGGGGAGTCATCCATGGTTAACACAAAGGGTCGCCAATATAGGAAATTTCAGCATTGAGAAGAAAGTTGTTATGGGACTAGAATCAGGCATTAATCATCCGTCATTCGCCCTACCATAGTTATCAAGATATCGTATATCGTATATCATACATCATACTGTATTAAAGATATCCTCCTACCATAGTCATTCGTCCTAACCTATGCAACTATATTTGTAAGACTTATATGTGTCACCATATGGTTATGTTGTCCTGAAGATGCAAAGGCAAGGTAACGTTTTTCATTGCTTGTGTACTTCGAAATCTATCTGTTAAGATAATTATTCTATAATCGATACATGTGTCGACCCGTATAATTAATTTAGGAGTACGTAACACCTCGTTACTCTAAGATAATTATACGAATCTTAGTATATTAACTAATCAAAATATCGAGTGCATCTGATATTTTATTAGTTAGCATATCATGTTCAGAGTGTTGCAGCAGAACAATAATTAGAGACTGAAATGAAAACTTCATTACATTTTATTGCCACACAGGCTATATGTTCAGTACATTAATTATACATAAGATCTAAGTACAACAAAAATATAATACAAAAATACCAATTATCCAAAGGCTGACAAGAGCTAGTGCGCACTCCACTGGGATCCATATCCCAACCAGATAATTGACCACCGGATCTATTCTCTAGCAAAGGGGGATTTAGAAAGAGTGATTACAGAAGTACTCAGTAAACGTTAATATTAAATGCAATAAATGAATTTCCTCTCATGTCCATCCAAAGTACACCTTCTCTTAAATTCCATTTTTACATAAATTAGATTTTAGGTTTTCTTTAAGGGTTGTATATTTTAATTATGAAAATAACTACTAGCACTTGTATATGAGACAAACTTAGCTTCTGTAGCCTCTAGTCCAGTAGATAGGTATGAATTGATGATTTAACCTTACACGGGTTTGTGCCACTTTACCTATAGTAACCCTATCCTGTGAGGCTCCAGAATATTTATCACTATTCTAGTATTAGATCTCCAACCCTGGTAGCCAATGAGTAATGATGTCCTTGATTATTTCCCACCTACCCTTAGCTGCATCAGCTTGTACCGCGGCTACCACAAAGAATATTGATACTCAACCTAAGGCTTTAGATTTAGCTCCTCAAAATTTTCTGTCCTTAGCTGATCGAGTTCTAATGCTTCTAACTATTTCTATTCTAAAATCTTAGCCCATAGCTGAATCTCACCCTTCAGTTGAGTCTTACATTCTCAACCCAGAGTTGAGTCCTACGATCTCAGCCCTTAGCTGATTCTCACCATCTGTGGTCTCACTAGGCCTTTTTGGCCTACCTAACTTTCACCCCTAGTTATCTACTCATACCTAATATGGAGATTATAATATCTTCATAGGACAACTTTTTTGGCCAATTTTACACACTACGGTTGATACTGTAATTATAACTCACTACTCGAGTGTAGTTGGTTATCCTTATAATTACAGGGTTAATTGGATATATGCCATCAGAGGAACCGCTTATTCGAGATTTGCCATCGTTCTTTTGCTTTTTTAACGATGCCATTATGAAACCGTGCTTATTCAAATATGCCACCGCTCATGACACGTGTGTCCGTCCGGCCAAACTGAAGACGACTCAAATTTATCTTGACGATTTTGCCCTCCATCTATTTTGTTTTATATTTAATTTAAGGCTAAAATGGTATTAATATTTTATGAAAATTTTTATCGAGATCTTAAATAGTATTATTAATCTTATATAAAGTTTTAAAAATTTTATCTTTTATATTTTAATTTTAAAAATTCGCATTGCTATTTTCAACTTTATTTGTTTTCTATTTTTAATTTCCAAAAGTTTCAATTTTTTATATTTTTACCAGAGGTAGATGAGAATCTTAGGTCACCAAGGTAAAAATCTTAGCTTCAGATCTACTTTGGAGATTTTTACGAAATTCTAACAAGACTTTAGGCGAGGGGCAAAATCGTCCGAATAGGCTGAGTCATGCGTTCAGTTTGATTGGATGGGACACGTGTCACGAGCGGTGGCATATTTCAAATAAGCACGATTTTATAATGGCATCGTTCGAAAAAGCAAAGGAACGATGGCAAATCTCGAATAAGCGGTTCCTACAGTGGCATATATCCAATTAACCCTATATTATAGCCTATATAGAGAGCCCCACCAGCAATACACAACTCCACGACACCCTCTATCCACCTCATGTATATTTACACGCGCACACACACGCTCCATTTGTTGGATAAGCCATTTCAACACAACAATAATCAACCACTACCGTAATAGTTCATCAGTAATCAACTTATCAATAACCAAGTTCTGCAGCAGCGGACCACAACTATCCATCTTTCAACAACACCCGATTTAGGATTTTGATTTAAAAGATATTTTTCCCATGCAGTGATGATATCTAAAAATATTTAGAAATGATTTCACGAATATGATTAAAAGAAACTTGCCTAGATTTTGATAAAAGAAATCGTCCTCACCCGGTTATTGCTGGAGATCACCGCACTACTACAAAACAGCACATAGGTGACGCCCTATTTGTGGCGGTTCTTTTGGAACCGTCACAAATCCATGCATCAGTGGCGGGTCTACACAAAAATTGGTGACAGAACCATTTGTGACGGTTTCATCCAAAAACCGCCATAGATAATACATTATCAGTGATGGTTTTTATTTGCAACCGCCGCTGATAACGCTAGGACTATTTGTGGCGCCTCCATCCAACAACCGCCATAGATAACTCATTTATCTGTGGTGGTTTGCTTTTGGAACCGCCACTGATAAGGTTGGGACTATTTGTGGTGGTTTTTTGTTGGAACCGTCACAGATAATAAATTATCTGTAGCGGTTTGTTTTTAGAACCACCACTGATATAATTATCTGTGGCGTTTTTTATTTAAAACCGCCACAAAGAACTATTCCTATAAATACAATCTGTCACCAGTCGCTGGTTATCTTCCTCCCCGAGAAGAAAAGAGTCCTCCCGAGAAAAAAAGATAGCTCTTTGATTTCAGATTTCGTTTGGCCAAAATATTGAGCTTCTACTTCCTAGAATTATTCCAAGGTGTGTAAATTGTGTCTCCTCCCTTCATTTGTAATGTGAAATTGCAATGTAAGGTTTATTCCTAGCTTAATTAAGGTTTAGATGCAAGGTTCATATTTAGTTTGTTTTTTATTTACTTAGCAATTTGTAGATGATGAATTTATTACCTTGCTCTATTAGATTAAGTTGTCTACCTTACTTAGATGATGAACTTTTGGTCAAACATATATGAAATTTATTTATTTAATTAAGATTATTGGATATGAATGAAAAATACATTTTAGTTAATATGATAGATGGGTGATCGTGAAGTTGCCTTGCATTTTGAGATGAGGAATTTGTTATGTTGCTCTTGAAGGATATATTTAAGTTTGGCTAGTAATATTAGTATATATAGAAATTGCAATTACATAAAATTTCTTTTGTTAGTTACCATTTATTTTTTCGTTAGCGGCGTGCATATACATATTGCTCCATTAGTGGCTATTTTTAGTGAATTTGTATGAAGCTTATATCAAATTTATGTAATTAAGATTGTTGGATATGAATGTTAAATAAAATTTAGTTAATATGGTAGATGGGTGATCATGAAATTGCCTTGCATTTTGAGATGAGGAATTTATTATGTTGATCTTCCGGAGGATATATATAATTTTTGGTTACGTATGAGTATGTATTAAAATTAATTAATTAAGTTTGCAACATTTACTTAGCATTAATCTTGTTCCGTTAGTGGATATTGTTGAATATTGAATAACAATTTATTTAATTAAGATTTTTGGATATTAATAATTGCTTAAATTAATGAACTGTAGATGGACCGGAGATGGATGTACGATGCGAACCATTGCGATAAGAATATATCGATTTGTATCTGCTTTTTCTAAGGGCCACCAAGGAGAACGACTTGCAAAAGAAGACGGAGTACATACATCGTCCATGCATTGATTGCAAGAATAAGAAGATGTTTTGAACAAAAACCATATCCATTTGCACTTGATTCGGAGGGTTTTGTACCGGCTATACAAGTTGGACAAGGCACGGTGAAGAGGAGATCATACTTCAACGTGATAACGTCGACGACAAGGGAGCCGGCAATGTGGCAGCTGACATCAGTTATGGATCCGATGAGGATAGGTTGGTCGTCGATGACGACAATGATCTGGCTCAAATGTTGCGCGATGCAGAAGAGAATTACACTAGTCAGAGAGAGTTTAATCAATTCAAGGGTTTGATGGAGGATTCGGAGAAACCTTTATTCCCGGGTTGTAAGGAGGAATACACAAAGTTGCACACGGTGCTCTCGCTGCTGAAATTGAAGGCAGGCAATGATTGGTCCGACAAGAGTTTCACGGCGTTGTTACATCTCTTAACGGACATACTGCCTGAGGGAACCACGTATCTAGCTAAGAAGGTAGTATGTCCCTTGGGATTGGAAGTAGAAAGAATACATGCTTGTCCAAACGACTGTATACTATATCGCAAAGACTATGCAGACATTCATGTATGTCCGGTGTGCAAAGCATCGCGACACAAGCGTAAGGGCGATGACAGCGAAGTTATCGAGGTGAAGAAAGGAGCTCCTGCTAAAGTGGTGTGGTATTTGCCAGTAATACCTCGTTTGAAGCGTTTATTTGGAAACAAAAATTACGCCAAATTGATGCGATGGCACTCAGAAGATCATAAGAGGGATGGAAAACTGAGACACCCTACCGATTCGCCAAAGGAGAACAATCGATAGACTCTTCAGGGAGAACTTCGGAAATGAACTGAGGAATGTAAGGTTTGGCTTGAGTACGGATGGAATGAATCCTTTCGGTAACATGAGCAGCATTCATAGCACTTGGCCCATGACTTTGTGTATATACAACCTTCCACCCTGGTTGTGTATGAAGCAAAAGTACATTATGATGTCACTGCTTATCCAAGGGCCGAGACAACCTGGCAACGATATTGATGTATACCTACAATCATTGGTGGAAGATCTTTTGATACTGTGGAACGAAGGTGTACAGGTATGGGACGAGTACAAACGAGAGTACTTCACTATACGCGTATTGTTGTTCTGCACCATCAATGATTTTCTTGCACTTGGTAACCTGTCCGGTCGTACTATAAAAGGAGCCAAAGCATGCCCCCAGTGCATGGATGAAACCGCTAGTGTGTGGCTCAACAACTCGAGGAAAACTGTGTACATGTGTCACCAGAGGTTCCTTCGCAGGAATCATCCGTACCGCAATATGAAGAAATAATTCGACGGGACAAAGGAGGACGGTTTAGCTCCAAGGCGTCTTCATGGGGAAGAGGTGTATGATATGGTTAGGGATCTTAATGTTGTACTTGGAAAGGGGAGTACTGGTAATACATCACGGTCCCATACTGAGAAGACCATGTGGAAGAAGAGATCCATCTTTTGGGACTTGCCCTACTGGAAGGACTTGGAAGTTCGACACTGCATCGACGTCATGCATGTAGAGAAGAATGTATGTGACAGCGTGGTTGGTCTTTTACTGAATATTCCTAGCAAAACAAAGAATGGACTGAAGGCACGAAGGGATCTGGAAGACATGAAAATCAGAGCCGAGCTACATCCTCAAGACACTGAGAAAGGCCAGCTTTACCTTCCCCCAGCTTGCTACACTTTGAGCAAGAAAGAGAAAACAGAACTCTGCAAGTGCTTGCATGGTGTGAAAGTTCCGTCCGGTTACTCCGCAAACATCAAGAAACCGTATCGGCGAAAGATTTGAAGTTAATCGGCATGAAGTCTCATGATTGTCATGTGATGATGACACAAATGTTCCCTATTGCAATTAGAGGTATTTTGCTCGACAAGGTCCGAGAGGCAATCACGAGGTTGTGTTCTTCTTCAACACGATTTCACGAAGGTCATCGATCCCGCTGGACTTTATGAACTTGATCGATGTGGTAAAGACTCATATCACCTAGAGATGTATTTTCCCTATCATTTTTTGATATCATGGTTCATCTCATTGTTCACCTTGTCAATGAGATAAATATTTGCGGCCCCGTATTCCTGCATTAGATGTACCCATTTGAAAGATATATGGGTGTTCTGAAGAAATATGTACGTAATCGATCTCGGCCGGAAGGCTCTATTGTAGAAGGTTATGCAATTGAGGAGGCTATTGAGTTCTGTGTCGATTACATGGAGCAAGTCGAACCGGTAGGAGTGCCTGTATCTCGCTATGACGGTAGGCTAGGTGGGAAAGGTGTAATAGGAAAAAAATCTACAAATTCTTACGATAATATTTTGTTCGAACAAGCCCATTTCACAGTATTGCAATAGTCAGTTGATGTGTACCCGTATTGGACATACACAAGGGTAAGCTAAGGAGGGAAAACCGAGAACAGTCAGAGCTTTGGATAACAAAAAAGCACAATCGTTTGTTCAGTCATTGGTTCAAAGAGCACATGTCTGGTGAAAAAACGAGTGTTACATTGAGGTGGTTGGCAAAAGGGCCTTCAGGTACAATCACGACATGGCAAGGATATGACATCAATGGATATACATTTTACACGAGAGTTCAGGATAGCAAGAGCACTTACCAAAACAGTGGTGTCCGTGATAGATGCCTCACGACAACACAGCAAAGACGAAGAGCAACTACTACGGGTTCATAGGGGAGATTTGGGAGCTCGACTACTGCATTTTCAAGATCCCGGTGTTTCGGTGTCGTTGGGCCTAACTCCCAAATGGTGTCAAAGTTGACAAGTACAGTTTCACTACTGTTGACATCGCATATGTAGGATACAGAGACGAACCATTCGTACTTACGAAGCAAGTAGCACAAGTCTTCTATGTGATCGACTTGGTAGATAAGAAGCGCCATGTAGTTCTTCAAGGAAAAAGAAGGATCGTCGGAGTTGAAAATATCGTGGATGAGGAAGAGTACAACCAGTTTGATGAGTTGCCTCCTTTCGTAGATGGCATCATCAGCCTCGAGAAAGAAGCCACTCAAGAAGTTAGCTATCATCGTGATGATCACAACGAAGGCCAAATTGTAAAAGAAAATAAGTAGTTACGAGTAATGGCAATATTTGTCCTTGTATATGTGAAAAATAAGGTAACGAAGTGAAATGTGATATGACTCCTTTTGACTGCGAATGTGATATGTTTGTCCAGCTAAAATTGTACCATATCTTCCCAAAAACAGTATGAAACTATTGTGAAAATATAAAATTTTAATAATCACATATAATTCCTTTTAAAATTAAAAAACACTTGTGCATCGTATTTGTAGCTCGGTCTGTCTGATGTGTAGTCATCTATATTTGTAGTTTAGTCTGATGCGTAGCCATCCTTTTGTAGGCCACTGATAACACTTACAATGGAATAGGTCTTGGGATTTATATTGGGGGCAATATCTGTGGCGGTTAATAATAAAAACCGCCACAGATAATAGTTATATGTGGCGGTTTTTATTATTAACCGCCACGATATTGCCCCCAATATAAATCCCAAGACCTAAACCTAAACCTAAACCCGCCGTCTTCACTTCCAAAAATTCCTCATCCCGCTCACTCACCTCCTGCTCTCCCGTACCACGACGCCAGAAGCGCCGGACGGTTACCGGCAGCCCGCCACCAAGCCGTGCCAACGTGGTCCGTGGGGGAGGACTCTCACGCCGCCGCTGCCACTCCAAGCCACCGCCGCTCGTCCAACGCCGAGCTCATCCAACGCCGTCGCCACTCCAAGCCGCCGCCGCTCGTCCAACGCCACCGCCACTCCAACGCCGGTACCTCTGCGCCGAGCTCGTCCTCTATCGCGACTGTGAGTATCTTCGGTTCTGCACTTTGTTCTTGCTGGCTGAGGAATTGGTGCTGCTCGATGATGATCTAGGGTTTATGTATGATCAGAACATTTTCTTCTGTGGTTAGGCCTTGAATTGTATACTTGAGTGCTTAGAAAAATTGTAGACTTGAGTATCTTCGGTTCTGCGCTTTGTTCGTGCTCGATGATGAACTAGGGTTTATGTATGATCAGAACATTTTCTTCTGTGGTTAGGCCTTGAATTGTAGACTTGAATGCTTAGAAGAATTGTAGACTTGAGTATCTTTGGTTCTGCGTTTTGAATGCTTAGAAGGGTGTGCTTATCGTGATTGTTGAGTTTATGGCCGAAATGGATTACATGAACATTTGTATTATGTATGATTTTGTGATTAAGATGTGTAAGGTCCCAAGGATTTACCTTTTGTGCAATGTGATTATGAATGCTGGTATTTTGTATGCCTAGATGCATCTGTTGTCATTGAGTGTATTTGTGGGTAGATATACGAATAGATTTATCTTCATTTCACCGACATCTAAATTGATTTAGTTGTAGATCTAGAAGTCTTGCACTGTTTCGGTTAGTAAGTCTAGCACTGTTTATGATCTGAATTGTGTATATATATTGACAGTACAATTCTTTTATTGTGCATTTTAAGGTGGTAAGAATTCAAGGCCTAATCCATTGAATAATTTGTTAGCCCATTTGTGATTGTGGCGAAGATTCTTATCTTCATTCAAACCCTAGTCTGAGAGCACAAATCATCAACCAATCTGGTTTTGTAGACATGATTCGTAGAGCAATACTCTGTAAGAATTTACATATTTCTGTTATTGCTCATTTTCAGAGACTTGCAAAGGGGCCAGTCATTTTGTTGGCGTGGGGACCTTGCATATGGGATTGGCTATTCTATGATGATTTAGGGTTGAGATAGTTTGTGACAACAAAGTTAAATTCTTACATGCTAGAATACTTGGCTAGATTCACTGTTCAGTAAGCTATTACTCTTGTAGTTATCATATATGCTTTCGGCACAGTTATAGATTGTCAAATTGATTGATTTTCTAGACTGCTATGTATTAATTTCAGGTAAGGTTGTCATAAACTAGTCTATATCTTGCCCTTGTGGTGAGGACGGCCTTCAAAGGCAACCCGACATCTGAGAACAACATATAAATGATTAACTTGCCGTATGCTAGTTGTTCCTTTCCTTTGATGGTCATGACTGTATTCATGTTCACATATTCACAGTTGGTTTTTGTGTACTTACTTGCTCAATGATGATATTGGGTAGCATGATGACAAGAACACTTATTTCTGCGAATTAGGCCTTGAACCATAGACTTGCATTCTAGAAATTATTGATTCTTTCATTGTTGATTAATTCTATCACTGAAATATTATCATGTGAATTATGTGCTTACATGCTTATTACTGAATTGCTCGTATGCTCTTTTGAATTTGTGCCAATCTGAATAGAATCTTCAACATTGAGATAAAATTGTCAATACTTTAGAGTGCATGTTAAGGTGGTAAGGGTTCAAGGCCTTATTCACTGATTTATTTGTTAGCCCATTCGTGATTAAGGATTGAAGGTTTAAGATCTTCAATAAGACCCTTATCTGAGAGCAATACAATTCAATACCATTTTCATTCATTTTGTGATTCAAGAAATGATATAAAAATTTCAGTGTATATACAATAATCCGGTGCGTATATAAAATTCTGGTGATATAAAAGTCCACAGGTATCTGTGTTATATATGGTGTACGTCGCTTGTGCAATTAGACAATATCTGAACTATTCCATATCCATATGGTCTCTCTCCCTCTCTGAAATATCTCCCTTTCTATTAAGTAATATTATTGAGTGCATAATTGACGAAAATTATGTTTCAGGTCGAACTGTAGTTCTAATGGAGAATGAAACCGAGCCTATAATGGAGGAGAGCCCGAGCAGGTACCTTACCCTCCACCCAACCACCGAAGGTGCCGAGGCCTCTATTGCTGTTGCAGATGATGCTCTTGTTGCAAGACGCCGAGGACGAGGGAAAACTAAGAAGCCTGAAGGCCGGTACACCATCTCGGAGGTCTCAGACATCGGGCCCTCTGTAACCGAGAAAATCAGCAGCCAAAATACAGGTCAACATGCGGGTACATCGTAAGGGATAAAGTGCCAATCACCTATTCGGATTGGCATAAAGTGCCCCGAGCCACCAAAGAGGATCTGTGGACAGAGCTCAAAGAAACCTTCGAATTTCCCGAAGGAGCCGAAGAACTCGCAAGCGTCGCGATGCATTGATGACCATGGATGTGGTGTGGAGAAACTTCAAGGCGAGGTGAACGTAAATTATGTGAAGCAAAACCGTCACCATCGAAGACTACCCAAGATTAGAGCCATATTGGGATGAGTTTGTGGCGATGAAGCAATCAAAGAAGGAAGTCCAAAGGAGGACCACATTAGCATCAAGAAGAAGGAATACTCACCCCACGGACTTGGCACGAGTGGGTACGCGAGTAAAATTGCTCAATGGGAGAGGCAGAATTAGAAGCGCCCAATTGATCGCACAAATCCCTTGATTGGACTACAGACGAGTGAAGCACTACGTGCTAGCGAGGGCGATATCTTGTTCATCGAGTTTATCATTCAAGAGCAAAGGAAGACGAAGCAATGACGCAAAGAGTTCATGAGTTTTACGCCCAGTCCACCCAAGGATCTTTCCACCCAGACAGGGAGAAAGACGAGCTAACAGCGGCCCTAGGAAACAAAAAGCACCCTGGTCGGACACGAGGCGTCGGGGTCAAGGTTCCATGGAAGATGGGATTCCCTAAGCACGGAGACTCTTATAGGAGTCGGAAGAGAGCTAAAGAAGAGCGGGCTGAGCAGGAAATGGAAAGGATGAAGGAAAGGCTTCTGCGAGAATTACAAGGCACCATTGAAGAAAAAGTTGAACGACAAGTACAACAAGCCTTGAGCCAAAGCGCAGCCCACAACGTTCTCTCCAAATTTACTGTGTCGTCACAGCGAGCTTGCGCGTCCACGCCATTGGCGTATGGACAACAACCATTATCCTGTGGATGACATACAGACCCCACACCTCGTCACTCAACGTGCGTCGTGATGAACATATTTCTACAGTCGCCATAGGGTAGTTTATCTCGTGCAAGAAGGTGTCTGCACAATACCCCAATAGCACCGGTGTTATGCAAAGGTCCAAGTGGACACGGTACTTGAACAGCTTTGTCGAGATCGCTAGAAAAACCCGCCAATGACGAGATAACAACTCTAGGAAGTGTCGCCCACTCATTCATCCAAGAGCGCTAAGCGTGACATAAATCTTGGACCATGCAAGGCTAGCCTCTCTGCAAGAAGATAATCCGCAAGATCCGTCACCAAAGACCGAGAGTGAAACGGTGAAGAAGCAAGATGAGGTACAAAAGAAATCCATTAAAGACCCCATAAAGATGGTCACTGTTAGTACTCCAAAGCAGAAACCTATAACACCTAGTACTTCAAAGGACAAACCTAGAACCCCTGATCCCAAAAAAATGGCACATTAGACAAGCCAGATCACCAGATCAAAGCGGCCGGGACCGAGTATGATGTCGCGGCGAGAAAAAAGTAAGGGCAAGGCGAAGTCTGATGACCAAGATAATCAACAAAGATTGAAATTCGAGGTAGGGAAGCCCTTAGTCACCGATTCGAAGTTAAAAAGTCTAACACCCATGATGCAGCGATTACATGCATGGTACATGGATCGATCCAACCAAGACGTACTCCCGAAGGTGATCACTGCAATTTTTTCGTGAGGAACATTTTCACCATGCGGGCGATGGCCACTTCTTAATAGAATTCGATAACTTGCACAATTTGTTCTATCACAACGCCCTCGACATATCTTTTTTTGAGATGCTGGATACTGTAAGTTTCTAATATATCAATCTTGGTCTACATTCACGTAATACCGATAAATATCATGTCTAACTATTTTGTTATATAGATATGAGATGATTGAAGTACGAAGAACCAAGAGGCCAGTGGGATTCCTCGACCCGGGAACGGTTTGCCAAACCGAAATCATAAGAGCACCAAAGGAGGTTGAGGAGTACGTATATAAAGCTTTGATTAAACTACAAGAAAAGGAGTTTATACTTGTACCATACCATTTTAAGTAAGTTCCTCACTAGCTAGTTAAATTACTCGTTGATTTCGTTATTTACTCTGATGTAAGGACTAATGACTATGGCATCATGCATGTGTATGTAGCTTCCACTGGATTCTTGTAATAATTCATCCAGAAAAGAGCAAGATGCTGATTATGGATCCACTGGATAAACCTAAAGAAGATTTTGAAGTGATGACACATTTAATGAATGAGGCGTTCAAAAGATATTGTCAGAAGAGCACGAGACACCGCCCATACCACAAATCCCTTACAATCCGTACTAACTTTCCGGTACGCACGCAAGGAATATTCTTATATCGTATTTCATAGTAAATAGCTCCTTGGACGACATCTTAGTTCATTCGATTTTTGCAATGTCACAAGCAGTCGCAAGGAACAAATTTATGTGGGTACTTCGTGTGCCATACATGCGCGAAATCTTAGGTTGCACAATAAAAGACAATGACGTGGAGGTCAGTCATGCTGACATGACACATTGATTCGCACCACTCAATTTCTATATACTCTCTTAATTTTGTTTTTCATACTTACAAAGACCTCAAGTTGTCTACTAGAGGACTGTTTCCTTGTGAAATCCAAGCCATTCAGTACACTACTTACTTCATCATGAAGGAAATAATCAACAAAAAAGGCGTAGTTTTATGACGAAGACAACAACGATCCATCCTCCATACTCATGTCTCACATCACGTGTCTCCAACCTCCGAAGACCAGTAGGCTTCTAGTTTAGAAAACTAGTTTAGGCTTTTTTTACTTTAATTTTGTTTCATTACAAATTGTAAATAACTCTTTGTTCCTTTGAAATGGGAACCCCTTCTTTTGTCAATGCTACTTCTTTTGTCAGTGGATGTGCTAGTTGTGCTAGTGTAGCATGTACTATTGTCTTCTTCAGGAACACACACACTTGCGAGTGACGCTTCTAAATATTTCATGTGTCTGCCTTACATGGTTATTTTTTCATATGAAGTTATTTCATGTGTTTGTAATAGTTTAATAAACTAACCAAGTGAACAAAAATTACTTGGTTAGTTTGTGTACTCTGTGCCCTTTGCTATATCTTGATTAGTTCAGATTATGCGTTGTAAGTTCATATTTTCATGTGTTCAAAAAATCAATCTACATCAAACAAGCAGTTTGCATTCTTTACATGATACCTACCTATGAGTAGTCTAAGATTGCAATGGTTATTCCTTTGTTTCCCTTACAATGCTACTTTATTCGTGCTTTTATCATTGGTTGGATTTTTCCCCTGTGATGTTTATGAATCGATTAAGATGCTTCAGCTTTTAACTTTAAGATTTAAGATTTCTAGCCCCCCTTGTTAACAGATTCTTCTCTTAACTGTTTGATATTCTCCCACAAAGGGAATGGCGGCAGCTCCTCAGTGTGAATCAAAGTTTGGTACATGAAAGCCTTTCAATGGCATGCTCCTCTAGCTATATTTTTTACCCTTGCAGTATGTTGGGGCACTGAATATCTTGTCCGCTTCTGCTGTTTAAAATACCGTATTTCATATTAGCAAGCGGGGTATGGCTAAATGATATGCTTTTTCTTCTACTAGGAACTTGAGAGATACAAACTGGGAGATCCCAGAACTTTTCACTATCTTAATCAGTCCAACTGCTGTAAGCTTGAAGGCCTAGATGAATCTAAAGAGTACTTTGAAACTAGAAAGGCTATGGATATTATCGGAATAAGTTCTGAAGAGCAGGTACACACTTTGTTCTGTAATGATTGGCCCCTACTCTTTTTTCATCACTGGAAGCTTATCCACCCTACTTGAGCTTACCTCATGTTTGTACATTGCTTTAGGAAGCAATTTTCCTAGTTGTTGCTGCCATTCTCCATTTGGGAAATGTTGAGTTTGTAGACGGGGATGATGGAGATTCGTCAAAACCTAAAGATGAAATATCACTGTTTCATTTAAGGACAGCTGCTGAGCTCTTCATGTATGTGTCTTTGTCTTCTTTTTTATAAACTCTTGAATGATTACACTATCTGACAAGAGCTCCAAATTTGGTCTTCTAGGTGCGATGAGAAAGCATTAGAAGATTCATTGTGTAAGCGTGTTATTGTGACTCGCGATGAGAACATAGTTAAAACTTTGGATCCTGAGGCTGCCAAGGGAAGTAGAGATGCACTTGCTAAGATTGTGTACTCACGGTTGTTTGATTGGTGAGTCCATTTCGAAGTTTTGCATGACTAATTTTACACATGTTTCCATTTGATGCTTATCTGGCAAATGACCTTTGATCTTAGGCTTGTGAATAAGATAAATAGCTCTATCGGCCAAGATCCAAATTCAAAATGCTTAATTGGAGTGCTGGATATCTACGGGTTTGAAAGCTTCAAGACAAATAGGTGTCTAATTGTTACGCTTTTGATGATTGATTGCATGTTGGATGCATTTTTGTCTATTAGACCGGCTAGGCAGAGGAAAACTGTTGGGTTGGGCCCAATTTAGTTCTTAGTAAATGGTGGCTATTTGTCCATAGCTTTATTTATAGTGATCAGGGCATAATTATTAGCTGCTTCTCTTTGTTGAAGTTCTTGTTCACCGTGGTGCTCCATATATTTCATGTTCTGAAGAACTAACTCTATCTGCTGCCGGAAGATGCCATGTTCCTGTGCCCATTTGATTATATGTTGAATATTCAGTATGGCTGTGTTTTCTGTAAGATTCTAGATATTTCCTGTAGTATACGGCAATAATGTAACACTTGATACGAATGACCTTTTCAATTAGTGCAAGATGTGTTGGATGCAAGGTATTGCTTTTTCATGTTTGGTGCAAACTTTTTGTTTTTGGTCCAGAGATCACAATCACACTATCAGTTGAGTGCTGTTAGTTGAACAGTCTATGTGTAGGCGGCCTACTAATACACACACATCTATTAGTTTAAAAAGGAGATCACGGATGGTAGTGAAGTAGATTCTCTGGACAGGTATCATATTGTTTAAGGTTTCTTTCCCTAAGTTCCTCTCTGATCATCAAGTTGTCTAAGATTATCATGGTTCATAAAATTTCTTGTATTTGTTAATTCTTTCATTATTTTTGTTTCATTCTTGATTCCTTTCTATTTTTTGCTCTTTATTTATAATGAACTTATTATTTGTGTTGTCTGGATGTAATTCATTTTTCTTTGTCTTGACAGCTTTGAGCAGTTTTGTATCAACCTGACAAATGAAAAACTGCAACAGCACTTCAATCAGGCAAGTTTGTAGCGTTTTTAGGTGGTTTCACAACTCGTAGTTTCATCGTCGCTGATTTTTTTTAAAGAGATTTTAACTTTGAAATATGAAACTTGCTCTCATATTCCTTTAAACAAAAAATGCTCTCATATATGGACATTGTCTTTTGCTATTGTGGTTTGAGCTAGATTCTTCTATAGCTCTTTTGATAATTCTTTATTGTAGATAGAGACTTTCAGGGGTGCTCTTACAGTCTAAAGTTTATCTGTGATTAGCTATTTACTTCATATTACTTGATCCTTATAATGAACTAGAATAATTCTTGTATCTTATTACACTATTGGCTGCCTCATGCCTTATGGCGCGGCGTAGCGCACAATCCACTCTAGTAGTATTAACGCAGAATATTTTCTTCGGTAGAGATACATGTACCTTGGCCTGTGATTATTTTCTTCGATACAGATACATAGTTAGATTGTTTTCTGTACACTATTGTCAGTGATTATTTTCTATACAGAGGGCATGGCTAGCACTGCCTGAGGCTAGACACAAATGCCAGTTTTTTATTTTCGTGTGTGGGACTATCAGTGACGGTTCTAGCCAAAAACCGCCACTGATAGTACTAGTATCTGTTGTGGTTTTTGGTTAGAACCGTCATCGATAAACGAATATCGATGGCGGTTCTAGCCAAAAACCGCCGCAGATGCTAGTACTATCAATGGCGGTTTTTGGCTAGAACCGTCACTGATATCCGGATATCAGTGACGGTTCTAACAAAAAATCACCACATATACTAGTACTATCAGTGGCGGTTTTTGGCTAGAATCGTCACTGATATTTGGTTATCAGTGACGGTTCTAACCAAAAACCGCCACAAATAATGTTATCTGCGGCGGTTCTAGAACCGTCACTGATAATTCTCAATTATCAGTGGCACTAAATTTGTGGCGGTTCAAAAACCATCACTGATGGCAGTTATTAACCGCCACTGATGACCTTTTTCAAGGTAGTGCTGGTCAGATTTGAATTAATTCCTAAAATTATAAAATACCATATCTTAGGTTATTATTAGATTTTTGCATGTTTTATAGTATCCAACCATTCTTTCATTTGATTTGAATTTAGTACACACAAATTATTTAGTTTAATTTAGGATTCATTAATTAATCGTCTATTAATTTAGCGCATTTTAACGTACACGGTTTATTGAGACATTGGTTTGAAATTTCAATTGTGTAGAGTATTATCTCCTATTTTTAGTCATTCCGGTAGATGAAATTTTTATATAGTTCTTTATTTTAGGCATTCGCTGCTATTTATTCTCCCTTTGAAATTAGTTAATATTTTGGTGAATTCCAATTTGATTTATTGTGATCGTGACGGTTTTAAATATACTCATGCTTATTTATATATACCCCTATTTTCCCTCTTTTCTTCACTTTTCTTTTCTCCTCCTCCTTCACTTTTCTTTTCTCTTTCTCCTCTTTTTTCTTTTTCTCTTTTTCTTTCCTCCTCCTTCTTTCTTTTTTTTCCTCTATCCTTTTCTTCATTCGGGCAAACTCCCCTGGTTCCTCTCCTATCTCTCGCTCTCTCCCTTCTCTCCATTATCTCCATATCTGGCCTCTCCAATTGCGCTCATGTGCAGCACCTAGCTCCCTCTCGGTCAGGGCCGGCTTTGGCCCAACCTTGCACTCTAGCATGGGCGAGCGTGCACTGGAGTCGCTCGGCCCACCCTTGCCGGCTCACTGTTCGGCTTAGACCCCATAGCCACCCCTGGCTCGACCCCACCTCCCTCCTATTGGCCTCAGGCTTTCCCCTCGCCCTCTACTCGCCCTAGCTGTGCACCTCGGAGGCCCTCCTTTTTGTTCTAGAACATGTGTGGCTTGCACCCTGGGTCCTTGGTCTCACCACCAAGGCCTCAATCTCACCTGACCCGCTCCCCTTGGCCCTTGGAGCCGCTACCTCTGCTCTATGGCTTCTATCACTTTCTTTTCCCTATTTTGCCTACCAATTACTTTTGTTGAGTGATGCTATATGTGTTCATTTTGCCTATTGATTCTTGGGCAGCGCGACCGCTTTGTTTCTTCCTTTTCATCGACTACTTCCACAACCGTGAATGTGCTGTTTCATGTTCTTCGTTAATCTCAATTGTAAGTCGTTCGTGTGACTGATTGGCTCTCTTATTTTTTAATTCTTGAGCATATTCATAAGTACAAAGTGTTGCCTGTTGATCTATAAATCTCTAATCTTTTGTTATATTAACCTCAAAATAAAATCTAAAATAAAAATGTTATCCATATTTTTCAACACACTATTCACACACAGTGTGTGTTCATACTAGACATAGGCATTGGGCTGGGCATTTTTGGGCTGACCCATAGCACGACAGGCACGGCACAGCTGAAGCACAGTATAGCATGCATGTGCATAGGTCGGGCCGGCACGACACAAATGATAAGGTTGTGCTGGGCCTTACGGTCGGGCATGATAGGAGGCACAACACGGTACATCTATATGGACTGTGCTTGGGCCAGTATGGTACGAAACAGGTCCGTTGGGTCCGAAGCAGACACGATACGAGGCAGGACGCTTTGCTGCAATATTGCGTCACATTGTGGCTCGCCATACGGCCAACGCCTTTTGCGGTCCTCGTATGTGGAGAAAGGGAAAACAACAGATATGCTAAAAGGTGAAAAATGGCAACTAGAGAGTACATACTCTCTGACACCGAACACGCGCATCAAACTGCTCTGTACTGGGTGTAAAGTTTTTAACAAGACAGTGACTCTGTACTTATTCAAGAATAAATAAAATATAGTTCTTTTTTCCCCAATATTTATGTTCACTGTCTCAGCTTCATGTGTCTCCATTTTTTTCCTCTCATTGCAATAGTGCAAATAGATCGGATCTGAACTAGTACAACATGATCCGTCGATCCGGCATAAATTACAAATGAGCCGTGTTTAGGCTCGCCGAAGACGAGCCAGACTAACATGGCACGGTATGGTAGACCAGCAAGATTGCGATGGCATGGTACAGTTTAAGCACGTGGTCCGTCGTGTCCGTATCTTGCGAGTCATGCACGATTCGACGTCCATCTGTTGTTCATACCGATCTCTAGTTCGTACCGATAGGATTGAGACTGGTAGTGCATGCGAGACTGCAGGTTACCTACGTGACGGGATTTGGTCTTGGCATCTTGCAAAGCTAAGAGCGAGCCAACGAAAGACTTTTTCCTCACCAAAAAAAGAAAAGAAGAGAAAAGCTTGGACCTGTATTTATTCAGACTTTTAATTAGTAGCATTGTCGTCAAAGACACCTTTTGTCTGTTGATCTATTCCCGTGTGCGACGTCGTCGTAGGCACTTTTTATCGATGAAGTCGTCAAACCATTCCAAAAACTAATCAATAAGCACAATGAAAGCCAGCTATGGGCGTAGTTAGCGATGTAATCGGCTCGGATTTAGTTGAATGTCGTTTTTTCTATATCTTAAAGCAACATATCCTGTGCATACAGATTTTTCATACATACACCGTGCACACCAACTAATAAAAGTTATGAAAAATTCTGAAAAAATTGTAGATGCACTTCATAGATTACTCTACCTATGTATGAAGTTTCAAGATCAAATTCGTCAGAATTTTCTCTTTTTTGTAACTCTTGATATACAATGAATTTGAACCTACAATTTTATACATAGGTAGAGTAATTTATAAAGTACATCTAATTTTTTTTTCAGAATTTTTCATGACTTGTATTAGTTGGTGTACACAGTGTGTACATGGGAAGCCTTGTGTGCACAGGATATGTTACCATATCTTAACCATATATTTTTGTCGGACTTGAAATCGGATATGGATAGTGCCAGATTCAAATACGGCGCAAATAATATCGATCACAAATTCGAAGAAAATATGGAGCGAAATCGATATAGTATCGGATATGTTTTTTGTCAGATATCGAGCGAAAATATATAAATACCACATAAAAGCACACATTTAGAAATGTTAGGTACACATAGGGGGCACTTTTAATATCACTGGCACGGTCAAAAGTGAAGACGGGGCCAATAAAGAAAGCGAAGACAGAGCGAAAAGGATGAATAGATAGTCACTGGTATGCCGGTCTAGAACAATGATAGCCCACATGTCACCACACTTCCTTTCTTGTCCGGCCTCGAGCACCACTCCGAACACTATCAAGCTATGCAGTTGGTGGGCTCCACTGTCACACCCTCTCCTACCTCACCTAGCCAAGCCACCTCCCTTCTAAGTTCCAATCCTTCCTCTTTAACTCCTCCATTGTTCCCACCGCTCCAGGTGCAGATCAAGGCCAAGGCCCGACCATTGCTTGTTGCACCGCCTCCTGCCACCTAGCTGCCCCGCCTGCAGCCACCCCGGTTGCGCCAACACCGCTCCCTCCCCTGCCACGCCCGCCAACCCACCACCCGCCACTCCCTCCACATCCCCTCCCGTGCCATCATCCACCCTAGCAATCCCATCTGCGCCATCGTCCTCCTTCCTAGGGACTCCCGCCACCCCGTCGCTGCCCTCAGACACGCCCTCCCCGCTGTGATTAGGCAGGAGGTTGCCACCATCGTAAGGGGGTTAGGGGAGGTTGCCGTCCACGCCGAGCCACCAGTCCAACCCGTCCCTGAAGTCATCGTTGCATTCAATGGGGGGCGGTGGCTCACCATGTGGGGGATGCTCACGGCGGGAGGTGGAAGGATCACGGAGGTGGCGGGCTGGGCGAAGGTAGCAGACACTAGGAAGCAACACACAAATGGGGCTGTGGAGGAGCGTGTGGTGATGGTGCGGCAGCACGGTGTACCATCGGTCGTCTGGAGGATGTTGTGTCCATCCGGGAGGAAGGAGATGGGCGTTGCTCGGTTGCCGCATTAGGAGATTTCAGATATCGGTAAGATTATTTTTGGAAATATCTGACAATATTCTTGGTAAATGCTGCCCGAATTCAACACTGAATCCGAGTCCAAATATCTGAAAATGAATCCCAAATTTGAAAAACATCCGACCTAACTAGTCGAATCCGATCCGAACATATCTAATCGGTCGGCATATATCTAGTCCGGTTGCATTTCTAGACTAGTTGTGTCCTTTGCTTCGATGGATTACTTCTCTACCACAAGTGGGAGCCAAAAAAAATGCTAATAATTCATGCACAACATGACATCTAGCCAACCGAATCCAAACAGATGTCGTGCATGATAGCTCAGGTTTCAGCCCCAAAGTGGTCTCAAAAGATAAAATAAAACTTAGGTGTACACCAACCAACAGTATTTTTCCCCGAGAATCACCAATCAACAGCTTAGCTGCAAAAGAATTAGACTCATTCCAAGTAATTTGTTAAGTATAATTTGTTAAAATTGTACTTTGTTAAGTACGTTCGGCATCCCAGAACACACGTGACCAGCTTTTTAAATTGTGAAAGGGAACCGGCAGTGCCTGTTTTGGCATTATTGTCACAGGTCAATCAGTTCGATAATGTCATCCACGGCTCCACATAACATTGCACAGTAATTTACAAGAAAGAACTGTACCGTGGCTCGATCTATTTATAACATCAAGCATACAGCATTCACCCTCAGAACTCAGAACACCACCAAGCACACCGTGTGCTGCACACGGCGGCCACCCAGCAGCCTTGTGAGTCGTGACAGAACCAACAAGTGATGGAGTATTCTAGTAGGCTTCTTGTTTCTGTCCGCCTTTTGCTCTTCCTTTCGGCCGGCGTCTGGGTGCTAGCCGCCGCGGCCGACTTCCCGGCGGTACGCCCAGGCTGCCAGCTGAGGTGCGGCGACGTCGACATCCCGTACCCGTTCGGCATCGGCGATGAGTGCGCGATCAATCCTGATTTCGGCATCAACTGCACGGATGTCAACGGCACGAAAAAGCCTCTCAAGGGGGATTTCGAGGTGACGAATATATCCGTGCCCGAAGCCAAAGCATGGATGATGATGGACATCGCCTGGCAGTGCTACGACCCAGCGGAGAGCCGGATTGTTGGCCAGGACTTCAACAACACACCCTTCACTCTCTCGAACGTGGATAACAAAATTTTCGTCATCGGGTGCAACACGCTCGCCTATATGACGAGTGATTCTGTAAGTACTTTCGCATATTTTTATCCTTTTCTCTTTGAAGAAAAACCATCTTTTTATCGTTTGAAACTGCACATCTCTATTCTCTACACAAGCTCAACTTATCAACTATAATAATATAAGCTCTAACCGAGCTTTGGATTGCCAACTGTGGCTTCTGCCTAGTTGTTGATTTGCAAGGGGTAAAATAGAGAGAAAATTTTGTAAATATGAGTAATTTAGTCATTGTTCTTTAACCCTATATATTGGACCTAACCCTCGTCTCTTTCGGCCGTCACCATCTTTGTGAAAACGTTGATGGCCTGCCCCGCCTAGAATGGAAATCTTCAACCAGTGGCGGAACTAGGATGTTTTTATTGGGTATGCACACTTCACACATACAACTCTATAATCTTTTACAATTATTTCGTAACATCGTAAATCCAACATATATATTTGAAATTTGCTAAAAACATAATATAACTAGTTCTAAGGTCTTAAAAATCCCAAACTACCAAAATCAAAACCAATTCAATAAACAAATTTAACATATTAAAAAGATGATTTTATACTGACTTTCAAAATTTTGGGGGTGCCGGGTATGCCCCTGTCTTCAACTGGGCTTACACACACTAGATAGAGCCGCGCGCAATGCCGTGCCGCGAGAAACAAATCTAGCATGAGTTTTTTGCAAATCGAATTTACGGAACTATGGGTCTTTTTTTCAAAATAACCGGTGGAATGACCTATTTATAATTTTAAATTTTTTTAAATCTTTCGGGTCGAAAAAACCGGCATTTTTTTTTGCAAAATAACCGGTGGAAGGACCTGCTCGTGATTACAAATTTTTTAAAATCTTCCAAGCCAAAAGAATTGGCGTCCATGTCGAATTTGCGGAACTACGGGATCCTTTTTGTAAAATAACTGGTGGAAGGACCTGTTCGCGATTTCAATTTTTTTCTAAATCTCCTGGGTTGAAAGAACCGGACTATAGGGTCTTTTTTTGCAAAATAACCGGTAAAAGGACCCATTCGCGATTTCTAATTTTTCTAAATCTCCTGGGTCGAAAGAATAAGACTACAGGGTCTTTTTTCAAAATAACCGGTAAAAGGACCCGTTCATGATTTCTAACTAGTGTGAGTTGCGCGCTATGCCGCGCCGTATAGCCTGAGGCAGCAAATAAACAGTAAGATGGTGTTGGGTGTGATAAGCTGATATTCATAGACATAAGAGGTTTAGCAAGGTATGGTGCAGACAAAATTGTTGTCTATGTCGTACATGTGGTCATGCATTATATATCGGTAATTAGCATTGGTTAACCATGGATTGAGCGTTCCAGTATCGTACATGGGCCCATGCTTCTTCTCTTGTGCTTGTGTGGATCATGGTATTAGTCAGTGCATACCTAGTATCCTAGAGACGCTTACGTAAGCTGTATAGCTATCATTGTCATAATTAGCGAGTACGATAGGATGAGCACCAAGCAATAAGAAATTTCAATAATGAGAGCCGAACACAAATGTAAATATAAAAATTGCAGCTCAAACTGTGGGGAAACAAAACTGAAAGCGATGGTTATGATAGCATTTCAGCTCAGTTGTTCTAGCTATCCAATTTTCTAAAGCTTGATTTAATTCTTATATAATGTATATGTATATGTAAATTTCATTTGCCAAGTATAAATGCACACTCCATGTTACACCGTGTCAGACATTGAGGCATTGAGCTCATACCTGAATCTGAAGAGGTAGCATCCACAGTTGGTAGAATTTTTGAAAATTCATCCTTTGATAGGCCAAGCTTCTAACACTTTAAGAGACCTTCACATGCTTTCATCTTGCCATATGTGCAAAGGAAATTATAAAACCAAGCACCATAAAATCCAAACGACATGGCATATGGAGATGATTACAATTTACATCAACCAAGAAACGGACATAGCAGAGAGGAAAAGGTTTAGCAAGATTACCAATACGTTTTCCTTTCAAGGGTGTTGATCTCTCCATTACGATCTAACACACGCATTGGCGGTGCATGGTCCCAGCTGGGGAAGGTGTCTGGAGAATCTTGAGTGAACCTATTTGGAGGTATAACTTTTAGAAATCATATTCTACTCATCTTTTGCAGGTATACAATGTTGAATAGAAACTGGAAATAAAGCACCAACATTATTAAAAAAGAAAGCGTTAGTTGCATATAATTTCATGCAAAACAGTTGGAAGCCCTAAGCTACCTCAAACCAAACACAATTTTTTCCCACCACCTAATTGGAGGTCACATCTTGAAGAGTCAAGATAGCAGTCGGCCATAGCAGAACTGCAGCTGGACTCTGCAACATGGTTATTGGGTATCAACTAATAGAGAATTCTAATACTTCACTTGAAGGCATCAAGAACCAGGACCAAAATAGCATATGAAAATACGTAAAGAGGATCAAGGTTTTGTATTTACCAGAGCTATATAACCGGTGAATTTTTCATGGCCTAGATATGCATAGTAACACCCCTTAAATTGAGACGGCTTAAGCTGGCCCTTGAAAACAACGGTCCTGGGAAGATCACAACAAAGAGAACATCGAATAAGAATGACTCACATGAATACAACGCAACTGGGAGGTTCTTATACTATAGATTTTTTTAACTAGTTCAGTGTGGAGCGCAGATTGTACTTGGACGATATTAGCTAGTAGATTAGCGAACAATTGCATCAGAGATCCAAGTCATCTAGAATGCTATGCTGGCTCTCCCCTGACCAGTCCACACCAATACACTACAGAACTAAACCTTTAAAAACGATGTGCTATACAAAGATCAGCAACTTAGGAATTAAAACTATAAACTTTCAAATTCGTCAAGAGCTAAAACATTTGAAACTTGCATCTAATATTCCAAACTACAATAGTATTATTCAAATATGTAAAAAATAGTAGTAAATTAAGGAAATATTAACAGTAAGAGCGTGCAATTCTTCCACACAAATTTCATGTAGCAGTGAGGACCTATGCACATGCGTATATGGATTGCCATGTCAAAGATACTGTATTTAAGTAAGGACCAGTGAACCAATCTAGTCCTCTTTTTGTTTATTAAAAAACAGCCCTATAAAAAACACATAATATTTGGTTATAGCCCACTGATTTGTAATATAAGTATGGCCTAATCCATTTCCTGCTCTACCACCTTGATTCGTATTCTTCGTAGGCAACTTTTTTGAGGAAGCATACAGCTAATTATGCCAAGGCATGTTACAAAACATGCATTGATTCACTCATGCAAATGACACAATCCTGTTGGTTTTGACAATTGAAATTTTGCAATGAAAAGGTTAAAGATCTGGAAACAAAAACATACATGCTCTGCACTTCTCGGCCTTGCATGCATATCAAGAAAAGCTAAAACTGTTGATCACCCACGGTAGGCTGGATTGAACTTAACACCAGAGGAACGAGGTCGACGGAGGGGAGCAACTCCCAATGGTGACGCCACGCATGGGTGAGCGCGGAGGCGCAGACCATCTCATGGATGTGGAGCCCAGAGAGGATGTTGCCGACGGCGCCAAGGGGAAGCAAGGCGAGGCTGTCCGGCGATGACTCTACCACCACCACCCCTGTCGCCACCGCAAGCCACCCGCAATTTTCCCCTAAATCCGCGATCCGCCAGGGGCAACACCCGTGCCCCAAAAATCACATTTTGTGATCCAACACCAGCTCCTTGCCGGGATCGAGCTCGGCCATACGAATCTTTGCCTTTGGTGGCCAGGAGACGATGACGATGGCAGAGGCGAGGGAGTGGGAGGTGTCCGCCACGCTGACGAAGGCTTCGAAGAGGGGGAAGTTAGCAGGCCTGGGCTTTAGGTGTGACAATGGGAGTGTGGCAGAGGGTGATGGAATGACGCGGGCGCACTCAGAGCGGCGAGAGAGCGCAACGGAGGTGGTGGGGCTCACGTGGGGTTGCTTCCTGGGGCAGGCGGAGGCGAGGGTGGTGGAGACGTCGCTCGCCTTGTGGAGGAGAGGTGCGAGGGCGGCGAGGGCGAAGAGGACGCACGCATAGGGCGATGGGGAAGACAGAAGAGGCTTCTCGAGGGCTCCGCGGGGCTGTATTTCATGGCGCTTTACGGGCCAGGCCTTACCAGCGTGTGGACAGTTGGATCATACGCACACAAGTGATGGACGTCTGCGAAAATTTGGGTGACGTGGGCCGACCGAATGAGCGGCAATCTCTTCAGCTTTAATAGATAAGTTATTTACCGTAGAAGGACCTATCCGTGATTTTTGATTTTTCAAGGGCTTCTTCAGAAAAATGGTGACATGGCGGCTTGCATGCGCCGAAAATCTCCCTGCTTTAAGAGATATATTGTTATTATTCACTCACTTACGATGTCCCCCCTTAGCTATTTCGAATCCAATAAGTCGTGAGAGAACTATGTAATCTATGTTAAATTACTTAGTCCAACAATAAGTTACTCAGTCTGATTCATGGCTGCCACCATTGGGGAAAACTTTGAAATACCTAATTACCTCTAGCGGACTCGGCTTGCTTCAATGTCTATAGGGTCAATGGTCAAGATCTAAGATCTCTAAATCGAGCTTATGTTTAAAAAATGGTTGCATGCTTATGGGGAAACGAGGCTATGAATGAGAAAATAAGGGATTGCTTCTTATTAGCAAAGTGGCTTAGCATAGTACAAACATTACAGAGTCTACTTAGAATTCGATTGATTGAATCCAAATCCCCTGGCGGTACAAATGGGCTCCCTATTTATACATAATGAAGATGCGGCAGTTTTACTTCAAAAGGTGTCGTATGACCGAAAGATGTCTTCCCGCTAAATGGTGTCTTCTTGTCAAAAGGCATCTTTTTCGGAATAACTTCCAAGCCAATATTCGTATTTGTCATCATAACTCTCCGCATGGATACGTGTGTAGAGATAACCGCTTGCCCGATCGATCATCACACTGGTTGGGGACGACCTGCTTGATACAAAGCCTTGAACACGTCAACAAACTGGTTGAAGATATAACCAAGTAACTGAACGTGGGCTTTATTCTTCTATATGGTCTTTTCTTTATAGTTGTTAGTCCAAAAATAGAGCATGACTTTTAACCGTTGATAGCCCAAATAAACTATAGGTTTTAATCCTTAAGGTCTTCTCACATTCTTGAATAAGTAAACCTTTAGATTTTATGTAAATGAATGTAGATGATGCGGTGTAGATATTGGCTGCGGTTGCAAACCCTTTATGCTAGTGAATTAAGTTACTTCATATGTCTCACATTTCATGTAATCCGTTACCAAGCCCTTTGTGCCATAGTTTGTCATAATCAATTAAATGAACTTAGTGAAAATACCATGTAAGTTACCCAAGCACCACATGAAACGATTTTAGTTACTCAATCATTAATCTGCTGCCATGGTTTGCCGCCTCGATCCATGTCCGTTCCAGCCGCCAGCCATACAAAGGAAGATTTCAATTAATATGCAAATGATAATCATACATAAGGGTTTGCACAATTAGAGGAACATGTATTTTTACTAGTTTGCCCTTCTTTGATTTGACAAGGATAGGAGGTTACTTATCTAACATTCCACCTAATATTTAAGTCAATACCTAGCTCACACTTTAAGTGCCTCTAATTAGTACCTTTAATTATGGATTATTGGATTTCAACTAATAAACAGCTCACGTAACTTCTAAACACAGGAGAATGTCTGATCTGTCTGTCCGAACCAATCCGCCCGAGTACCCTCTTTTCAGCTAGCTTTAGGGTCTGTTTGTTTTTATTTTAGATTCTCTAAAAGTTGATTCTATATTGTGATTGTAGAGAAGCTGATTCTTCAAAAACTAGAATCCAAAAGCACATACGAAATTGACTTTAGATTCTAGTGTATATAGGTGAATTGTGAGAATCGATTTCTAGAATTGGGCTGTTCGTTTTTTATTCTATTTTTAAGACTAGAATTAAGAATCAAAAGTAAAAACAAACAGCCATTAGACTCGGCCAGAATATAACCAAGCATTTTAATTATTGTGGTTGCCCAACCGCCAAAGCAGTATTCACTCCGCAAGGTTTACATATATTTTTCTAAGGGGAGTACGTAACTATACTACTATTAGTCTATCATTTTTCACATGCTATATAGGACTTTACTACGTTAACTAAAGCTTATTAAATTTCTCTTGATAGAACACAACACGCGCGCCGACGAATACTAATCATACATCTGTAACTTTATGCAGTATGTCCTAGGTTGTAGGTCCACGTGCTTTAGTGAACCACCACAAAACGGTACGTGCTCTGGTGCTGGCTGCTGTGAGGTGGATGTCCCAGAAGGCATGAAGTATTTTGAAGCTTACTTCAATCCTTACTACAACACCACTCAGTCTCAAATATGGAATTACAGCCGTTGCAGCTATGTGGTAGTGATGGCAAAGGCAGTGTTCAACTATAGCACCACTTACATCGCCCCGAGAACATTCTGGAATGCACACAATGGGCTGGTTCCGGCTGTGATGGACTGGGTGATTACATTTGATACATGTGAGCACGCAGCAAAAAACACGACTTCCTATGCGTGCGTTAGCGGCAACAGTAACTGTGTCTATTCCACGAACGGGGGAGGTTACCGCTGTAAGTGCTCCAATGGGTATGACGGCAACCCGTACATCAAGGATGGATGCAAAGGTCTCGATCTCTCAACCTCTATCTCAACGAAAGATATAGTACAGTGCAACAACTTTAATTAAGCAAGTAGGAGTAATATATATTGTTGTTCCATTCCAGATATCAACGAGTGCCTTGACAATAGTACATATCCATGCGCGGGAACTTGTGAAAATACACAGGGGAGTTACAGCTGTTCATGCCCTCAAGGACAACATAAGGTGGATCCTGGCGTTTGCATTCCGGATAATAAGATTCAGAGGTCTTCTTCTTGGGTGATGCCTGTTGTAGGTAGGTTGATCTCTTCAGCAAGAACAATAAGCATAGTTTATTAGGCTTTCTGAACAATATAAACCTGACACTCCTGTTTTAATTACCAAGTTCCAAATTGGCTAAACATGGCTTAATCCGTACTATCCCGTACGCTGCCACAATTATTTTCGTAGTGTTCACTTCCTGATTGGAATGCTATTTACCTAGTTTGCATTTTATATACGCTTCATTTGAACAGCATCATCATGGTGATCAGTTTGGAGAATCATGCAGGTACAAGTGTTGGACTTGTCGTCCTTGTGGTTACCATAACCTGTGCATACTTAATCCAAGAACGAAGAAAACTAAAGCACATCAAACAGAAATACTTTCGACAACACGGAGGTCTGCTGCTATTCGAGGAAATGAAATCACAACAAGGTGTAGTATTCCAAATATTCTCAGAAGAAGAATTGCGAGAGGCCACTGACAAGTTCAACGAAAAACAAGTCCTTGGTCACGGAGGCCATGGAACTGTGTACAAGGGGCTTCTCAAGGACAATGTGGAAGTAGCCGTCAAAATATGCAGGACAATCGATGAACAACAAAAGAAAGAATTCGGCAGGGAAATGTTAATCTTGTCCCAAATCAACCACAAGAACATAGTCAAGCTACTCGGCTGCTGCCTTGAAGTTGAAGTCCCCATGCTAGTATATGAGTTTATCCCAAACGGCACACTGCTCGATCTCATCCATGGCAACCACGGTCGGCACATCACCTTAGCCACTCGCTTGCAAATCGCCCACGAGTCCGCTGAGGCGCTTGCCTACCTCCACTCATGGGCATCGCCGCCGATCCTCCACGGTGACATCAAATCCTCCAATATCCTCATTGACGCTTAACTACATAGCGAAAGTCTCCGACTTTGGTGCGTCGGTACTAGCACCAACTAACAAGTCACAATTTGTGACAGTCGTCCAAGGAACTTGTGGGTACCTCGACCCAGAGTACATGCAAACATGCCAATTAACGGACAAGAGCGATGTGTATAGCTTCGGGGTTGTTCTATTGGAGTTGCTCACACGCAAGAAGGCGTTCAACCTTGAAGGACCTGAACATGAGAAGAGCCTATCAATGAGGTTTTTGTCTGCGATGAAGGATGGCAAGCTTGAGGACATCTTGGATGATCAAATCAAGAGCAATGAGAATATGGAAGTTCTTGAAGAGATTGCAGAGTTAGCAAGGCAGTGCTTGGATATGTCTGGTGCTAATAGGCCATCGATGAAGGAAGTTGCTGAGAAGCTTGATAGGTTGAGAAAAGTCATGCAGCACCCATGGGCACAGCTGAATACGGAAGAGTTAGAGAGCTTGCTTGGAGAGTCGTCCATGGTCAGCTCTAGAGTTGTCGCTACAGGAAATTTCAGCATTGAGAAGGAAGCTGTTATGGAGCTAGAATCAGGGCGATAATCACTAAATCGTACATTGTATCTTATTAGATCATACTGTCTCATAGAAATATTCTTAGCAGAGATATTCCTCAAACTATTCAATTATTTGTGTAGAGACTTGTATCTCCATGTAGTTACATTTTTCCAAAAAAAAAAAAGCAAAGATAATGTACTGGTTTTCAACTTTTCATAGCCCTTGTACTTTGGCCTTTAAAATTTATCAACCATGACAATTGTATTTGATACTTGATACACCTTTTTATCGAATCATAATTGCTAACATGGAAACCAACACACTTGTCAAGATGCTAGGATCAAGTGGGTCTACAGGGTGTATTTTCACATTTAACGGTCTGACAATAACCATTACCTAGATTCCTAGAACATAGAACCTGAACACGCCTAAGTAGGCCAACTTAAGCAAATTTGCAAGCTTTTGGTCATATCTGGCCATGGTAAAGTATTGTATCCATATTCTTATTAATTATAACCCTTTCTTCAATAATATTTTTAAAATAACCTCCACCCTAACTTAATTAAAAAATGACCCTTACTCGCCACGCCATCCTTGCCATGTCAATGAGAGAGTTTGTAGGCAAACCTGATAGGCTGAGGAAGGTGATGTAGCATCCATGGACAGCACAGAAAATTTCAGCATTGAGAAAAAAAAAGCTGTTATAGGACTAGAATTAGGGGTGAAAACGGGTCGGGTAGTAGGTCATCCCGTATCCTACCCTAATTATTTTTTTTCGGATACGGTATGGGTACGGGTAGTGGAAATCGGGTAGGATACGGATACGGATACCGGTATTTACTGAATCGGAGAAAAGCGGATAACGGATATTATACTGACGGGTATAATACGGATAACGGTACTTAATCGAATAATACGCAAACTACCTATGATCAAAATATGTGATAAAAATAATTTAACTAACACATATGATCAAACTATGTGATAAAAATATATTAAAAAGAAATTGTAATCATGAGATAAGATATCAATCTTGATCTTGTCGATTTGTGTAAAAATATATATATCTTTTCTGAAGCCAAGATTTTTACCATGCTGACATCAACTCTATGTCCACCTCTAGTAAAAATATTAAAAATTAAAACTTATATTTGAAGTTTTTACAAATTCAAAAACTGAAAGTAAATAAATATGAAAATAGCAATGTCGAATTTTTATAAATAAAATGCAAAATATAAAAATCTCAAAATTTTATAGAATACAAATATTTTAATTATAAACCTTAATAAAAATATAAATAAAATATTAACCATATTTTGGTCATAAATTAAATCAAACTCGTAAAATAGAAAATCTAATAGGGCACATTGTCGAATTATCGTAATTTTTCTAAACAATATTTTACCATGAAATTTTTACTGAATATCAAACCTCATCTTGTCGACATGTATAAAAATTTTTATAAAATATTGACTTGATTTTATAGCTTTAATAATTACTAGAATGCTACCTTGCTTGTGGACCTTCCTGCACGAACCCGGTACCAGATCCAACCCGAGATCCTCGGGTATTTTCCGGGTAGTGCCCGCTCCGAATCCGACCCGAATCCGACGCTCAGTTATCCGGGTACTATCCGTATCCGACCCGGGTAGTAATCCGTATCCGAAAAAACGGGTAAAAATACTACCCGTATCCGGTACCCGACGGGTAATACCCGACCCGTTTTCACCCCTAACTAGAATCAAGGCGTTAATTAATCAGTATATCGTATATAATATCTCGTTTCATATTGATCCTAACCTCTTGAGAGCTATATGTCGATTTGCCTGTTAGCAACTATGGCAAACAGCGACGGCATTGGATTGAATTCAGATCACACCAAAACGACAAGGCCATGAAGCTCCGTATAATCTGGAACAAGAGGCCGCACCTTTTCTTAGTACTCCTCGAATGCCGGGTTCTCGGTGGTGAACGGCTGCCTCGAGGGGCCGGCCTCCGCCGCCGGAGACGCTGTCGGCGGCGAGGAGGGCGGTGGGGATTGGGCTTAGTATACGTTCCCGTGAGCCTGCCTGAGTGCTTGAAGTGGCGGCGCTGCGTGCAGCCGCGTGCGCGCGTGCGTGTCCGCCTCCCACATTCCCTCCCTGCCTCTCGTCCGCGGTGTGGAGGTCTTGTAGGAAGGTGGTGGTGGCGAGGGGGAAGAGTTTGCGGTGAAGTCGGCGGTTTGCGTTGAGATGTTCGCCGGCCAGGAGAGGCTGTGGGCCACTGGGCTTTTGGGAGAAGCGGGCGCCGGTTGCGAGGGGAAATAATATGATGGGCCAAGGTCACCCTGATGGTAATAATATAGCCCAATAAAACCCAAGTTGGGTTTGGTCGTGATTCCTTCGCGTGTTAGGCTGGCTACGGAGCATGTTCGAAATTAACTTCTTTTGATTTAGTATCGTTTATCTATAGTTTGAAGCAATTTTCGTTTCGCTAGTTCGCATTAGAAACTGCACGCATCAAACTCCCGATTCGTCAAGCCGCCATCAATCGCTTTGCTCTCCTCGCCCCGTCTACTGCCGATCACGCATCGATCGGGCGAATGCTGTCGGACACGAGATGGGCTGTCTTCACGTCGGGTGTCACAAGGTCCCTCTCGCTCGTACCAAGCTACACGCCTACTACGCTGCACGCAGGGGCAGATCCAGAATAAAATATGAGTGGGGGCACCCTATATGAGAATCCATACTTAGATAGTCAAAAATATTTATATTTTTCAAATATGACTATATATATACTTACATAGAAACAAAATTAGTTGATTTCTTCATAAAAGAAATAGTGATTGGGGCTCAAACATTTAATTCAAATGTACTATTTCTAAAAAAGATTGATACGCGAAGATCATTAAAAATTGATCGGGCCAAGGCTCATCAGCTCAACGCGCGTCCGCCCCTGGCTGCACGGCACATCGAGCGAGCTAGCAGCCTAGCACAGGACCATTCCCAGGAGCTAGCTAGCTCCCGTAAGTTAATCCCGTGCATCGGTGCAGGCATGTAGCTGTAAGGATTCTTGTATTGTATTTCTACGGAGGATTTAAGATGACAGGATTACAAGAACGCCGCCGCCTATTGCCACCAGAACTGGTATCAAGACACCGCCAACTCGCCGCCCTTGTTCCTCACGCAAGCTTCTTTATATAGCCGTTCGTTACAACTCACACGAAGACAAAAACCATCCAGCTACGCACGGATCCATTCTGGACCAACAACGAATGAGTTGGGCTTGGTAACTCGCTTCGTTCTCCTTGCCGGCCCGTGTAACTTCGCGCCAATACTTGCTCCCGCCATCTTCCGCTCTGTTGTCTTGACCGTCGAAGCTGCTTCATCATCTGGGTGTGTAGGAAGGTTGCTGACAGTAGCGCAGGATTTTATCCGGTCCCCGTCAGCCTGGCTGTCAGCCTCGCTGCCCTCGCCCATGCCGGCGGTCATTTGGTGCCCATGTTGCTACGGCTACCACGTTTCTGCAACCTGCAGGCGTTTGTTATCTAAACTAGGAAATTTTCCGCGGCGTAACACGTCGCGCGTGTCGTTTTTTTGAAGAAAAAATATTTTTTTCGGCGGCGTTTAATTTTTTAGATCGTCGAAATAATGAGCCAAACGGAGGGAAAATAGAGAGATAGAGTTGTAGAAATATCTCTTTCGACGAATTATTTGGAAAATATTAAAGACCGAGCTGGAAAACCGTGGTGGGGAAAAAGTCTAGAGGGAAAAGGTTGAAAAATTATTAGAGATGTCAACCTTCTTTTTGTCGAGTTTAATACTCTACGCGTTCGCCGAGGAATAATACATGTTTTTAAAAATATTAAAAACTCGCGACGTAATACGCCGCGCGTGTCGTTTTTCCGTAGAAAAAATTTATTTTTTTTCTTGGTGGCGTTTTATTTTTTAAATCGTCGAAATGGGGAAAAAAATAGAGAGATAGAGTTGTAGAAATATCTCTTTCGACGAATTATTTGGAAAATATTGGAGGCCGAAATGAAAAACCGCAGAGGAAAAAGTCTAGAGGGAAAATGGTGAAAAATTATTAGAGATGACAACCTTCTTTTGTCAAGCTTAACACTCTACGCGTTCGCGGAGTAATAATACATGTTTTAAAAAATATTAGAGATCGACGCGTTCGCGGAGTAATAATACATGTTTTAAAAAAATATCAGAGATCGAGATGGGAAATCGAGCTGGGAAAAAAGTCTAGAGATAGAGCTGCACGAATATTTTTGGCGACGAAAACTTTTTTTCCAGGAAAATGGAGAAAAGACATGTTTTAAAAAATATTAGAGACTCGTGGCGTAACACACCTCGCGTGCCGTTTTTTCATAGGAATTTCTTTTTTCGGCGGCATTTCATTTTTTAAATCGTCGAAATAATGAGCGAAACGGGGAAAAAAGTAGAGAGATAGAGCTGTAGAAATATCTCTTTCAACGAATTATTTGAAAAATATTGGAGACCGAGCTAGAAAACCGAGGTAGGGAAAAAGTATAGAAGGAAAAGGACGAAAAATTATTAGAGATAACAACCTTGTTTTGTCGAGCTTAACACTCTACGCGTTCACAGAGTAATAATACATGTTTTAGAAAATATCAGAGACCGACGCGTTCGTGGAGTAATAATACATGCTTTAAAAAATATTAGAGATCGAGATGGGAAATCGAGGTGGGAAAAAAGTCTAAAGATAGAGCTGTACACATATTTCTAGTGACAAAAATATTTTTTCCCGAGAAAAACGGAGAAAGGACCTAGACGTAAAGAGTAAGGACCTGAATGTTACGTTTTTGGACCTGTCCGCTATCCTTAAAAATTAGAAAAGGGCTTGTTCGCAATTTGAATTTAACGGGAGTTTCTTTTCGTAAAATGGCGCACAAGGGACCTGAACGCGAATTTAGAGGAAAAATCTTCCTCTCACAAAAAATCACGAAGGACCTATTCGTAATTTACAAAAGAACCAAGAGCCGAGCCGGCTCGGCTCAAAACTTCCTGAGGCCGGCGATTCTTCAGGATTTAGGAAAGGACTTATTTGATGTGTCAGAGTTTATTTTAGGTTAGGTTTAGGAAGTACTGAGTTGCATGCACCAGCCAGTTCACCCAAAAGCTTAAACTGATGAGGAAAAGTGGGCAATTCACTTATACTTCAACACTCCCCCTCACGCAAGCTCCTCGTGTTCAGGACGTGGAATAGAAGTGGACTGCAATTATTTTATTTATTTGCGTCAACCGGGTCTTGAACTCGAGACCTTTTGGCTCTGATACCATATTGAGTTGCATGCACCAGTAGGGGTGCAATCGGCTCGGATTCGGTCGGATATTGCTCTTTCCGTATCCTAAACCGTATTTTTTGTCGGATTCGAAATCGGATACGGATAGTGCCGGATACGAATACGGCGCGGATAATATCGGATTCGAAGCGAATACGGAGCGGGATCGATACGGTACCGAATATTTTTTTGTCGGATATCGCGCGAGAATAGATACCGCATATAGCACACAGATCACAATGATTAACCAACTGTATAAGTTCGAATGCAACAAAACCATCTTATACTGTTTTCTTCTTAGGCAATTTGACTATTTTAATGACTTTCAAGTTATGATGCAGGAGGTGAAAATTCTCGGGCGTAGCAGAAAACTCTGAAATCAGTGAGTCCACAAAAATCAGTGAGGCACAGGCGCAGGACCTCCTTCACGGGCGCAAGAAGACGAATTGAAAAACAGTTTTGGGATCTATTTCAAATCCGTTCTTTAGCTGAGCTCTCTCGGTGGCACAAGAGATAAAAATGGTGAGGCTCCAGAGGTTGGCCAGCCAAGGAAAGGCAACCGGTGAAGTCTGCCGCAACGGAGGCTGGGCGAGCCGCCGCCAGAGGCAGCAAAGGCGGAGGCCAGGCCGCCGAAGGTAGCATCGGCCGAAGGAGCGATGCGGTGGCTGCGGGAACCAATGCAGTGGGCGGCTCCTGCGGCGCAGACCGTGCCTCGTTTTGTTGAAGTTCTTGTACACCACTCCGAAGGATAGCAGCAAGCTTCTCTTGCTCTTCACGGGCAAGCAACAACCGAAGCTCGTGGCTCTGGCTCTTCATGGGCGTGCGGCAACCGGAGGTGGAAGGCAGCGGCACAACGCGCCGGGTAGCACTTACGATTATGTATGTGGTTGCCGGATCGGTCGGATATCCGAATACATTTTACCGGATATATCCGAGAAAAAGTTCAAAATATTCCGATCCGACGGATAGTAATATCCCGAATCCGAAGCCGAATCCGAAATAAAGTATCCGAAACCGATACCGAATCCGAGAATTATCCGAAAAAAATATCCGAATCCGATCCGAAGACATCCGGTCGGTCGGAAATTATCCGATCCGATTACATCCCTAAGTGCACCAGTTCACCCAAAAGCTTAAGCTGATGAGGAAAAATGGGCAATTCACTTATACTTCAACAGGAAGGATTCATAATTCAGGATGGTTCCGATTCAGAGTTCAGGATGTCGTATCCGGTTTGGACTCTGTTAGTTGAGTCCGTTTCGAATTTTGCAGTGCAGATAGCTATCCATATTGCTTGTATTCTGTAGCTTATATAAATGAGGAGAAAACTAGAAAAGCTGTGGTGGTATTTGCAGCACAAATTTTGTTTTGCATCTTTGTCAAATTTGGTGAATACCGAGTTCTTCTCTGTTCTGTACTCTGGTCTGAAGCTTCAGGTTCTTTCGGTTCATAACTTCAGAAGTTCAGACAACGCTCTGAATCTCGACGACTTTTAGGGCAACGACAGAGCTTCCTGATTCTAGCGAATTTCCAACATTTGGTATCAAAGCCAAGATTCTTCGTGTGGAGGAATCATGTCAGCAGAGAAGACAAGCGAGGCAACGGAGATCAAGAAGGAGTCTCCACAGATGCCTGTGCTATACCCTCAACTCAGCTACAGCAACTACACCATATGAGTCATGAAGATTAGTGTTGCACTTCAGGCTCAGGAGGTGTGGGAGGCCGTGGATCCTGGCGGCAAGAAATACGAGGACGACGTAGAATATCGCAAGGATAGATTGGCTTTGTCAGCCATATATCAGGCGGTGCCCGATCACGTAGGGTGCGTTTGGTTGCCTGCATGTCCTTAGTCCTGGTTCGTACGAGAGATGCAGGATGATGAGAGACCGGATGAGTGGATGCAAGATGGTTTGTTTGGTTGATTATATGTGTTGATTCAGGCTGAGTTGAGAAGTTGTTTGGTTGGATGCATGAAAGGGCGGGAATGACTGGATGCAAGAGAAGTTTGTTTGGTTAGATGCATGATGGGGCAGAGGGATTGTGATTTTATCCGGTTCCAA